>OENT01000011.1:0-297848 GCA_900239685.1 Rotaria macrura
TCATGGTGGACAGAAGAATCGCTTAAAACTAGTCTGAAATGTATTTTTCTTCTCTATTCGGTTGAAGATGTACTTATCCATACTTTTTATAGACGTCACTTACGAGCAATCTTATCCATAGATAATAAATGTTAATATTCGAAAGGTGGATATAATTCTTAAAGAATAAATAATCGTAGTGGGCACAAACGGTCAGAAATATCATATATGTGTAAGGTTTTATGCAATACAATCATCGCTATGACTGAAATGAAATAACATCGCAGACATTGTTATGATTAAGATCAATTCATGATTAATCAGTGACATGTTAAATGCATCGAAGATTTCGAAATTGTATGTTGAAGTAGTATGATGGCGTATATTATTGTGTGTTCTCATGTCATGATTTATGTGTTTACGATCAATGGATGTTAGGAAGGGCTTCATTGATTTTATTGGACTAGATAGAACTGTGTTGGGAAGAATAATAATCATACATCGTGCATACTATCACAATCCGTTGATGAATATACAGGATGAGTATTTGGATGATCCCTCGAGCTAATTACAAGTATTCTTATTTTGACGCATACTACTTATATCACTATGTTGTAAATAGCATTGAACCCTTGAAACTATGCAGCACAATACGTTTATATGTGTCTTATTACATACTTTACATTTATCATGAGATTTTTTTCTCTCTCCTGCCCTTTCTTTACTATCAGCATCATTGAAATTAAATAAAAAAGAAAATTCTACAGTTCACTTCGGGCATCAGCTGAAATTTACATCTGCTAAGACGATCGGACTTTTTTTCGAAGTCATACTATGATATGGTTTTGCGTTTCAATCTGCTTAAGAGGCGAATGATTGTACATGATACTATTACCATTCTATTACTCCGTTTTATCTTAATGACATCACTAGGATTCGAAGATTTTTACTCCCAAAAACTAATCTTCGTTGAAAAAAAGTATTTTCAAAAATTATCTTCCGTATACGATTTTTGAAGGACTTGCAAAAAGATATTTAAGTCATGCATGGAATTATTTTGTTGCGTGATTTCAGTTGCTAAATTATATGTAGATGATAAGACGAAAATAGTACATTTTGACTTCGTTTTCGTGCATTTTTCAAGCTCTAGCGAATCTTATAATACGCGCTAGATGATAAACATCATTAATTAATGGAATTCACGTACCACGTACGATTTGTAATTAGTAGTAATTATTACTTGCCTCTCAGTAGTTTAATAGATTTGTAACATTACTTATCACTTTCTCCATATGATCAGTACTGCTGTTTGAAAATGGAGAATACAAGACAGGAAAGATCTTAGACAGTTCTTAGTCATTCGAAAGATGATGAATGGGGTATTTATCCTTAAGTAAAAAGTAGGGGAAAATTCGTTCTAGCTAATCAAAGGCTCAGAACTAATTACTCAACTATCAAGTGGTAGTTGATCATTTCAAAGTGAAACATATACATAGCTGATGGAAAAGTTTAATGTTCTTAATAATGACTTATCACATATTAGACCTAGTGAAAACTCATCCGTAATTATCACCATTTCTATAGGATCAAGGCAACTTGTTTAAAGTGATTTTGCAAGTGAACAACTATATATCTATCATTTGACTCTTTTGTGATAAGAATTAGTGAAATATCAATGATAATTCGCTTCGCCAACAGAAAAAAAGAGAAATTAAATTCATTTCGTCATAAGTGATTTACGCTATATGCGCAATGTCAACTTTAAAACAAGTTTTGATCACTTAATTCGGTTATTTGGCACGTAAAAGAGGATAAAAGACCACCAAAGTTCCCTACTACTTACTGGTCTAAACGGTAAGGAAGGAATGTCATCATCGCACGATAAATGAACAATTGTGTATGTACTCAGTTGTAAATACTAACCAAGAATAAATGTATTGATGACCACTTCAATCATTCTCTCGAAATCGTAACAATGAAAAATAATACTCAACGTGACGATTATACCTATCAAGAAGATATTTGATTTCACATCGAATCGCAAATATTGCGTGAAGAATATGGCAAATTTTTACTTTTTGTTCGTTTGGTGATGACTTTTTTTCTATTGGTTATTTCTAAATGGGAAATGAGGTATTCACTAGTTTGTTGAATGACAGCGTAAAAATGTTAAACTGAGTGGAATGAAGAGAGTACTATAAATCTGACTTCATTATTTAAGGGTGTGGATGTGTGTATGTGAATATGGATACCATATACAACGACAAGTGTACTTAAAATGCACACTGAATGGGATGAACTGGTGAAATACAGAGCGTTCCCTAAACATCAAGGTAAGAAATCAAACAGGAAAAATATGAGAATGTGAAATAGTTTATTGTGATGAATCACAGTCATCAAGAGACGCTCCGTTAAAATTACGGAGTCTTGCTTCATTGTTCTATGTCAAAACTCGTTGTAAGTTATGAAACATAGCAACACAATTGAAGCATTAAGCAAGCCGCATACTCTCTCCAATATATTGAAAGAAATAATCATTTTACTCAGGATGCTATTTCTGTGCAGTTCGATCTTTTTTTCATTTGTTTTCGATGCAGTAAAACTCGTTTCCATGCATAAGTATCAGAAGTGGCAACAAAAGGTGCACTGGAAAAAGATTAGTTTCTATTTTCGAGCTTATTTATTGCTTTCCGATGAATACAATCCGTCTACAACTTCAACTGAAAGAAAAACAAGAAATAATGTCGTGGATGAATATATAAGTAATCCACACAATGACTATTGTGAAATCAGCATATGAAGTTATGAAACAAGAAAACACGACAGTCAATGTTTCATGGTTCTATGTGTAACTCCTAGAAACTCCGACAATCGGAAATTTCCCAAAAATATTCATACCACCTTCAACAACACTATTATCACGAGTGCTCAACAGATATCGAATTTCAAAAACTTTGCATAACAATTATCGCCCATTTCAGTTGAATCATAGGAATCAATATATTTTCTAAACTGTTAAGTCTTTTATATTTGGAACATTTTATGGACAGTAGTACTACTTATACTTCGAGAATCACAGTTTCCTGTCGAATAATAACAAAGATCATTCGTGTATAAAGTTGCCCTTTATAAAGATTTATCTTGAGTATGAGTAGTATGCTCCCAACCGGCCATCTGATAAGTATTTCGACGCTTCGATCATACATTGTCAAACCTTAAAGCAGATCTCTCGGATTTTTACTAGTTCATAGGTTGAGCGTTCTTCGTTAGATCAGTAAGGCAATACGTTTTTGACCAGTCTAACAATTTCAACCAAGAGAATCACACGTATAGAAGGAATTATTTTTCACAGATATTATGCTCTCAATTAATCAGATTCTATCGAATCATGGACGACAAGAAATTGGAATGCGATGACTTACGATTAATATTCATTGAACAACCAAAATATAAATGAATAGTTTTTCTTCAGTGAAATTTTCCTCTCAAATCTTAGATGGATATTAATTTGAAGTTAAACATTTGTTGGTAGTCTTCGGAAACTAATACAAAACAATTTCGATCGAAGAAACAAGGTATCTTTCATGTGTTTAACTGAGAACCAGATTTTTCCTTGAGTTTCAAGTATTATTAACGAAATTTCATCAATAGATATGGCATTTAATAAATATTTCGGTTTTTATGAAAAATTGTGTAATCAATATTAGTCTATTTACTCAAGAGCTCATAGTATGATATTTCTTAAGATTGTATTCCATGTAACAAATGCTCTTTGCTATCGTATTTGTGGTTTTCTATCACGTAGTACTACATAAATTTTAGATAGATAAGCAACTAAGGACAATATGTGCACAGAAGAGGGATCCCTATACTAAGATAGCTAAATCAGGAATACATTTAAAAATTATAGTTGTGAAGAAACGTCACAAAATTAAAATTATCTAACAATCCTGAAGCCCTATTGGGGCTCCGTTTGTTTCTACTACAGCATTCATATGCTGTTCTTTGGATCTCTTCGTTGCTTTCGCTACGTAGAAACTTCGAGAAGTATCAACGAATTCAAAAGTCCTTGAGCGATCGACAATGAATGTTCAACAGCCGATGGCTAATGAGCGGGTCAAAATCGAAGCAGGACAACAGAAAAGTCTTTCGTTCCCCTTTTCCAGTGTTCATCCCGATGATCTAATGTTGTCTATTATCTCTTTCAGTCCTTCGACACAATAGAGAAGAAAAATACATTTCAGACTAGTTTTAAGCGATTCTTCTGTCCACCATGAATATTATTCGTCTTGACATAAATGTAATCGTTCTGATGCTCCATCTGACAGAAATAAAACACATACCTACACGAGAAGATGATACGGTTCATAAATGAACCAAGATGAACAAAGTGTGGAACTCTTCAAAATCAAATTTTCTTTATCATTTGAATTCTTTACGATCTTCCCTCGTTTTCTTCATAGTTTAAAGTCTCCGCTGAATTATATACGATCTGTCTATGAAATCATGTAAGACCTCTTCTTAAAAGTACTTATTGTCGAATACAACTTCATTTACTTGCCAACTACGAAAAAAGCCTCTTATTCATGCACTGAAATAAGAGCAAACATTTTCTTAACACGCTGTATCATCTAAATGAACAACTATTGATCTTAAGTTAAATCACTATTCAAGATATTACATGAAACAAATCTTGTTTTATGATTCAACAAAAACAAACTTCTCTTCGTCATCATACCTTCGAATACGATCTATAGATCTGAGCAGTTGAAAATAAAAGAGATAATCCAATCCGTGAGGATGTACGCATACAGTCTATTAACAAAACCAATGTAATTGCATTTTTATAGTCGTCTGTTGACTGAATTAATATATTTGCGTACTGAAAAACCCGTAGTTGCATCGATTATCTCCTTGATCGGCTAAATAGGTGATAGTCGTCTTGAATTCTGCTTGTATATTTTCTTGAGAAGGACGTAAAGAGAGCATCGAATTTCAAGTCACACTGCAGGAAAAAGAAGTTGAATAAAGCTCCTACGCTTTTTCTTTCTGAGATTCTTTATCTTGTGTCAAATTACAGAAGAGAGAAATATGAGTAATGGCTGTGCGCTATTTTTAACAAGACATTTTTTGTGTTGACTGATCCATTATAAATATAGTTATGAAGGGCAGTAAGCACAAGGCCAGTGAAAGAAAATATCTTGTTTCTAACAGTTTTTCATGGTCTAGTGGCTGAAAGAATTCGTTCGGTTCGGAATAGTTAAAAATTACGAACCTAAATATTGATATTCCTACTTTGTGAGTCGCGCGCTCATTGTAGATCTGATAGTGGAGCACGATGTTGTCATATGCAGCTAATATTTGTATTTGATATAAAATGCATTAGTCATTGATATCATGATAAACAAATAAAGAATGATTTCCGTAATAAACTTGTTGGTTCTTAGACAATTTTGTAGTGCGAGTAATCCATGATCAGTGAATGAGTGTCTTCGGATTCTTCAAAGGACAATACTCATCTCATCAATCAAACAAATTCTAGTGGTCATCGAAACAAATGATAGAGGTGTTCGGTTTCCATTAGAAAATTTCACCAAAATACCGTGCTTAAATTAACTTATATTTTTGGTTGAAAAGCACTTAGAATTGCGCAACTGAAAAGTGCTTAGTATCCAGATGTGGAAGTCGTTTCAAGCACTTCCTTTCTAAAGAAGAGCATCCCTAGATGATCCTTCTCGATTGCTTCGTACTATTGGCACATGTTGAATATCATAAAAATAGTATAATTTCCCGTAGATTCCTCCTGTTAACTGAATTCAGGGAAGGTGGCAAATTTTTATTGAACTCATCATGTTCAAGCATAGACATTGACACGATAAGTATTTTTGAATTTTGACCTGAAACACCATATGCAAAGAGTTCTCGATGAGACTATGTCATGTATATGTTGAAGTTTACCCTAAAATCCAGTTGCCTGTAAAAGAAAACTAGTTATCTCTAAAATTGAAGAGTCAACTGGTTGTCTTTAAAATTGAAAAATCGATTAGCTTCATTGTAGTTGGTTGTTCAATTTTAAAGGCAAATTGTTAACATTTAAATGTATAATCATAAAGTTGATATTGATATGATAAATAACATTTTATTTAATAGGTGAGGTTAAAACAGAGAAATAAACATCCAAAAAAACATAAGGGTGTGGATGTGAGTGTGTGGTATCTCTTCGACGACCACAGCTACACCTTATTCTTGATTTCTCTACAAATGGTTTAATAAAGGTTTTTCATGATACAGATTGATGGCATAAACTAATAAACAACTTGACGAATTCAAGTTGTATGTGAGTAGATCTGCGTTTAACCTAAATTATGAAAACACATTTAAAAATATGGAACAACCTGCCAATTACTTACTTCATGCCAGGTTTTACCCACAGGAGATTCATTCCAATAGTCGGATTTGATTGAATTCTCATCGGAATCTGATAGGATTGTATACGATTTTTATGGAACCTACGAAATTCGATTCGATTTCGGGAAATGGAATGACTCTCGGAGCCATAGTGTTGGAAACCTATCGGATTCTACTGTTGGATGTTGACCCACTTCTACCCAGGGCAAACAATCAGATGCTAAGATCTGACAAGATTCTGGATCTGATCTTGTATGATCTTGTAAGATCAGACGAAAACTCGTACACAAAATCGTGGTCTCTGAGATCTTATATCAGGTCCCACAGTCAGATTCTCCTAAGATTTCGCCTGTATTCCAAGATCTTGTATGTATTCCATAAGATCTTGTGTCAGATTTTTCGACCTGGGTTGTTGAATGCACCTCGGTTTGATCATTAATGTTAACACTAGTAAAACGTCTTTTTGTCCAAAAACTAAATTGAGGATCGTACTTGGTTTCAGTTGAGAGTTTGTGTACGATTTTTTCATGTTTCACCTGTTACTAAGTTCTTGTCGTTAAACATCCGACTCATTTAAATAAGCATCTAGCTTTGAGTAGAAAGCTACCTTCATTATTAAATGAAATGATGTTTTCATTGTTAATAAATAGTTCTTCGTTAGCTTCAAATCGAACTGTTTTCATCAGTTAAAAAACATTTATTCTCGATTAGTGCACAGCAGTCTCATGATTGTAACTTTTCAAGACAACTAGATTTTAGAGTCAAATCCGACACGTATATGATACAGTCTCATCGAGAATTCTTTGTATACGGTGTTTCAGGTCGAAAGTCAAAAGCACTCATCGTGTCAAAGCCGATGGTCAAGCAAGATGAGAAGTTACGACCTTCACTGCCCAGGCAGACAAGCAACGAAAAATAACAGGTAGAATAGCGTAAAAACAACACGATTTTACAACTTTTAAATATTTAGAAATTTAACGTTTTTTTTCTCTGAAATAAGTTACCTAATAGAGAAATAACAGTTATAATCCGTAGACTTACGTTGCTTATAAATAATCATGCAACCCAAGGCTACAGGTTATAGATGTTATTCCCCTAAAAGGTCACTAATTTTAGCAAGAAAACGCCTTCAATCGCGTTACAGGATATGTGTCATATTATGGTGAAGACGTCCCAAGCAATCTAAACCTAATATTAAAATCCTGATAATCAACATTCATCGTTGTTTATGTTTCACAAGTTTATTTTATATTTTATCATAACTCAACTTTTTGTACCTGGTGACCCCTCAGATATCTGAAACCAAATTTAATATCTTAAGAAGTTCTTATATATTGTGATAGAGAAAAAGTTCTGTATTAGATGAACGTATTATCAAACAATCGAAACCTGAATTTAATGCATTCTCGCGAGTCAAAAACTGATTTTTCAGACTTTCAGAGAGTACGTTTTGACTTTCGTTTTATCTGAGTACTTTTGAAAATATGATGATATTTACAAGCAGTGCACTTACCGCTATTGAAATATAAGGACTTGCGACAGAATTTGATGAAAATTTGTCTCGATACCTATAGGGTCCCCAGTTGCAAAAAATTGAGTTATGATAAAATATAAAATGAACTCGTGAAAATTAAGCAACAATGAATACTGATTATCACGATAATAAAATTAGGTTCAGATTGTTTAGGATTTCTTGAACATAATATGACACACCTCCTTTAAAATAGGACTAGACTTTTCGAGTTATTGATATCCCAGTATTACTTACTTCTTCTGCATTAAATGGATACCATTGATTTTTTTCTTTGGTAGATTGCTTTTCTCTCTCCATGTGATTTTCTTTTGCACTGATGTTCTAATATATTGTCTACCATGGTCGAAAGTCGATGTGACGGAAATTCTCAAAGGATAGAATAAGTTTAGAAAATTATGGCGTTGTAATATGGATTTTACAACTATCACTCAAGTCAGAGATGACCTTCTAATCTAATGGGAATGGCATTATAATAGCTTTCGAAAGCAAAACGATAAAAATAAGTTGTATTGATGAACAAGTGTTTTAATTTTCTGCACAAGTGAGCAACAGAGTCTTACTTAAGTGTTCTTTCGTTGTGTATATTCAGAAGAAACGTTAGCAAACAATGAAACAATGAGAAACTGATAGCATATCTTTAAAGAGCTAAGATAAGAAAAATATGTAAGACAAATACTAATGAGGTTGAAGTCAATACAATGAAAGCGTTCTGCAATGTTTATCAGGGAGCAGGAATGTAAATTTACTACAGAACGCTGGGTGTAATCATATGGCTATGACGTTTGACGATAGATGCCTCTCTCCATCGAACATGTTCGTGTTCCTATAATACACGTGGACTAGGGGTGTCAATTTATATTTACTTTTCATTTAATTTACGAGTAAATTAAATTAACAATAATTTATATTTATTTTAAATATAAATATTTTTGATCCGTAATTTATATTTAAAATAAATATAAATTGTCATAAGTTATAATTTATTATAAATATAAATTACGGTAAGTTATATTTATTTTTGAAAATAAATTATTTCCTTGCATAATTTATATTTAAAATAAATATAAATGATTGGTAATTTAATTTACGGGTAAATTAAATGAAAAGTAAATATAAATTGACACCATTAGTCTAGAGATGCCATTTTCCTGATAATTTAAAAAAATTATAAATTTTCAATAATTTATATTTATTTTAAATATAAATTATGCAAGGAAATAATTTATTTTCAAAAATAAATATAACTTACCGTAATTTATATTTATAATAAATTATAACTTATGACAATTTATATTTATTTTAAATATAAATTACGGATCAAAAATATTTATATTTAAAATAAATATAAATTATTGAAAATTTATATTTATTTTAAATTAACAGGAAAATGACACCCCTAACGTGGACAAAATTTTCAAAAAGCCTGCGGTAGATAACGGTTTTCGAAACCAAGGTTCCAAGTGGTATTTTAATGTAACTCCAGTCAGATCATCTATGTATTTCTTCAAAACCTGTCGAAACGAAAAGAAGGTTTGGCAGTACCATTGTATTAACGAACCGTCCTACATGGTGGTTTCGAGCAGTTTTGAAGAAACACATAGATGGTCTGATTACAGTTACATAAAAGGTACCACTTGACAGTGGGGTTGTCGTATAAAGTTTTCTCTACAGGTACTCAGTAACAAAGAAAAAAATATCACGGTCATACCAAGATGGACGAATAAGTTTTGAACCCACTGTATCGCGTTCTTTTGAAGTATGTATAGACATGCGTAGGGTTTCAGCTGTGACAGGTGGATATAGAATTTGTTTTAGAACTAAAACATTTTTACATACACTCACCATTGTTATCAAAAGAAAAGAGATGATTTTTTTCTATCGATTTTCGAGCTACAGACTTACAGATTTGTCCAGATTTGACAAGATGAACCAGATGGACTAAGTTTGGAACACACTTCTTCCCAGGCCGAAAAGTCAGATAAAGGTCTTGTATGATCACATATCAGATCGTCGTATATGGTCTTCTAAGATCTAACCCAAATCATACCAAAAAACATTGTGTAAGAAATCTTACATAAATTCGTCTTATCAGATCTTAGAATATAGGATTATAGAAAATCCTATGGGACGATAAGATCCTACCAGAATTCTACACTACGAATTGATGTAAGATTTCTTAGATGAAGAGATTTTTTTGTGTGATTAAATCCGATGTTCAAGATCTTACATCTGTTTTTTCGACTTTTGTTCATCACACAGATCGAGAAATCAGATTTTATAAGATCAATTCTGAACTCTTATATGATCGTGTTTGATCTTACTAGAGTATCGTACATGATCATACAAGATCATGTGGAAAATCGTCCTTGCAGAAATCTTATGTCAATTCTTACAACAATTTTCATATGGCTACCATCCAACTAAAGTTTTTGACGTGATTATACAAAATCACATAGTAAGGTTATCCTAGTTTTGCTACATCTGTAGATATATTTATTTGAAATTTTTGAATATTGCTACATCAAAAGCAGCATAGATTGCGTTTCCACTTTGCCGGCGTCTTCTTTTTTTCTAGTGAAATCACTGACAACACGTGGAACGACATTGAGAGATCGACATTTTGGCGAACGAATTTTACGGTCAAATCAATTGCTCTTTTTTTTTTGTTTCTACATTATCGGATTAATCAAATCCATTAATGGGATTAAAAGAAAGATATTAGATTTACATTATTACATTAATTAATACGAACACATAAGGAAATCACGTTTTGAAGAAACTTCGCTCATCATAATACATACGTATCGGTGTTTGACAAAACCACACTGAACTTGATTGAAATCGTGATAATAAGCAACACGGTTACTTCAGGTTTAAAAAATCAAGGTGGACATCCGTATAAATGAGGTTTTGAACCTTAGATGTTTAGAGAACTCAAATACCGTGACGAACTTAATCACAGTTCCACTTCATCATTGAGGTTAACAAAAAAACAGTTCTTATTGAAATTCAATTTCATAATACTACGCTATTACCCAACAAAACGGGGTTTTAGCGCTAAAATGAATATATGACCCATATTATCTTTATAAGGAATCGGGTAGATATTGCTACACCTGAGTCATGTAAGATATGAATATGAGGCCGTGCGAGTTGATTTTCTGAAACCGTAGTGATTAGCCTTTTTCTACAGTTTTAGAACGTTGCGTCTAATGGTGTTCTACGAAAAGCGCGTCCTGTCACGTCTAAAAGAGCAGCGATCTTTTAATCAGTTTTTGGATAGACGAATAAACGATGGTAACTAACCTGCACTTTCGATGCACCGTTTGAAACCATGGTTTACTGCGTTTTTGTCTCGAAATTTTTTTTATTGGCAAAAAAGGATTATGAAGATGAAAGTATTAGTTAGTTATGGATACTAAAAATTAGAATTGATTGATAGACATTTGAAAGAAGAGTGAGCAAACCAAACATAAGTATGCATATTTCTGAAAGTAAAGATATGTCTGTCGTCAAGTCAGCCAAACAAAGCGATCAACTTCTCCGTGGTTTTCGTTATCATTGGGATAGATTATTTTAGCGTTCTGTAAGAGCAAAATGTAATGCTTGTGCTGATTTTGGTGGATTTATATGTTTAAGATGCGTCAAGATCATACAAAGTCAAGCGCGAGATTGAAATTAAATTTGAAAAGCATTATTTAATCCTGATATTAGGAAGAAAACAGAAAAATGTCATGATCCACCAACATTAATAATACATCAAGAACGGCTCATGTTCAGATGTAACTATTGTTATTCCGTAATGCACCGAATGACAACGTACAATCCAGCGTATTCGAAAAGATAAAGATATACTGGCAGAAAAAAAACATTCGCCGATATTGTTATTCCATCAAATATTTAAAATGCTGCTAAGAATGGAAATTTTCTATTACACGATAGCGGTGATCATTGTCGATGACTATTAATACTTCACAGTAAAAAACAATTGGATTTTTCAATTGGACATGAGAGCTGGCATTGTGATGGTAAGTTTGCTTTAAGTATTTAAATGATTACAATCCAAACTCGTTTCAAAGGCGTTCTTTCATTTATAGTTAGCTCGATAGTTACTGGAAAATATACATACTATTCATGTTTGAATCCATGGAAAATATTCTCCATTAGTGTACCCACTCTTACCAAACAAAAATCAAGAATCATATGAAGAATTATCTAGAATAGTCAACCAACAGATTGAATGTAAATCAAAATACATCACAATTGATTTGGAAAAGGGGACTATAAGGACGCGCTCGATGTTTTACTTTCTCAATTCAATATACTTGGTTGTTTCTTTCATTGAAAGAAATGTACACGATGAAACATTTGCGTAAGTATATTTTAATCGTAACATGTTAGGCGGGTTTTGATCTGTGCTATGTTTAATCTTTATTTCAAGGAATGAAATTTGAAGAAAGAATTCCTTGAAAATAATATTAGTAGTCGTAAAGTGAAGAATTTAGCATCATTGGTATTTAGATTTCAGCATAACAAGTTATTACAAAATTAGTTCCAATAAAATAAAATGCATCATATATTTTAGATAGCTAAAAGATATTGATACAGTCTTGTAAGATTTTATCTAAGATTTCAACTTGTACAGATACTCGCATATTTTGAAGAAAATTATATTGGTCGAACTATTTTAATGAATCGTAGAAGTTCTCACTTTAAGATATCAATTTGGAATTGTTTCTCAAGAGTTGATTCAGATCTGTCTCATACGGACCATGCTGTCGAAGAATACCACCATGTTCTTTTTATGTATGTATAATTGTAGATCGTTTATTCGTCATACTATTCATTTTTTCATATGTACCCAGGCGAATGAATCCAATACTGAAAACCTATCGGATCTTACAAGATCCGGCGAGTCGAAAAAATCCGATGAGATTCCGGGTTGAGAAACTACTAATGGATCAGAGAGAAAATTCATATTTTATTCTTTGGACACTATTCAGTATCTGGAACCAACACTAGAGGTTGGTCAAAGCCCTCCGATGGATTGCTTCGGATCCGGCAGTAAGATATGATCGGATCACAATACTCTACGGATCCGAATATCGATCCACAACCCGGACTCCGACAGGAATTTATCAGTTTGATAGAGATTTACATAAAATTGGATCGGGCTGCTGTCGGGGATCCGATCGGATCTGGCTGTCAGAATGATACTCCTGGGTAGAATATCGTTTGTGACCATCCAAGCTTTTTCAAACTCATGAAAGACATCAGAAGAGAACAGCAAAATCCAATTATAGTATGGAATCAAGTTCATATCCGGTATATACAGACACAAAAGAAAAAATGCAATAAAATAAATGAAAAAATACTAATAGTGGTCAAAGATTTGAACAATATTTCACATGAGTGTTTCAAAACGAATAGATCGATGCTTCACTTTTGAACATTCATTTCAGTACTTATCGCTCATCTAGTTTTACGTACTTTTCTCGTTTTATTTGTAAATAAAAGCTTACTTATCTTTGCAATATTCTTTATTCACGTGTAATTTTTTTTCACAAACATGCTTGTAGAATCAATCATTCACTAAGTTCGTACGATTTGTCTGCTTAGTAAAAAAGATTTTTATAAATATATGACTTTGTGTAGTACAGTCATGCATAAAATTCTTTTGTGCGCAAATATCCCTCGACCTCGAGTAAACATCATAGAACCTGATAAATGATATTCATCTATATTATGAATGTAGATACAAAATATATTATTCGTATGTCAAAACAAGATTCATGTCTACATTATGAATATTGACAGAAAAGAAATATTCAGATGTCAAAACATATTCAAAAAAACAAATAAAAATGTTATTCGTAACTATATTATGAATGTATTAATAAAGCAGGCTTTAAATGTGGAACCATATTCGATCAAGGTGGAAAGAAATTTATGGGCAAATGTCAAAAGAATATTTCAAAAAAGGTTTTCTTGTGCAGATGTATTGTGGAAGAAAAATTTCTTCACTCTGTCAATAGGGCATATATATAACTCAGCGTTCTGATGAAACAGCAACAATAAGCAATTATTGAGTAATTATACATGATTGCATCTCATCCATAATATTGAATATCGGAGGTTATTCAACAAGAGTTTATTGGTAACTGTTATTATTGGTAATAACAGTAGTGTAATGATAATTTTTCTATTAAGTGAAATATACATACTGTGTCCCACAAGAGTAGTTAAGAGCAGGCGAAATTGACATCATACACTACTGACTGTATTCTTCTTTTCTTTATGAATTCTATATGATCTGTTAAAAATTGACAAGAACAGTTCAGTTTGCCCCTGTTACTTTCCTAGTTTGCTTACATCTTTCAGTTAGAATCTGACGAAATCATTTAAAAAACAAACATCTGTGATATTGTCCGATCTCGTCATTAGATTATAACATGAGTCTTATAAGGGTGAGATGTTAACGGATCTTACATGATCTGACGTCTGGTTTTTCGATGTGTGATGTTTATTTCTCTCACGCGAATCCTTTGTTGCTCATTCTCTCTCTTTCAATCAGCATCAAGCATGGTAATCATAATTACGGAATACGCATCGCTAGGAAGCATCTGCTATCAAATCATGCAGTATATTTACTTGCTTTGACCCGATGAATGGACCAGGAATAGTTCTAGAATGATCTAACATATTGGTGAGAAACGTGGGCGTACTTTATTATTATAGTGTGCATCTAAATAAATTTCAACAATGCGGCAATAAAGTAGGTGAACATTCTCAAGTTCTGATGTAATTACACTATTCATTGAACTACTTGAGTAGAAGATATCATGTTAAGATATTTTTTCTCAACAACTCTGAAATGGATTTTCGCATAATTGTGAAAATATGGTGAACAAATAATAAAGCTTGTTTTGTATTAGATATGATTCAATATTCACTGCTAGTATACTTTATCAAGACATGTTGCAGAATAGTCGATACTTCACCAATTGCCGCGAATAACACATTTACTTGTGGTAATGTATGAGTATATTTTGTTCAACGATACCTGAAACACAGCATTCTTCTCTCTAAAGTAAATCGTTAGCTAAAATCCTGCACAGTCTACTTTGACACCAAGAAATCAATAGAAAACGCTGATTCAAGTGTGCCACTTTCATTCGAAAGTATTTGACTCGATTGTTATCGTACTCTGTCTTCTATATTTGCGTCTTTCTATTATGTTATTTTGTCAACATGCTAATTCATTTTGAATTTTTACCTTCTCATGATACTTTTATTTCTAAGTGGTGTTATGAATTTGTATCATCTCAATAGATATATATCAGAAGCCGCGATGATTGATGACTCGGGAATATCAAATTTGTCTGATTCTAAATGCAGTTGATTGGGTGAGTGTTGCATTATCAAGTCGTATCTACCTTTAGACATCGTCAAGTCAAGAATCCTCTCAGTCACACTCATCATGCCTACGTCTACCATCGTCATATTAAATTTGATGTAATCTAAATTAACTACCGAAACGAAACACGACATTTCATATGCAAAGGAATCAACATTTGAATTTCGACTTTGTCCTCTTCTGGCAATTTTCGGTACTTTTCAAAAAGAACATTTAAAACTCGGTTAGAATGACATAAGCGAAAGTACTTTGATGGAAAATTTATCCAAAAGAGGTGCATGACATTCTGACAAGAGTCATACATGGATCCTGTTAACAATAATTATCAGTTGACATTAAAGAGCGCAATATGTACTATTCATAGATTCATGAAATACTGAAATTTACCTCGCACCCATAAGCAATTTCTGTACCGATTGCATTTGTATGCTTTTAAAAAATAAAACTGCTTCATGCCAACGTAAAATGATAGAAAGCCGTTCGTTTTTCTTTGTGCAAATAAACAAGCACTAACACTATATTTATAATTAAACGATTCATTCGTTTCGCTTTCATTTTCGTATATAAACACTGTTCATTGGACGCGTACCTTTCATTCAACAACCTCCACCTTTGTACGGTAAGTTTCATTTCTTTAGGAAGGTGTTATATGAAGCACGCCCCAGCATATGCCCTCAATAGCCTACGTAATTTTATTTTCATGAACACTACGTTACAGTTAGATTTTTCATGACAAAATACAAAATATGATAATATACTTGCTAGATTGCATCTATTCTATTCCGTTCCAGTTTTTGAGTTTCAAAAATTAATTAGACACCAATAAACATGTCTTTTCATCGCTGACAAGCAAATCTTATTCAGGAGAATGTTTGCTAATAATCGATATTACTCGTGTCAATAATAGATTTTAGTCATTGTTTTACTTATAAATTGTGCACTCTATGATTAAATATTGACCGAAATGCAGTTGCTCTGGGAGAATCGACTTAAACAGTCAAAGAATTTTCACAAAAGTTCGAAACAAATAACATAGTTTCTTGTAATTTTCTTTATAGTACCAGGTACATCGAGTTCTATATTTTTCATCTACCTAGTTATATATTTTCACTATCTTTTGGACGAATAAAATTCGGCTTAAAGGTATCATATTTTTTCCAATCTATTTGAATAACTGAAGATTAAATATCGGTGTAAATGAGAATTCAGAGTTTCGTTGGAAAAAGAAATAAAGAATATAGATACATAGAAAAATATTTGACTCGGAATTGAACAAAATATTATCGAACTTTCGAACCATTGTCAAAAATGCATCTGCATCTGTGCTGGAAGTATAGATCATTTTTTTTTCATTCTTTAATCTACTATATCTGAGAGACGGAATTTGAATTCTTCATGAGAATCCTGTATAATCTACTATTTGCAGAGTCTCAGAATCAAGGTCCATGATAACATCCATCATATTTACCAAAATATTCAAACAAAAGTCGAAAATATATTAATCGATGTGTTTAGCACAAAACTATTTCAATACTTCTTATATTCATCGCTTTGTATAAGCAAAAACTCCCAGTATGTCATTGAAATTATTTTCACTAGATTAAGTGCAGTAATTAGTAGAGCGAAGTACTCGCTACCAAGCATCTATGTTACTGAGAAATTTGGTAACCGATTAATGTAACGCGTGATTTCCATTTCCTGGTAGAATCCTAGTCTTTAGACAGAGTCACTGCCATAAAATAGAGCTAACATGTCATAAAATGGGAGGCCTTACTCTACAGTTTGCTTTGGTAATACGAAAGATACTGTCGAGTAGATTTTTCTGAGAAACTTGCTTGATCATCTTACTTAGCAAATTCTTACTATTTACAAGAACAATAAGGTGTAGAGGTAAAATTTTTGATAAAGCTCTTCGATTTATCTGCATAAACACGCATTTGTTCTTGTAATCAACAAGAATCTATTAAGTACGATTCGCGAGCAAGTGTCAGGAAAGTGATTTTATCTGTGAAGCCAATGGTCCAGGAGCAATTATCTAGGAGGCATTGCACGTAAGCCACGACCAACGTTGCGTAATGACTGTCACCGATCGATCTGATATTCTCACAGTAGATAGACCTAACGCAATTAGGAATAAGCTGAATATTTCAGCTCAAACGAACAAACCATTCTGAAGATATAGACGTTGCAAGTGTGTGGGGGTAGGCTATATTTTGAGTACTTTTCAGAGCAACACTTTTCACTAAATTTCCATTTTTTCTAAACAACGATAAGAGTTATAACAGAGATTTTTTTATCCTAAATACTATCGATGTCGGGCTACATTTTCATGCTAATAAAAGTTCCTTATCGTCGAAGATTTTTGGATTGCCGCTGTAGGTCCTCTCCAAAAACAGTGACCTTGTCGATTAGACAAGTTGGTCGGATCAGCACAGTAGAATAAATTGATAATAGTCTCATTTGAAAGAGCACATCAAGAAACATCGATTCACGTTTTCAAAACTTTGTGATATTGAACATCGGTAGCACAAATTTCTCGAATAAGACCAAAAGTATCGAAAATTACACATCATTCTAAGTATGAGAAAATTAATTTTTTCATCAAATGCAAAGTTACTATATTTCAAATGAAAGCTCAAATCGACAAGCCTCTAAATTTAAACTTATTAGGACCCACTTATGAAAAATGGTGAAGGATTCATTTTTCGTACCTCACTGAAGGATATTTACTGTATTTCATTTTCCAACATATTTCTGCTAGAATATTTCCCATTCAAAAACCTGTTTCCATAATGTTTACTGCATGTGTGATGTAGTTCCCAACGAGTTTTGAAAACTGATAATATAGTTTTGAATATTAATTAATTTTTACAAAGATATCACTTCTTTTCGAATTGCATCTTATATTTTGCTGTGGTCCCCTTCATGAAAATCCAAACTTGATTTCGATTTTCAGCACGACATTGTGCGAAAATAAAGATCGCAATAAGAAAAGTTTATGTTGAAAATATCTGACCCTTTGGTAGCTCCCTTAAGGAAATACCGATATGCGAAAAATTAGGGGTATTGAATACCCGCAAAAAATATACGAAAAATGAATCCATCACCATTTTTCATAGGTGGGTCCTAATAAGTTGAAATTTAGAGGTTTGTCGAGATGGGCTTCCATTTGAAATATAGTAACTTTGCATTTGATGAAAAAATTAATTTTCTCATACTTAGAATGATGTGTAATTTTCGATACTTTTGGTCTTATTCGAGAAATTTGTGCTACCGATGTTCAATATCACAAAGTTTTGAAAACGTGAATCGATGTTTCTTGATGTGCTCTTTCAAATGAGACTATTATCAATTTATTCTACTGTGCTGATCCGACCAACTTGTCTAATCGACGAGGTCNATATTATCAGTTTTCAAAACTCGTTGGGAACTACATCACACATGCAGTAAACATTATGGAAACAGGTTTTTGAATGGGAAATATTCTAGCAGAAATATGTTGGAAAATGAAATACAGTAAATATCCTTCAGTGAGGTACGAAAAATGAATCCTTCACCATTTTTCATAAGTGGGTCCTAATAAGTTTAAATTTAGAGGCTTGTCGATTTGAGCTTTCATTTGAAATATAGTAACTTTGCATTTGATGAAAAAATTAATTTTCTCATACTTAGAATGATGTGTAATTTTCGATACTTTTGGTCTTATTCGAGAAATTTGTGCTACCGATGTTCAATATCACAAAGTTTTGAAAACGTGAATCGATGTTTCTTGATGTGCTCTTTCAAATGAGACTATTATCAATTTATTCTACTGTGCCGATCCGACCAACTTGTCTAATCGACAAGGTCACTGTTTTTGGAGAGGACCCACAGTGGCAATCCAAAAATCTTCGACGATAAGGAACTTTTATTAGCATGAAAATGTAGCCCAACGTCGATAGTATTTAGGATAAAAAAATCTCTGTTATAACTCTTATCGTTGTTTAGAAAATGGAAATTTACTGAAAAGTGTTCCTCTGAAAAGTACTCAAAATATAGCCTACCCCCACATGCTTGCAACGTCTATATGCCCAGAATGGTTTATTCGTTTGAGCTGAAATTTTCAGCTTATTCCTAATTATGTTAGGCCTATCTACTGTGAGAATATCAGCCCGATCGGTGACAGTCATTGCGCAACGTTGGTCGTGGCATACGTGCAATGCCTCCTAGAGAGAATATTTCATCAAATCCTTTAAATGTTTCTCTTTTTGTTCGTATCATACATAATATACTTAATTATGTTTAGTATTAGACATAAAAGAAATTATTTTACAATAACAAAAGTTTAATAGCTTTTGCAATAAAAATGATGTTGTTTTGCCTGATAAGACGAGCATTCGTTTTCGTGTATTCTAAATTCGCTCATCAGAGCAGCAAATTTTCATCAATAGAAATTTATCACTCATATTCAAATCAAAAGCATTTCATTTCCTTCCGGAAGAGATTTCTTCGACTCAATAGATTTCAAGGACATCCACATAAATATTTGTTAGATCACGAGAAAATCCATTTTTCTCTATCTGTTTTACGTACACAATCCTTGCGTTCTTCTTCCTATTCCCAAGTCTCTGAGAAGTATGAATTGTCAAATAAGTTGAAGTTGATATTTAAAATGACTGTATCTATTGGCTTGATTTTATGTTTTTTAATGCAGAAGTTCAGTTGATTAGCATGAACAAATGATTGGCAGAAAAATGCCGATACAAAGTAACTATTGAGGACCATGCCCGACCCCAATTCCAGCTCAACTATTTGTTTCTGTGACCTGATTCGACCACATTCTAGTCCAATATTGAGATATTGACGACTCTTTTCCTTCTATCGAGAAAACCAAACATCCAATACCTTATTCACTGTCGTTCATTTGATAATTGAAAAGAAAGCATATGCGTTTGTCTTCACTTTGTTATTAAGTCTTCTTCAATGACGTCATGTTAAGTATACAACTTGTGACCCTTCTATCATCGTTAAACAGAGAAGATACTTGTTGTGGAGCGTAGTTCGATACCAATCAATAAAAGTCGATAAAGCAGACGAAACGATCTTAGGAAATTTATCATCTTGTTTTATACTAGACTGTTCATTTTATCTGATAGAACTTTGATCCGAGAAAACAACATTTGAATTATCTTCCGTATCCCCCACATTCTCAGACTTTAGTTTAAATCCAAAACGAAAATCACATAACATAAAATAACTATTGCACTTTTTTTAATGCATGAATTCAAGGGAAGTAAAAAATTATCGAGAAAAAGAAAATTCCCTGGAATTTAGCTTAATTATGTTGATGGTTAACGTTAAAAGAAATACCGTGTTCAAACTGTGGACATCACTGTGATTTTCTTATCGTGTGCACATTATTTTTGAGTGCGAAACAGCTCGTTGCATCGTCAAAATCGACGCAACCACATTTACTCAAAAATATTTTAAGTTTTTCTATGGATACAATCCAATAAAAACCTGTATCATTAAGCACCAGCTTGGGTTTAATGAACCTTAAAGAGTTCGACTCTTCACAAGATATATTTCGTCGCCTATATTAAACAGTAATTCATCTGGCAAGATATCAATCTTATTTTTACATCAGGAATATGAAATAATCAAATTCGAAATGACGTCGACTTTTAGCTCTAATAAGTACATTGATAATTTTCGTAGTACTTTACAATATTTTTCTTATAAAAAAACGATTTTCTAGAAAAATATTTCTATCGATGTCGAACCATTGAAAAATCGTTCATTGAGAGCTACCGTAGAAAAACGTGTGAGTGAAATCCGAAGAATAAACTACTACAGCATCTTTCAGAAAGTGTTCTTGATCGAGTTGATTTTTGAAAAATGTGACAGGACTTTAGAATGTCTTTCATTATCAACTGTTGTTGAATGATGGAGTTACTCAAATGTAGATGGAACAATGAGAATTGAAAAAAGTTGCATGTAAACTCTAGATACACAGCAGTGCTGAAACAACGGATAGTATGTAGATTACTGCATATTACATGTAGATTATGTTAACACTTAATTTCGACTGTTGAGATGAATAGTGTTGCTCATTTTAGAATCTTTTTTCCTGGGAAAAATGATAAATTCATCATTCTGGATTTCGACTGCATTCTGGTTACTATTTATGAATTCAGCAGCAGCAACTTGGTCACAACCACGAACCGTATGCACTGCTCCACTTGGCTTGGTAAATACCTCTAAACCGACAACTGTCGTTGGTACTGGCACAGCTGTTTCGTGTAATCAAAGTGCATTGGCTGCTGCTCTTCTAAAGGGTGGTATTATTACATTTAATTGTGGTAGTACACAAAACATAACAATTAATATTAATTCTTCATTGCAAGTATCGAGTGTTAACAATACAACCATTGACGGTGCGGGTATTGTGACTTTGAACGGATTGGGAAAAACTCGTATATTGAATTTTGATCGAGCTAATTTTCCGTTATCAACACCAGTATTGACCGTTCAACGTCTTCGATTTATCAATGGTTATTGCCAAGATAACAGTGGAGGATGTGCTATTTATCAGAAAAGTGGAGGAACAACTGTTATTAATAGCTGTAGCTTTGAAAATAACACTGGTGCTGTAGTCGGTCAAGATACAGCAGGTGGTGCAATATGGACTGTAGGTGGTGGTACTACAGTTGTTGTCAATAGTGTTTTTCGTGCCAACAAATGCTCGAACGGTGGTGCACTTGGTATTCTTGGTAGTGGATTAGTTATAGCGAATAGTCATTTCGAAATGAACCAAGCTACTGGCAATGGTGGAAATCCGGGAAACGGTGGCAACGGTGGGGCACTAAGCTTCGATGGGCTTGGAAGAAACAATTCGATTTGTGGAACCAGATTTACTGGAAATACAGCAAATAAATTCGGTGGTGCATTCTTTCGTGTATCTTACAATGGTAGTGAGCAAAATGTTTTCGATAACGTGCTTGTTGATAGCAACTTTGTACCAGTCAGTGGAAATGGCTTAGCTGGTGGATTATATATTCAAGGTGGTATCGTCACCATTCGAAACAGTACTATTGCAAATAATTCTGCAAGTGGAGCTGGTGGGATATTTCTGGCCAATGATAAGCCAGTGACATTCAATGCGGTGAATCTGTTAAATAACGTAGCAAACGCATCGCTCGGTGGTGCAGTTTACTGTGCAAATCCAGTAACAGGTTCTTTCACTGGTCTGACCGTAGCCAATAATACTGCTGGTGCTTTTGGTGCAGCTTTCGCCTCTTGCAATCTAACAATCACACTTTCGAATACGATTATTGCTGGCAATAAGGTAGGAAACCCATATCCAGCAAATGCTTGTACAAGTATGATGAATGGGGGACCAGGTGTAGTTCAATCGCCAATCAATAAACAACCTCCTGCCACTGGAAAAGATGCTCCGTGTACAAATGGAACAGTTATAGGACTTAATAATGTTACCATTACACTGAACAAGACAACATGGAAAATTACAGGCGTTGGTGCAAATCCCTCATATCTAGGTCCAGCGACTATTCCCGGCATATAACTACATCCGAAAACTGATTGATTATTTCACAAAAACAGAATTAAAAGATAATTTTATCAACTCAAACTAACACTTTGTTAACCCCATTTTATAACTCGTGAAACAACAATTCTTTTTAAACCACAAATAAAAAAATGAATCAAATAAAAATATCTTTTGTGTCCATGCTAAAGTGTACTTCATTATGAAATAAAAATAAATATGTATCATAAAAGGTCTGATTTCCATGTATTTACCATGTACTATAAACTGCAAATCGTCAGTATATGATAGCATGAAATACACACATATTCTAACTCGAACATTCTCTAATAGCTTTAAAGCACTTCGATAGTTATTTATTAAATATTTCATAGTCATCTCGAAATTAAATACGAAGCACGACATCTTGTTTATTTGTCGGGAACATGATTCTAAGAATAGCTCCAATAAAGTTCTATCCTCTTAAGAACTTCTTTTGAAATGTATGATCGTTTCATAAATTTCTCCGTCAAACACAGACCATATATACAGAAAAACTGAATTGAAGAAATATTAATCTAAAACGTTATCTGCATACAGTTGTAGTCGTCATCGAAACACTGTAAGAGTACTACGGAAAGAAAATATTTGCTCTAGGATACATCGACTATACCACGAGAACTACGCGTGAACGAAATTTCATATTCAAATTGCTTTTATTTACTTTTTCTCTGTGTTTAACTTGTTCTGGGAGGGAGAATCTACTGAACGTCTGTGAACTTTGAAGTAAGTCCTGTTAACTTAAATCCCCCCGAGACATATCGACGACGTATGGCTAAAATGATGGACATTAGTTGAAGAACTTTCCTCATCCGGGATATGTATCGATTATTTCTTTCGCGACTCCACCAAATAGAGTTTTAATTAGAGTTTATCTTTGTTGAATAGTTTTTCGATTGATTTTAATACTGATTAGTTTTCATTCCTTTAATTTTTTTAAAATGTACTGCATTCCTTAAGTACGTATCTTTCAAACTTCGATTCTTTTCTTCCCTAGCAAATTTTCAATAGAGCTTTCGAGGCGATCATTTCTATTTCTGAAAGATTTTGAAGATTTCAAATAAAAGGTGAAACTGTTGCTTCGACATTATCTAATCTAAGTTTAAGAGGTTAAAACTAAAGTCTCAATATGATGGGAAAGTCATTTTGTCGAATATCAATTATCATGCTAAATTTTGATTTGGTGATTAATTGATAATTGTAGGTCTAATCTATGATTACATCTTTCCGAAGTACGCTAATTAATCTTACTCTCGATTTATATCGATTTATGTTCAACATTGTGAAATTAAATTTCCATACATGTCAAAAATGATCAACTCGTCAAAATTCGTATCACAATGAAGAAAGAATAGAAAAGACAGCTTGTAACAGATGTTTTATGCTATGGAAACTGAATTCAGCATTTGCAAATTTCTATGTATCCGGTTCATTTCAACAAGAGTCAAATACTCGATATGATTTTGTTTATCGATTAGGCAGAGTTGTGCCACTTGAAGAATAATGGAAGGTTCAGTTATGTTTCGTTCGATAGGCTTCTTCAAACTGACTACTGAAAAACTTTGATGAGTGTTGAAACATGTTCTCGAAGTCAAACATCGGTATTGAATAATAAGATACAATTTGAAATTATCAGAATCCCATCGAACACGATCGACTTTCAAGTGTAGAACAATTAAAGCCTATGTTGGAGTTTTGAAATAATTCCCGTACCTATCCTATGCTTGTTGATGTATGCTAGAAACTCATCATTATAAATCCAGATAATATGTACATCTTTATAAACGTAAATAGGTTGCAGATGTTATGGCAGGCGAATGTGAATTTCTTTTAACGTCATGTACTTGTAACTTTTGTTGTTCAAATTTTTTTTCATATTCATTTATATAATAGAATTTACTTGAGTGTTATATTCCAATAATTGACAAGTAAACTTTGCAAATACTCAATTACATATGTCTATTCTATATATTTTTTATGGTTGAAAACACCTTCGAAAGTTTCCAATATTCAGTAGTCGACATAAAAAGTTGATATTTAATGATTTAGTACATGTTTACATGTTATTTGTGCGATCTAAATGAGTCGATTGGTATCGATTTCAATTTATTTGTAATTTATTTAGGAAATAGCATTCGACCTTACATTGGTACTGTCTTCAACCTTGAAAAATACGAATATACACACCTATTATCGAGAATAAATTAAACCATTAAGTTCAATGGTATAGTTTTATTCTCGTTGTAGTCACATACCAATTTTGATTGACTTAATGTGAATCTTCAAGTATAAGAAATAAAGTGAACGATACTTGAATAGATACATTAACAACTTGACATCAGTTTCTCTTTATTAGACGAGGCACACTATTTCGGTCTCCTTCATCAAACATAATTCAAGGTATATGTTAAACAAAAAAGATAGCGTCTACGAATTTTTTTCTGGATAGCTTCTCCCTGACATTGTAAGATATTCATTTGAGACTTAATAACAATGTTGACTACATCTAATTCGAGTACGATGCTTGGGTAAAAAAAAATAATTTTTCGTTTGTTTTTCATGCATTTAATTACGCTTACTTTTCGTAGGGTAACAGTAGTATCATTGACTATATGTATCTTTGGGGTGGCTATGGCAACAACAATTGTTCTTTCGCTAATCAGTGTATATATACCCAATCAAGCAACATGTAAGTTATCGAACAATAATATAAATGAAATATAATTTCTAAATAATGTCTTCTGCATTAAATTTTGACTGATATGATGAAGCGAACAAACTTCATCAAATAACTAACAAAAAAAAGTCATTCGAAATCGGCTCGTAATGATTTCTTCTGTAAAACGTTAACTGCTTGTAGTCAGTTGAAGAATGAGATTGCAGATTCACACATTAAACTTACGCAGATATCTTCATAGTTCTAATATACTAGCTGTCAACTAGTATGAACACTCGGCCAGCAAGAATTTTGTAATTGGATAACTCACGAGATACAGGACAATATGTTAAAACATGCCATTTTTGTTCTAGCAAACGGATGCCAAATATCATTTGCATCTATGATTTCATACGCTACTGGAACTGGACCAATGGCTGTCAAGGCTGCTGATTTTAATAATGACAACTTGCTAGATTTGGTTGTTGCTAATCGTGAAGGAAGCAGTACAAATATATTTCTTGGACGTGGCAATGGTCACTTTGAACTATACCAAGATCTGTCGAATGGCATCGGTGTTGAACCACATGGAATAGCCATCGGTGATTTGAATAATGACAATAGACTGGATTTCGTTGTCGCTAATAGAAAAGCCAGCAATGTTGGACTATTTCTGGGACAAGGTAACGGTAACTTTTCTCAACAAATAGATATTTCAACAGGAAACGGTTCGACGCCAGTAAAACTTGATCTACGTGATTTGAACAATGATGGCAATTTAGATCTCGTAGTAAGCGATCACGAAAACGGTTACCTTCGTATACTTCTTGGAACTGGTCAGGGAACATTCATACAGACGGTTATACTCGTGACGGGTTATAATTCAGGACCTTATGTACCCGTTATCAAAGATTTTAACGGTGATAATCGGCTAGATATAGCTGTTGGCTGTGGTGACTCCGACGGAAATTATGTGAGTATTTTTATCGGTAACGGTAAAGGTGGATTTTCCGGACAGACCAAATACAATGTTCCTTTGGGTCCGTATGCAATTGTTGCCGCTGATTTTAATAGGGATGGAATATTAGACATAGCGACAACTGATTATTATGGAAACCGTACGAGTGTACTTATTGGTAATGGTGATGGAACATTCACACGAAAGAGCAGTTTCTCCACTGGTAGTGGATCTTTACCATATGCAATTGCTGCTAGTGACTTTAATCGAGATAATCTACTAGATGTTATCGTTCCTAATTCTGGTACAGATAATGTTGGTATACTACTCGGGCTAGGTAATGGTAGATTTAGAACACAAAAAATGTTTTTTACTGGTGCAGGTTCTGGTCCAGTTGATGTAATGGTTGGAGATTTCAATGGAGATAACTTATCAGATTTTATTTCTGCAAATCATAATCATAATACAGTAGGTATCTTTCTTAGCACATGTAAGTGGAAATGAAATTCATATAAATATTATATCAAATTACTATTGTACTGATCTACGCGATTATTTGGACTGACAGCCATGGACAATATTCTAAATTCCAGATTGATAGACACTCTTATGTTTAGCATGTTATTTTGATAAATTTTAGACTTTAGTATTTTGTATTTTCAATTGCACTAAATATATTTATCGGTTTTTTCAAGCTTAGAATCCTATAATGAATTTATTCTGACTCATGGATCCTGATCAGATAGAATGAAATACAATGTGATGGCCACCGTCGATATTCATCAGTGTCATGTACTACTCAATCATATCATCATTGAGTTGTTTCTTTAGATGTAGAAGTTCCCTACAATTATACTAGCACATCTTCAAGGCATGTGAGCTAAATTTTATATTTATCGAAGATACCGATGTAGACAGTCCTCCTCTTTCAATGTAGTATAGAAAATTCTGTATACCATAGTCAAGCTGTAAGAGAACCTATTTCGATTAAAAGAAATTATATTCAACTAGAAACACCTACAAATTTTGAAAAGCACTAATCCTATGATTTTCTTTCATTGCGAATGAATAAAACTCTATCTACAACGCAGTACTTCTTTTCATCAACAATCTGATGGTATGACCAAAAATATCTCCTCGTTGATTTCATACCGTTTTCAAAGAAATAAACTAGTTAAACATTGTAGAACAACTGTTATTAGAGCAATGGCATGCTTTATTGAATGGTTTAATCTTTCAGAAACAAATTAAGAAAATTATAGTTTGAGTGAACGTTGCAAGATTTTTCTTTAGAAATATATGATCTCATCGCTAGAGTTTTTTTTTGAGAATTTTAACTTTTTACGCATGTGTTGTGATCAAAGGTGAAAAATCTGCTAAAGTATACTATTTATGATACTTGACTATGTCGCTATAAATCTCAATGAAAAAAAACTCCAAATCTATCTTTCTTCACTGAAAGCTACAATTTAAAGGAAATGATATGTCCATGTTAAAGGGCGTTCTACAAATCTTCATCGTTTTGCTAGCGAACATAAATTACGTTCACCAGGGGTTAAAATAATAAGTCATGTATTCACTCATGTTATTAGTTTCTAGAAAACTAATATGTTTTGCTTTCAATTAATTGTAGTCACAAATATTCATGTTGTAATTCAATGAATCTACTGACATCTTGAACATTGTTTTGACTAGAACATGCACCCTCAAAATATCTGACTCCTCTATACGTATATAAATATGATTCTTTTATATCCATTGAAATTATGAATAAATGACAACGCTCATTCTTCTATGTGAAATATTAGTTCATGGTAACATACAGATTTGTTTTTGTTAAATATCTTTTATTGATCACTCAATTCAGTAGACACATTTTGAACATAATTCTAATTTCAATTCATAAGATCTGAGAACAATATGAACGATTGCCTAAGACTATTAGAGTTTTATTGAAGAATGTCTATAGAAACTTGACATCCTGCACAGAAAATGTCAGTGATGATGAGCTGATTTCAAGCTGAAAAGCTACGTAAGTCTAATAAACATTTCTCTAATCTAACATTCTTATGAATAATTTATTAACTAATCAAATATGTTTCTATTCAACAGAATAATCATCCAGTATTGATGCATGCATTATGTTAATTAAAATATATGAGAAATGATTAAAAATTGAATAGGATAATTTTCTTGCAGTTCCCTTAGATTGAGTTCAAAACAAAAAAAGTACTTATTAACACGTATCCTTCAACAATTGCACCATACATATTTCCATCACAATGTAGATGTCGTCAGTATTCGATAGTAATCCGTTTTCTTTTCACGGCACACATGGATTATCTTAACAAAGGATAGTATTGTTCGACATTTGCTAGAACTGGATCATACAAATTAATATTCTTATCTTTACCATGAAAAATATTAATTTTATAAATCCTTTTATTTACTTAAATTATGTGTTGTCGCTACAATCACTTGAAAAAAATATATTGATATTAGCGCTGCTTATCGTACTTTAATATGAGTTTCATCTTCTTCAGTTGAAAAATGAACAAAAACTGATGAAGAGTAATTCTCTTATTTTCATAACAATAGGATTTTAGATTAACATTCACTCGTTATTTTGTGCATTGAGAAAATAGAATTCGTTTAAAAATGGCTGAATATCTGGCTTCTATCTTTGGTACTGAAAAAGACAAGTAAATAATTCAAATGATCTTTGAATTTTCGTAGGAGTAATCGTATATCCCGTCTTTGTTTTTCTCTCAAGAGTCAATTGCTCATTTTATTTCAAAATCGGTGCTTGCCGTCACGGTGAACGGTAAGTTGTTCATCTAACATGTTCAAGTTCGAAATCGAATTTTCATTTACAGTTGTTCTCGTGTTCACAATAAGCCTACATTTAGTCAGGTATGTTGAATAAGTATTTGAGAAAAAGAAAAATAATATCTATTATCGACTTTAAGACAATTCTTTTGAAAAATCTTTACTTAAATCCGAATAATAATTCTGTTCCAAAACCAGAAGGTGGCTTCGGTAAGTTAGTCTTTAACTTGTTATTGTAATGTTTAACATTGATCTATGTTAGAACAATTCAGTGGAAATACTTATTCAGATGAAGAAGTTCAACAACATTTCGAGTAAATATTTTTGAATTGATTATTTGATATTGAACAGATGGATAGGAGGAAAAGCTGATTATTTACTTGAATGCGTACGAGTTGATCATTTTGTCATGTCATCCAGTATTGACTCATCTAGCCATCGTGTACGCTTATATATTCGAAGGAGAGAAAAAATTTCGAATCATTATAAGCTAAGATGAAGATGAAGGCTTTACGTTGAAAAAAACAGGATGCATTGTAAAATACACTATACACATAATCTGCACATATTTTAGTATGAATAAGAGCAAAAAGAAAATGAATGAAATACTTAGTTGTATGAATTTCACTCTAGTTTCATTTGTTAGACACTTATTTGTTCAATCATTCTCAATATTCAGAATAATTTCATCCATTGACATACATGAAGTTTCTCTATTATTATGTCGATGTATATTTTTATTTCTAGTGAATTTTATGAAGAAGTTTATACGGAAGTTGAAGATAAGGTAAGTTCAGTGTTCGATTACATATTATCAAATAAACATTTCAATTATCCCCATTATCCTACTGTTGATTTTTATGTACCCAAATCTAGAGAATGCGAAAAAACTAAATTTAAACATTCTTTCCTTTGTTTGTTATCACGAAACTGCCTAAGCTTCTATACATTGTTGCAGGCTTAATTTGTGAAAATCAGACATCAACGACACTTGCATCTCAAACTATCACGTACAATATTAATTAATATTTTTCTCAAATTTTTCTAGACCCATTTTTGCAGGAGGATCTCTACATTTCTTTTCTATTATAACAAAATGTTCTTCATATGTATAAAGATCTAAAAGGTAGAATGATAAATATGAAAACGAAAAATTCTCTGTGTTTACAGGTTTTTTAGGAAAAATGTTTGTATTTTTTTCATCATCCCTATTTTATTTCTCTTCTTGAATCGTGAATACGACTTGTATATAACTGATTTAGTATGGTGAAATTGAAGCGATGACTGTTTGTGACAATCTTGGCGAACATCTTGTAGGAAATATTTACATAAAAGTAAAAACAATAAAATAATTTCGAAAGTTTTTATTTAATTACCTGTTTTCTTTTTGTCATATGACAATTTTCATCGTTTAGTTTCGTTCGGAAAGAGATGCTGAACGAGCTGTAGAAGACCTTAATACACGTTGGTTTGATAGAAAACCAATCTATGCAGAATTAAGGTAAATATGATGGCATGCAATTTTTCATCAATGATGAATTTTTCTTTCCAGTCCTGTTACGGATTTTAAAGAAGCTAGTTGTCGACAGTATGAATTAGGCGAAGTAAGACTTTTCTCTTATGAATATAATTGAACAACAAAAGAAAAAAAAATTTTTTTCGTGTTTACCTTTAATAGTGTATGAGAAGTGGTTTTTGTAATTTTATGCACATAAAAACAATATCACAAGATGTTAAAAAACGTCTTCGTGGACGTCGAAAACGGTTTGTACTCCTTTGTTTATTTTATGAAATAGATAGATTTCATTTTTATTGTACTACATTTAGATCACGTTCACGTAGCCATTCACCATCGAAAAAAAATCGTCGTCATTGACATAGAGAACAATAAAAGGAAATTATCTTGGCTATTCATAATCTTGAGTTAATTTTTTTTTGTTTTGTATATAAAATAAAATTAAACAAGAGTATAGGATTATATTTCCAGTGTTTGGTTTTTTTTATTGATTGTGTTCTTTTTTTTCTAGATCATATCATGTCGAACCAAAATAATTCTGACGTTCATCAAGTAGCTACGCAAAAAGATTTCGATGAATATTTGAATTCATCAGCTATCGCCAATAAACTCTTACTTGTTCATATTGAATTAGAACAAGTACCAGTTTGTAAAACAGTCAATGAAGCTTTGTTAGCTATTAGTCGAAGTGAAGAATTTCATCAACAATTGACTATATGTCGTTTGAATGCTGATCATTTTGCAGACTTTCTTACATTGAATAATGTTAATGCAGCACCAACTGTACTTTTCTATTATCGCACAAAATTTATCGATCGTGTCGATGGTTTTAATCAAAGTGATCTAATAAAAAAAATTCAATACCATATTAACAAAATTGTTGCAATGCCAACAAAAGTCGAATTAAAAGCATCTACAGATGAAAATGTTGAAAATCAAATAAAAAATTTATTAAAATCATCACCGGTTATTTTATTCATGAAAGGTACACCAACAAATCCACAATGTGGTTTTAGTCGTCAAGCGTGTCATATACTTGATGAAAATAAAGTTAAATACGAGTATTTCGATGTTCTTTCGGATCAAAATTTACGTGAACAATTAAAAACCTATTCGAATTGGAGTACATATCCACAATTATATATCGATGGTGAATTAATCGGCGGTCTTGATATAATGAAACAGATGGTTGAAAATGGAGAATTTCAATCGAAATTTAACCAACAGAAAACAAATGATAAAGATATGAAAAAGTATTTAGAAAGTTTAATTAATCAAGCACCCTTAATGCTATTCATTAAAGGTACAGCTGAAGCACCTCGGTGTGGCTTTACGAAAGAGTTGATTAATCTTTTAAATCAAGCTAATATAAAAGATTATAAAACATTTGATATTTTACAAGATGAAAATGTTCGACAAAAACTTAAAGAATATTCATCATGGCAAACATATCCACAAATATATGTGAATGGACAGCTTATTGGTGGACTGGATATTCTCAAACAATTGAACGAAGAAGGAACATTAGTACAAACATTAACCGGAAATCAAGGAGTCGCTGTTTAAATGACTGACTTATCTGTTTCTTTTGTTTCTTTCGTTAGAAATTGAACTCGCTAAAATAAGAACATAAGTGCACAATATATGTATTCCCTTTCATTTCAGATTTGATTTGATTCTGAAAACAAAAATAATAAATGCTCAGTATTTGACAATAAGTCAAAATGTATATTAGAACAAACATTGGTCCCGTTATTATAAATAGCTAGAATAGATTTCGGGGTATTATGTATTAATTAACTTTTTTTTTGCTACCATAGTCTTATGATAAAAAGTTCAAAATTCAGCTTGTTGTGTGATTGCCAGAGAACGAGTGAGTCATTAATAAATTATACCATCGAAAATTATGGAATTTTACAAATAGAATAATCAGTTGGCTTAGTTTTTTCTCAATGTCAATCAGTGCAACTATGTGTAGGATATTTAATGTATATATGAAACGATTCTTTCCTTACAATCAATCGATTACGTAGTCCATGTTCTGTTGTCACTACGTTTGCGTATAGAATATTTATTTATAACTAGACGGTACTTGATCTTGACCCGACTATGAAACTCGGTGCGAAGCACATGCTTTGGTCATTAGAAAAACTAATGTCGCATAGAAAACGAGAGACGTAACACGAAAAGCCCTAATTATAAAATTCATCACTCTATCGGTACTTCCAAAGCGTATCGAGATTTCTAGAAATCACTGATACTTCATCGATTAATTATCTCAATGATTTACTGTTTCCTATCAGCTGTACCAACAGCTGTTTCATATATGAGTTGATCGAGTGGGGACTAACTTTCGTTTTCGTTTTAATTATCCCATAATGAATTGAAGGCACAAGAAGTAAGGTAGAAGACTTTTTGAAAAAAATGTAACCAGTTCAATTTCGATTCGTGGATCTCACGTTTGAACAAGTATTTTCGAACTTTTATTTCTCGAGATTATCGCAGCACAACAATGGACTAGATGTATGCGTACGCAAAATGTAAAATAAGAAAGAAGCTAGATAGCATCTTGAAAACGCCGAGAATGCGAATTAAGCTGTGAAGCACGAATCACTATCTATTTTACAATATTGAATCAAATTAAACTCCTAATTGTCTATTGTTAATATCCCTCGCGTAGCCATTGTGAACTTCATGTTCGTGAAAACTCTGCTACCTATGAGCTTGTTTCGAATGAATATTGCTGATTGTTTGATCGGTTAGTGTTCTTGTGATTCGTTACCTAGAATCAGTCGTAATCACCGCTGTTCAGCATATGATCACAGTAGTGCCTAACTTTTATTGCTTTATTCTGTTTTCGTTTTAATTATCTCGAAAGTTGAAAAGCACAAAATCATTTTTAAAAAGTTGAGTTTTTCGAAGGCTGTTTGTATACGAACAGAGTATTTTATCGAAAATCTGAAAAAAAGTATGTTCTGCTTCAACACTGCTACTTTCACCCAAAGTGGAAACTTTTTTTCTGACTTTCCTCTGCTAAGTTCACTGCGACTGAGAATCTCAACTTTTTATGCATACGTCTAGTTAGATATAAATAAATAAATAAAGATAACTGGGGGCACGATTCTATAAGATGTGTCGCACCACATTAATAATAGATTACACATATAAAACGAACTTCGATTGAAATTTTGAAGCTCAACGTATTTTGAAGACCATGGTAATAGATAATCATTTTCACGAAAAAAAAGAATATCATTTTGAATTATTTCCTGCTCATTGAACCACAATGCATGCGATGAAAACAAACCTTCATCATTGATTAGATTTTTATTAAGTAATTATCTATACAACGTTTGATCTTGATTATTTTTCTAGCGTTTGCTAAAAGAACAGCAAACTCAAAATAGGAGGAGAAGTCAAAACGAATTTGTCTTTTACTTTAATATCGTTTATGTATGACGTCGTAAGACTGTCAACAGTTTTTATTGAATAGAAGTATGAGAAAATTCTTTTAACTTCCCTGAACAATGGAGCGATCTAGATTTTTTATAAATTTATACTGAAGGCAACATAGCTGTTTAGACTAACTGTACAAGTGTAGTAAAACTTCGACAACATGAGTTCGTTTTGATAAGTAGACTAAAAGTTTGTTCAAACTAAAAAGTTCGAAGCTAGGAGAAATTTAACTTTCTCATGCAATAGATATGAACGAATTACTGTCACATTATATTTCTTAAGGATTAAGCAGAACGATCGTGAAGACATATATCTCTTCAACTAGATGAGAACAAAAGTAATTTTTCTGTGATTAGTCAAAATACTTCTATCGTGTTTCACATTTTAATCTCATATGTATGTTACTAAGAGCTTTAATACTTGAACCTAATTCATTTCATACGATAGAAACAGTTTAGTAAAACTTATAACTTCATGGTCTTAGACCAATATGAACATCAATCTATCTTGTTAGATGCTAGTGTATACCTATTGTGCATGCATTATTTTCAATATCCATCCGCACATGTTCGTTTGTCTTATTTCTATTAAGACAAAACAGTGGTTGATTATAACTGTAATTTGATTCTTTGAGTAATAAAGTACTTATCATTTAATATATATGTATTTTTGGAATCTAAAACAATATCCTTTCAATTATACATACAAATGAAAAGAAAAATATGGTGCGTCCACTACTCAGATACAAACAATGTAGAAATAGAACAACCATGTCCTTTTCTCGTTACATTTGCTTTTCCATCTGAATTTCATCCTCAGTTCGTTTGGTATCAACGGGAACAATAAATCATCAGTTACTTTTTCCTTCACTTATTCATTGTATGAGGGCATTGTTTTGTTTGTCTCGCAATGAAAATTCATCGAAATTCATCAACGCATCATATTCATTGGCACAGGCTTTTGATGAATTTTTGATAGCATGGCCACCATCAATTGATACAACAAATATAAGCAATAATGATAAATAGACAATCTCTTGAACAAAAGAACTAAACATGTGTACACCGCGTGTCCCGTAATGTTTGTACACTTTCTGTTGTGCTCAATACTTCAGTACAACTAAATGATAGAATCTCGATCTTTTGCTCACAAGATACATTATTGAATACTGTACAAACTTCTATTTATCTTAATCAAAACGAAAGGAACCGCAAGTTTTTTATAGAGTAACAGTAAGAAGCGTAGCTACTTACTCACTTATTTATTTTAGCAATTAATTTTTCCCACATAAACTAGCATATAAGTATATAACTTAGTTCTAGATAAGTCTTGAGAGTCCCAAGTAACTAAGTACATATACGAAGTTTCTTAATACTGAATACTTTTTCCGTTAAGACAATTTTCGATAATGACTACATTTTCAATATTCTATTTATTTCTGGTAAAAATGTTTTCCTTGATATCACAAGTATGACCCATATGACATAATTTTCGTAGCATTTTTATACACTAGATTTCTCTCTCTAATTTGAGTCTAAATAGCGTGTGCTACGAAATTATTTAATTTGAATAAAAATCTGAACACTGTAACAGTCTATTTTCGTTGTATCATCAATTGATATAATTCATTTATATTGCCACAAAAATAGAATTCGATCAAACACTGGTAAATAATTCTGAAACATCATGTTATACTTATTAGAAATACAAACAAGTCAGTATTTCAGATGCCTGTTTATATCCTGAAAAAATGCAAAGAAAAAACCACAATAAAAATGAATGGAAAGTAGATACAATTCATACAGTTACAGTATACAAACATTCAGTTTCTTTTATATTAAATTAAGATAAACAGATGTTTGTAGAGAATTCGACGGCGTATCTTTCGAGAACGAGATTAAGATTTGATCATTTATTTGTACTGAGATATAAGGTAAAACAAAAAGTGTGCAAACATTATGGGACACCCATTATATATCTAAGCAATTTGTTTTTATGTATTCTATAAATTTTTGTCTATCTACTAGTTAATTATAATTAATTGTTTTCTGCAACGTATCTCAACATATGTTGCTAAATATGTTCGTAGTTTTCTTGTAACAAAATATTTCAATACACAGTTAAATAAATTAATATATATATAGATGAAAAAAAACATATCATAACAATTCTAGATATCTGATTTTGGCTTTATTCAATGATGATTTATTTATTATTATCGGATAAAGTTAAAATTATATTCAGTATTTGTCTAGTTATTATTATTAGTTTTTGTTTATTGAAGAAATTTTTTATTTATCATTATATTCGTAAGAAGAATGCTAATATAACAAATATTATTAATCGTGATAATAATAATAATGATGATGATGATGATGACGATGTGTTATTTCGATTGAATATAGACAAACGTTCATTACGACCATCGTATAAAAAATTTTTGCGTCGAAAACCACTCCAAGAATCAACGAATGATTCGTCTCTGTGTATTATCTGTTGGAATGATAAAAAGAATGTTGTCCTATTACCTTGTAGACATTTATGTGTTTGTATAGCGTGTAGTAAAAAATTGTGGAATATTAATCAACAACAAACATGTCCAATTTGTAGAAATCACGTTGATAGAGTACTGGAAATATTTGTTTGAAAAATATTTTATTGTATAAAAATAAAATATGAAAATTATTTTGATAGTTGTGTTTTAATGGCTCGTTGATGCGTCTGACATTTTGTCAAAGTAGTTATAGTCACGATTTATGTGAACATTCAATTCAATACATTCCATAAGATTCAATTTGTCTTATCTATGATGTTAAAATGAGAAATAATAAACCTACATCATATGATAGGATATCGTTCATAGCATCAATGGAATCAAGTCCTATAGCAGATGATTAAAAAGAAACTTTCAAATGGATCATATTTCAATATAATCTTTTTTTTCCATATATATGTGTAATAGATTGATGACTCCAATTCGATAAAACAAAATAAAATGGCTTCAAAAGTAAATGTCTGGTGTTTTTATTCTCGTACAATAAAATCGTACAATGACTGGAAATAAATCTAGAGAAGACAAGACTTAAAAAAACATCTAATCAAGTCATAAAAAGCTTCTTGCCCATCATATGAATTTATTGAAAAGATATTAAGATTTGGTTGTATTCGAATTTTTCAAACTTGATGCACTCGATTAGTCACCATATTACTTTTTCGTTTTTGGAGATAGGTTTCATTTTCAATGGAATATTGAATAATGTTTCTCTTGCGAATTCATTAGAAACCTATACTGTGGAAAAACAAAGCATAATTCATCATTACCAAAGCTTGTTTGTAAATTCAGGTCGAATATTCGATTAAAAACTGCCTCAATTAAGTAATCGATAAAACAATTTCTAACAAATGCTATTTACAACAAATCTTATGCAAGCTGTCATACGGTTTTAAATCGTTGAGATAGAATCAATTGACTAAAACTGTAAAATCTTGTCTTGTAGAATAGAAATGCCATATATACATAAAATATACAAATGAATTATCATAATACTACTGATATGATTTTTCAGCTTTCATAATAGAAGATAACTTGAAGGAAAAAATATGTCAATCAATCTATTTATATCATAAAACATAATTATACTTCTCGATTGTATCGTGCATTCGAGTTCGTTCTCTTTTTTATCCAGGACGTAAAAGAAACTTCTAGTAGTTTCTTGTCTAAAAATGTATCGATCTTAATTGATTTTTATTTTGGTATCCCTGTCATTGAATGCAGAGACACAAGTATTGGAATTTTTATAATCAACTAATTAATTTTGATTTACATGGACAAATGATCCATTGACATTTGTAGATGAGTAAATCCGTTTTCTGATTATCTATATTTCCAGTATATACTCCTTGACTCATGAAAGAATAGTCTCAAACGGAAATGTCAATCAACAATCGAAAATAAGAAGTATTTCTTCAGTAGACCTAATGGAAAATAGTGGGAGGACAAGTTTTTTTTTGCGGATAAACAAAATACAATCATTATCCATCCAGTTGTCAAAGAAAAGTAAACAGTATATATAAATACACAAAAATATCAGTCGCACGAAACACAACTGTTCACAATCTACAAACTATCTAAAGATGTCTTCACGAACTGTAACAATTCATCGAACAGATGCGAATTCAAATAATAAAAATGATATATGGTTTAATGCATTTGACTTTATACCTGGCCAAGATGCAAATATTCGTTGGCTTAGTCGTCCAAATCAACAATTGGTACATGAAAAATGTTATCATGACGCAGAAAAATTTCGCATTACATTTGATGTTGAAAATTTTCAACCTGAACAAATTAAAGTAACTTCTTAAAACAAAATACAATATCATAATTGATTATCGATTACTGCATTTTTTATGTTTTATAGATTTATGTTCAAAACCATAAATTAACCATATCCGGTATCTATGAAGAACGTAGAGAGAATAGTCTTACACAAAAACAATTCGAACGAACTTTTGATCTACCGGCGAATGCCGATATTGATTTAATGGCATCATTTATAACACCAGCTCATATGCTTGTTGTTGAAATCCCATTGAATATATCAGCACAGATCGATCATTTACATGTCGACAATAATCAAAATAATCAACGTCGTGTATCGTTTTCATTAAATAAATTTAATGCATCAAATAATCAAGGTTTATTATCAACATCGAACGATCCGTCCATTCTATCCACACAAGGTCAACAAGTTCGACGAGCATCTGTCAGTAAAACTACAACTACAACAACGACAACGAAATCAGGTGATTTAAGTGATCTTCCACTCGAGGTACTGGAATTACTTAAAAGTGCTAATATGACAACTGACAATAATATTCATACTACGGTGCAAGCAACAGAAAATCGTTCATCGAATACAGACAATCGGAAAAAAACTACGGATGAGCACCCTACATCATCTACGGGTAATAAAAAAACTCTATTAACAAGCTCAGGTAGAGTTTAACCATAGTTCTTTGATCAACGATGTATTTTAACATGTAGAACTAGGAAATTTACCAATCGAAATCCCATCGGAACTATTGACTCAAGGTGGTACAATAACAATACAACGGCGAAAAGTTTCCGTAACAAAACGAACTGATGGCAACACTGATCAAAATGTTTCTGTACCAATAGCACATACTCCTGATACAAAATCAACATCATCTATAGCTATAAATAAAAGTGTAGCAAGTAATATGTTACAACAACAACAACAACAACAAACGATCATGAATGACAGTCATGATGCAAAAGTAAGCAATAAAATTAGACAGCTATCATTCGACTAATATCCGTTTCTTTATGATATGATTAGACAATATCGAGTAGTAACCAGACTGGGAAGTACACCCTTGAAGAATTTCTTCATAATAAAACCTGGAATCCATCACTTGTTGATGGTTCGAATGGTAAGAAGATTCTTTATATGCGTTTACAAATGAAACCAGGCACAACATTGGATCAAATGAAAATCTCACTCAATGGATACGATTTACGTGTCGAAGTCGAACATAAAGTATCAACTGATAATCGTCGCTCTATGAGTAAGTGTTCTGCTTATTTTTCGAACAAAAACGTATTCATATAATTTCATATTGCTTGTTGTCTCTAGATGAACATAGTTATCGTCAAGTTACACTTTTCCCTACATGTGAAATAGATCAATTGAAAACAGAATTTAAAGATGATGGTTATCTTCATATTCAAGTTCCAATTAAAATATAGATTCGACTTTATACGTCAATTGAAGAACTTTTCCCTTATTATCTGCTTTTCACTACGAAATTTAACCATAAAAATAAATATTGTTAAACTAATGACACAATGTTTGAATAAATTTCACCATGCTTAATCATTTTTATTTCTTTCTAAAATATCGAGGTTGAAAATATGTTTCATACTAATTAATATGTTATGAATTATATAATCACTACCGATGAATAAACTTGACAGCGCCGAGTAGACCATGTGATTAAGAAGATGAGGAAGGAAACAAGGTAGTTTTAGCTTCTTGAACTTTTATGATGTTCTTTATTTCCTTATAAAACTGATCTATTGTAATTAACAACTAATATTAATTGTTCACTAGATCGAACTGCCTATACATAGATAAGATTCAGGATTAGAAATTCTGGCATTTTCTATGATATCAAAAACGAATCAGCTAACATTTTGAAAACTGATATCAAAATTTTGTTTGATTGATACTGCAGAATAGGACGTGCGAAATCGAATGACCTGTACTCGATCTTAAGTATATTGTTTGTATCGAATTCGATCAATATGTCTTGTAACGAATCTAAATGGATTCTCTAAATTAATACATTAAAACAATCGAAACAAAATATCGTGAATCTTTCCAATGATGAATAATGTCTCCTTGAAATTTAATTAAATCGGCAGAATACGGATAAAACAGAACGTGCTCGTGATCTACAATAACAGACAGTTTTGAGACTAATGGCTGGCTGTATAGAGATAGTTTTTGAAATAACGAAAGAATGAATGAATCGTTGCGGTGCTGATTTACGAAACTATCGAAGAGACTGCTGACGACGTAAGTAGAACCGAAAGGAAGCAGTATCTGTATACTATACAGTTAAGTTTGGTTTTCATTTGTCAATGAGAGACAACATTGATTAACTTGTCCAATTTTACGTCAATCATCAATGCAGATCTTTAGATTGATTAGTGTATATTTCACATTTAAGCACGGGTGAAACCTGATCTTTACTTCAATCCGTGAAAATTTGAATTAATTATCCTGTTCGATATCATAATGTGTGAATTTGACAAAAAAATCAAGAATATCCCTAACAACCTGAAGAGTAAACAAACAAACGAGAAATGATATAGTTTTTATTACGATAATGCCATCTTTGTCCATTCTAACTTTCTATTGGTGGAGTGAGCACGTATTGAAAAATAGATTTGACTGTAATAATACTACTTCTATTTTCGATCATCTGTATTTTCCAACAGTTAAAACACACGTACAAGTATTTGATCTAATATGAAAATGTTAATGTACATATCAGTGAAATTAATTTTTGATTATTTTTTTCTTGAAGACTTTTTTGCCATTCATGAATTCATTACTTCGTCGTTTAATCCTTGCTAATTCAAAATCTTCGTCAGTATTCTTACGACGCAATGTAGCGCATTTTACATACTTCAAAGATCAACCGGATCCATCTCATGGTGAGATTTTGTATCTTTTTTTTTCCTCTTCGTTTTTTGGTTCATCAAAGATTTATTTTTCCAGGTCCAACTAAAGAAATGAATTTATGTCAAACAATTCAAAATGCTCTTGATATAACACTTGCCAAGGATCATACTACTAGTAAAAATAGTTTAGTATCTATTTCTATTTATGACTTTGAATTTTTGTTTCATTAGTTATATTTGGTGAAGATGTTGCATTTGGCGGTGTTTTTCGATGTACAACAGAATTACGATCAAAATATGGTTTAAGCAAAAAGAAAATAATCTCTTTACTTTTGCAATATTTTGATTATTTTGATTTTAGGCGCCGATCGTGTATTCAATACGCCATTATGTGAACAAGGAATTATTGGCTTTGGCATAGGTGCAGCCGTTGCTGGAACAACAGCTATTGCTGAAATACAATTTGCTGATTATATTTTTCCAGCTTATGATCAAGTTAGATAATTTTATTTTCAATCATACATTTATTTATTTGTATGGTATTTTAGATTGTGAATGAAGCTTCGAAATATCGATATCGTTCACAAAATTTATTTAACTGTGGTAAATTAACGATTCGTTCACCATGGGGTGCCGTAGGACATGGTGCTTTGTATCATTCACAATCACCTGAAGCTCAATTTATGCATACACCTGGTATCAAAGTAATAACAAACAATGAATCGAATTGATAATTTGACTACATTTATTTTCATTATTAGGTTGTCATTCCACGTGGTGCTATCGAAGCTAAAGGTTTACTTTTATCATGCATAAAAGATGACAATCCATGTATATTTTTCGAACCCAAAATACTCTATCGATCAGCTAAAGAAGATGTACCAATAAAGGAATATACGATTCCATTATCGAAAGCTCAAATTTTACTTGAAGGATCTGATATCACACTAGTTTCGTGGGGTACACAAGTGCATGTACTTCGAGAAGTTGCACAGCTGGCAGCTAAAGAAAATATATCGTGTGAAATAATCGATTTACGAACAATCATACCATGGGACGTGGATACAATTTGTCAGTCAGTTAGTAAAACTGGAAGACTATTAATAAGCCATGAAGCACCCATAACTGGTGGCGTTGGAGCAGAAATAGCAGCAACTGTTTCCGTATGTAGAGAAAATTTAGATTGATTCATATTTCATTTCTATATGTTTTTTTGTATTATTTTTCTTAGAAAGAATGTTTTTTGAATCTCGAGGCGCCAATCGAACGTGTTTGTGGTTATGATATACATCCGATTCCGCATGTCTTCGAACCTTTCTATTTTCCATCTAAATGGCGTTGTCTAGAAGCTATTAAACGAATGATGAATTTTTGAGACAAACAAAAAATAAAAATTTCTTATTCCAGATTAATTTTTTCCCTTTCAGATTATGTATATTAAATTTATTAGAGTATGCTTATTGATAACTTTTGTCAATAGTGATATTCCACTTGATATTCCGACTTATTCAATTGATCTTGATCTTAATCCGTTCGATCGATGGTCAGATATCATACCGAACTTTGCTCAGCCTATGCGTGAATTCAATGATAGAATACGTTCACAAATTCCTCAAATTTACATTGATGTCGCTGAAATGATTGCTAGTCGACTAGAAAATCATATTCCTCAACCGTATCACGATGAATTTTATTCCATAGCTCGAGCTATATCAATGCCATTGGCAGATATTGTTCTCATTAATCTTGTTTATGAACTTCGTACATATTGTACAAGTTTACTTGTGCGTACCATCAATGGTACTATATTACATGGTCGAAATCTTGATTTTGATCTCAATACTGATTTACTTCGACGTTTAACATTTCATGGAAAATTTTTTCGAACATCTAAATCAACATTTGAATATGAATCAATACATTTCGCTGGTTCGATTGGTCTGTTGACTAGTTCACGGCACGGTTATTTCAGTTTAAGTATAAATCAACGTGAACTAAATAATAAAGATTGGTGGATAAATGCACTAATGTCTATTTTACATTTACATTCAATGCCTCTATTTATTTTTACACGTTCTATTTTTGATAATCAATTTATGTCTTATAAAGATATGAAATATTTACTTGAACATCAACATTTAATTGCACCTGTCTATTTTATTTTAACTGACGGTCAATCATCAGGTATGATTATAACACGGAATCGTTTGAATTCTATCAATCCAATTGAATTAAATGCTACACTTGTACAAACCAATTATGATCATTGGCTAGATGATCCACCTGATGATCTAAGACGAACAACAGCAGAAAATATTCTTCGAACATTTAATTTAACACAAATGACAACTGAACATATTTTTGATATTGTTCTATCTGTTATTCCTGTACTTAATAGGATTACAATTTATACAGCTATTATGAATCCCGGTGAAAAACAGCAAGCAATTGTTGCTAAAATTCGAACATTAAAATAGTCTCTTGAAATTTAAGCTATGTTTTGCTTGAATTTTTGAGAGCGACATCGAATATATTCGATGTCATTTTCGTGACTATTTTTTATTCTATTTCTCATCGAGCCTATTTATATCTCAGATCACTTTGGCATTGATCTCATGTCATAATAAATTGTTGCTTTTCGAATGCGAGTCGTTAGAATGTGCCTGTGATCAAGCTGACAGGCTCTACATTAAAACCTCATTAATGTTAATACGTTTTTAATTGCAATTTTGTACTCTATTTTTCTATTGCTTATTCAAGAAACACAATAAAACATGATGCTGAACAGAACTTCATTTATTTCTCATCGATTTCCTTTTCTTTTTGTTTCCGTAGATAATACTAATAAGAAAAATAAGAATAATAATAATTATTATTTTGCTAGGCAAAATCAATTTCAATATAACATGTTTATAGTGATTAGGTAAGTTCGTTGTGCAATGAATTATGGCTTTATAGCTTACGAGAGCATGTTTATGATTCTCAAAATCATACTTTGTTTCTTTCCATAATCGTTAGCACAACATTGTTTCTTTTCGTTCGGATACAGCTATGATAAAGAAAAGCAATCCCGCTATTGAAACCGATCTCAGTATTGTTTCTCGCTTTCTGCGAACACACACACACACACACACAAATGGTGATAGAATCCAGTCCAAATGAGAGTATCCATTACTCATTGAACATGCAACCTATATTCTCTTTCTTCCGTTTTGGCTATGCTTTTCCTTTCTTCTTGTTCCTGGAGTAAAAACTCGATTGAGACTTTTCTTCAGATTTCCTTCATTCATTAATTCAATGTATTTTTTTTTCTTTTGATAGAAAACATAAAATGCATAGCGTGTACGAGTATATACACGCATATACTTAAACGTATGTTTTCACTTGTGAAAAAAAAGAGGAAGAATGTCAATGTGTCAGAATGGCATCATTATCAATATTATTGCATAGAGGAAGAAAAAATCCACGACAAAGTAAGACTCGCAAGTCAAAAATGCCTCATACTCATTACTTTTTTTATTCTCCTATTCGCCTTTTTTTATTTCCTAGTGGTACTCTACTGATGCTACTCTACTACTTCTTTTTCTTTCTTTTTTTTTCTTCTTTTATCATTATTATCATTGGCCAATGAGTAATACACGTGTAACATGTTGTCTTCATCTATTTTTCTAATTCGAGAATTACATACCTCTTCTTCTTTCTTCTATCAACATGTTCTTCCTGCCATGTATTTAGTATTGAGTATTTGTCAAAAGTAAATTTATTTAATTTATCGTGTGATATTAATGTTATATATATTGAACATGATCAGAGTCAATTTCGTTCTCCTAGACCATAGACTAATATAGTATTTAAACAAGACATTCATTTATTTTTCTTACTTTATAGCATTCTCATCATACACAAATGAAGAACTGACATAATGGAATGTTTACATTCACAGAGTCCGATCAACATTCGAAATCCTGATGAAGGCATCATTACTGAAAATGATGAATTAGCTGTAATGTCAAAGAATAACGAAGATACAAATGTATCTATGAAGGCGCAGGTACTTTGATCTTGTTTTTCCCTTAATAGAAAATCATTTATGTTAACAGATTTTCTATGCTATTTTTTTCTCATAACCCCATTGATCTTGTTTTATGTTTTGCTACTGCTTTTTGAAGTGTTTATCAATTAGAGACAATACGATAAATAAATAAATATATATATATAAACCCTGGAGTACATATGCGCTAGCACATCTGTCTATCGATCTTCCCTCCCTACTGGCCTGTTCTATTGTTAGATTGATAAAAGAAAAACAAGAAATATCCTACTTCCGTTGTTCAAGATATCGTTCGTATTCTATGACAATCATATGTGATTCGTTTTCTTCGTTTGTCACCGCTTGAGGAAAACCAGAAACATTTGCCTTAGCATATAAATTGATAAAGAAGAATTCATTGTTCGATTCTCTGATGATTTTTTTTGTCGTCCTGTGCATTGACAGATGGATTGGAGCAGAAAAAAAATATGGAAGAAATAGAAAAGAGAAGCAGATAGACCGTCAGATTAGTATTAATGTGTTCTAAGATTGAATGATTCAAAATGAAGAAGATATGCTGTCTATAACAATAACTAGCATAACGAGGAAAGAAAAATCTCGACCTAAACATCATCATCAACACGTGAACTTTTTTCTTGGTTATATTGTTTAATCCCTCGAGACGACTAGCTTGCATGATCATTTCATCTTGAGTATCGATCTCTGTATAATATAAGATACTAGTCATCTATGGAAATACGGGTCAATGACATCTGCCTTGTGGTAAGAAAAAAGAACGAGAGCACTAGTGTAAAGTCAATTCATTCTTCTAATTGCATATGTTGATCAATGTTAACAATAACCCGTAGATTAACTCGTGAGTATTCTGTTTTTCTCATTTCATCAGCTAACGACATACTATTAAGAATAGATTCTACGACTTCTTTTCTCTATTCAATGGTTTCAACATTTTTTATTTCTGCTTTCTTTCAAAAAGTCAATAACAATGTATGCATATATATATATACAAAAAAGGTTTCTAGCTTGAAATAAAACTCTCACATAAATAATTATCTATTCAAAGCTAAAGCAGAGACGTATAGACCTAGGAATAATTAGACCAAAGTCTTTCCTTGATTCATCCTCTTTTATACCTGTTTTATTTTAATAGATTAATGACAATAATACTAAGCAATTTTCATCCTTAGTAAACGACTTATCATCAGACACTAAAACATCTTTGCCGACGGCAATAACAATACACCAGGACAAAACATCATCACCTATGAATCGATATATTTTTCGTAAGATTATCTTATTTTTCTAAGAGATCATAGATAGATTATATTTATTTAGATGAAAGTCAAACAAGATCTGATCGACTATCTCCTACGGATAGTCTCAATCTAGTGCAACCTAATTCAGCGACATCACCATTAAAATCTTCAGAAACAAAACGTATTGATGCAGCATTAGAAAAAAATCTTGAAACTATCGTTACACAAGTTCGACGAACAACAACAAAGCCATCGCAATTAACACAAAATGATCTCCAATTATTTGATAGTACATCCTCAATCAGTATTAAAAATAATCATCAAACACGCGAAATGACACCTGATTCTATTAATATGGATTCAGCTAATGAGGAATCAGTTCACAATGAACAGTTCTATCATCATTCCATTATGTCTCCAACAGGCATAGATCCCTATGGACAACCACTATGGCCGTCAGGACTTTATCCATTTCCACATCAACACCCTGGACTTTATTTACCCTATCCACCAGCCAACAATGGTCTACCTACATTTTATCCACCGTATGATCCATTGTTAATTGAAAAGCATTATGGCCCACATGTTCTATCCGCTTATTACACGCAACAACAGGCAGTAGCAGCCAGACTTCTCCAAGAGCATGCATCATTGTCTGGTATGATGTTGGCATATGGGAAAAAATTTTTTTAATTTCGCTGAATAACTAATTTTCATTTAGATAATAGTTCTTCTATATTAACAGCTTCAACAAAACAACATTCTGAAAAATCGCCTTCAATTAGCGATGATTCCATGAAAATGTCTGATTTGGTCACAAATGAAAAGCAAAAAAACAAGAAAATTACCAATAAACCAACAAAATCCTGTCATCATAATCTTCATACAATTAATGGAAATTTATCTAGATTATCACCAGATTTATTATCAGATGTAGATGATGAAGGAATAAACGATGCTGATAGTATTATTTCATTTGATAGTATAAAATCTAATATAGCTGTCAGTAAGTTTAACAATCTTATAATCAAAATTAATATTGACTATTGACATAATAAATTATTTATAGTTATATTTTACGAGATGCAAAACAAAACTAGATTTTAACTGCATAGTTAGTTTTGTATACATTTTATGATTTACGTAATCAGATTTGTGATTGGTAATTGCTTTGAAGATAGCTTTTACATAAAATGACTTTCCTCATTAGCTGGAAGATAGATTTTCATATGAATATTATTCGATCGATATTCGTTAGAGTTTATATTAAATTTTAGGTATGCCCGTACTTGAAGATGGTTTATCTGATTCAGAGAATGTAAATGATGATGAACAATCTACACCTATAGTAACAAAATCAAATTGTCGTCATCAATCAACTCAAAGTGATTTATTACTTAACTCTGACCATTCATCATTACTTCCTTCAAATAAACAACTGTATAGTAAATCAATAAATAACAATCTATGTGAATCTCAATCAAAATCATTCGGTAATTCTTCATCTGTATCAACAGCTAATACTCATATTGAACAACACAAAATATGTTCGACCATATCAACAGGTAGGTCTATTTTTTGTATAAAGAATTGAAATAGAAAACAAAACAATAAAAGAAAATTTAGATAAAATAATTCAAAGAAAAGGTTTGTTTTGCATGTTTATTTTTCTTTTTGTGGTGATCGAAAAACTTTGAAAGAAACTGTGTAAGTTAAATACATGTTTTTCTCTCTGATTAGATTATGATACTGATGAAGAAACAGATAAACTGCTTGATGTTGAACATCGGACAAATGCAAAAAGTCAAGAAATACGTGATATTGTATGTAAAAATTGAAGTGAACGAAATTAGTAAAGAATTTTTCGTTTTGATTCTTTTAGACTGCTTCCAAATCGTCGTCGGATGCACCTGAAGGTATGTTTATATTATTCTATTTTTTTTAAGAAGTACATTCAAACTCTTCTTTTTTTTTTCTCTTCATGACTTCTTCTTTTCTCTTCATGAGTTTTAAAAGCCCACGTACTAACATTCTTTTTTTGTCTTTCGTAAGTATGCCATACCTATTGAAATTGATGTTGTTTCATTATATACATGTGAAAACCAAGAAAAAAACTTCTTTTGAACATATATGACATATGAATATTTTATTCATTAGTTACCTTGCGTATTATTGCTGATCCAGAAAACTCGTCAGTATTAATTGAAGGTGTTTTATTTCGTTGTCGATATTTGGGTTCAACTCAATTACCTGCCGAAGGAAATCCAACAAAAACATCACGCATGATGCAAGCACAGGAAGCTGTCGACCGTATCAAAGCACCTTACGGTGAAAGTCAACCATCTGTTGATATTGACTTATTTATATCAACAGAAAAAATTATGGTTTTAAATACAGATTTAGAAGATATTCTGATGGATCATTCGTTAAGATCGATATCATATATTGGTTTGACGATAAGAACTGTTTAATTTCTATTGATTTAGTTCATATTGATTTCTTCTAGCTGATATTGGCGATCTTGTTGTACTGATGGCTAAACGAAGATACATAAAAAATGAAAATGATGCTACTGATGATTCGAATGTAGTAACAACACGACGTGTAGTATCCATTAATCAAAAGATGATTTGTCATGTATTTGAATCGGATGAAGTGAGAAGAAACGCTTCGTTTTTGAAAGGAAGAACACAATTCTTTTCTATTTTGTCTTATTGAAGGCTCAATCAATTGCTCATTCAATAGGTCAAGCATTTCAAGTTGCTTATGTTGAATTTTTGAAAGCGAATGGTATTGATGATCCTAATTTTACATGTGATATTAATTATCAAGAAGTTCTTGAACAACAAGAAATCGACGTTGAAGAATTAGATCGATTTGCAAAAAAAGAATGTCAAAAAGAGGTTTGTTGATAAAAAAAAAATGATGTGAGAATTTTGATTTTATTTTATTCTACGTAGGCCATTGTAACGAAAGGCAAAAATGAACCACTAGGCATTGTTATTGTTGAAAGTGGTTGGGGATCGATGTTGCCAACTGTTGTTATAGCAAATATGATGCCAGGTGGACCAGCAGCAAGGTCTACTTTTAATTGTAATTGTTTTTATTCATGTATTCATTTATCATCTCATTCAATAGAGGTGGACAATTAAATATTGGTGATCAAGTTATTTCAGTGAATGGTATTAGTATGGTTGGATTACCATTATCGAATTGTCAAGCACAGATAAAAGTATTCTATTCTATTAAATTAATGTCGAATTTTCTTTATCCAAAATATAAATCTATAGAATATGAAACATTTAACAACTGTCCGTCTTGTTGTCGTTCCTTGTCCGCCTGTTGTTGAAGTGCTCATACGAAGGCCAGATACGAAATATCAAGTAGATACTTTTCACCTTTTTCGAACTAAAAATAAATTAATATAATTTGTTTTTTTTATTTTAGCTTGGATTTAGCGTACAAAATGGAATTGTAAGTAATTATGATGAACTGTTGAGAAAAACAGCTTAATCGGCTTGTTTTGTATGAGTATAAAAAGCAACATGCAATGTACTTTGATTTGTATTATATTATATTAATAGACCTAGAAATAGACAAAGATATATTCAGCGTTAATTTGCGATATTAAAAAAAGAATTTTTCCGAGTGTATCAAGACGTTTCAATGGAAACGAAGTAGGAAAACACATGATGACTTTGCAATTGCAAGTAAATTTAACGCGAAACAATGAAATGATTGCATTATGATGTTCTCAATTCTAGTTAATGTACAATCATGAAAGTTGACATATTAAAGGTCAATAAATGTCCGAACATATCAACATCATAGAATGAGTATAATCTATATTCATTGCATAGGAATCGGCTGATAGTCATTCTCATGAGATTGGAAAAGTCATACATCTGAAACTTGATAGGGAGCTTTTAACATTGTAGTTTTATTTGTAATCAGATTTGTATAAGAATTCGTCGAAATTCTCATGCAATTAATCTCTCATAGTATAGTGATTTTCATGATTGAGTGGAACTTTATTTGTAATTCATAATTTGGCAGTACGTCATGTACTTTAAGGAATTCTATGTTAATTTCTACATAAGTTTTCAACGATTTCGATGATTCACCAGAAAACAACATTTTTTCTGTCGACTAAACTTAATTCTTATATGGCATAAGTTATAGAAAAGAAGTTTTCTTTTTGGAAAATTCTCTCATCATTTTGAGGATTCAAAGTAAAACATTACACTTCTTATAGAACTAATCTACTCAAAAACAAAAATAAAACGCTTTAACGATGCGCCAATTTGATCTCTAAGTTGATTTCCATCAATTGTAAGCCTAGATCTTATATTGGATAGAGTAAGGTAAATCGACACAAATCTATTTGCTATTCAAAAGGAGTTTCATTTCACATGTTTCTTCTCCCGTTTAAAATAGATTCAAACTTGTTTGTATCATTGGCTTCAGCTCAAGAAAAAAGTTATTGTATTTTGAATTCCGTTCGATGTATTTATTGTTCAACAGAATATCCTAGATTTAATATTTAATGAGACTTGAAAATATTCATCATTCACTGCGTTGTAATCAAATCAAACTTTTTCGTCATAGATATGTAGCCTATTACGTGGTGGTATTGCTGAACGTGGTGGTGTACGAGTAGGTCATCGTATTATAGAAATCAATGGACATAGTGTTGTAGCTACGCGACATGAAAAAATTGTTAGTATGTTATCAAATTCCATCGGTGAAGTAAGGATACTTTTTTTAATTTTAAAAGAAGAAGAATAATATTGTTAACTCTACGTTCGTTGTAGCTTCGAATGAAAACCATGCCCACCCAAATCTATCGTCTGTTAACTGGACAAGAAACACCAATATATATTTAAGAAGTCTTTCTATCTCTCCTTCTCAATATATTTAATCTCAAATTATTTATTGTTATTGTTGAACTCGAAGAGTTTACATGATGTAAACGAAAATAATATTATTCAATGTCGAATTCTTTTTTGTTTTCTCCTTTGTTTATCTGTTGTTTTTGAATTTTGTTTTTCTTTTGTTCTTCGTCGAACAACGATATGTGTGAACAGTATTTAAGTTAATGTATTTCATATTCCTCATTAAAATTTCTTCTAATATCATCTCTATTTGTTTTATATATATATATATATAAATTGAAAAAATAATAAAATAAGAACTAGTCGTTAATTTGAAGATGGATACTAATCAGAATGAATTGGATGATGATTCTGATGAAAAAATACTCATAACTAACATACGTCAAATATTAATTCAAACGAAAATCGAACCAGCAAAAAGTAGAACGATCATTGAATTATTTCGACGATTTTTCTCAACACATACAAATGAGGAGCAACTTGAAGATGCTGATTGTAAACAAGGTCATTATCATGAAATTATACCTCGATTATATCTTGGTGACTTGTAAGTATTTCACAATTATATGTGCTTCCTTACACTGTGCTATTGATACGTTTAGTCGATTAGCCATGGAACCAACAACAATGAAGAAATTAGGTTTTACTCACGTTTTAAATGCAGCTGAAGGACGTAAATTTGGACAAATTAATACTAATGCAACTTATTATGATGAAGTAGGAATCAGCTATAGAGGTTTTTCAATAATTGATACTCCTGCATATAATATTGGAGTTCATTTTCAAGAAGCAATCGAATTTTTAGAAGAAGCAATGTCTAATAAAAAGAGTAAGCTTTCATTAATTGAATAAAATATTCTTCAACTTTCGGTGATTATGTGTATCCTTTTTTTTGTCTAGATCGTGTTTATGTTCATTGTCAACAAGTAAAATTCGAAATCTTGCTATAGAATGTTTATTTATTGTAATGTTTAGGGTATAAGTCGATCGGCAACATTAACTATCGCTTATCTTCTTCATAAATACGAGCATATGTCATTACTTGATGTGTGTCAACTAGTAGCAACTCGACGACGTATTTGGCCAAACTACGGATTTTGTCATAATCTCTTAGAGTTCGAAAAAGAAAAAAAACGGAAGACAGATAAGGAAACGACTCCACCGCCACCACCACCATTACAACTACAACCAAATGAAAACGATTTCAAAAATTTAACACTAAATAATAAAAATACCGGTGATGAAAATCAATCTGAAGAATTTTAATAATCGAATACAGCAACTTTTTCTTTTTAGAAACAATTAGGTTTTATAAAATGTTTTGTAAGATTTTTTAAAATATATTCTAAATATGATTTTTTTGTAATAATTTAATTAAATACAAGTTAGCTAAAAGTCTGTGTTTGTTAAATATCAACAATTATCTTCGATGTAGCGCTGAAATTATTCCAAGTTCGTACTGTAAATGCACACTGGTTTTGTTTTAATTGCTCGAATCTGACATTCAAATCTTTCATAAAAGTAATAGCGGTAACTACGCTAAGTGTTGTTAATAGTAGAAAAACGGTATGCTTGACTATAGACCAGTTTTTTCAATGAAAAGACACGTCAAAAGTTCAAGTATTTACTTGGATGTCAATGTATTGGTTAAAAAAACTTTGACAGCACTCAAAATAAAAAGATATTCTAAACAAAGATTATTATCATGCCAGTTCAATAGTCGGATACTATTCATAAATATTTATGGCATGAAAAATTTATTTTCTATCAAAAGCATCTGAAAACATGAGAAACTATCAAGTTACATCAGAGATTGGATTATCCTCGCCGACTACTTTCCCGTGACGATACTTACTATCAACCATTACTTCAACTGATAGTATCAAAGTTGTAATGCATCTAAAACAAAAACACTTAGATGTCCTTTTGACAACAGAGACCCATTTATTCTAAAGAGGATTAAATAATTCACAGTTTACCAGATGGCAACAAGTTTGATTACTTCCTTTAACCAGGACTGTTTGTGATGATAAAAAGAAATGACAGCATGTCTATAAAGAGCTAGTGACAAAACTGTAAGTGTCAAATGAACCATTGTAAATATTGCAACTTGACACACAACTTCATCTGTTACTGAGATTTGATCAAATATCATGACAGCTGTTGAATATTCGGAATATAGTCGAAATATTTGTCAAACTTCAGTGGACACATTGCCCTAAAACATCAATGTTTTGTTCTATCTACAAACCGTATGATCCCATTTGATCCGTCTTCACTGACGAATTTGTTGAGGAATCAAATACTGCACTCAACGATGTACTGTGACTAGAGAGCTGCAGGTTACAACATTTTGTCAACCTGTAACCTGCCCTGCCCTGTAGTTTTTATAATTGAGAAAAATTCGAACTCTCACATGATTTTATTAGACAATTTCATTCAATTTGTTTCAATTACAAAGTAAAAAGCACAAAACGATTCATTTCGAAAATTCCTTATCATTAAAATATCATTAACAATATCGGGATTTCAAAATAGTCTTCTTTTCTCTAATATTCAACCTGATGAGATAAAAGCATGCTCTGATGTAGCCGAACCTGCAGGAATTTCGAATATGAAGTTATTTATAATGATCTTCTTAAGAACATATGCTAGAGCATGTTATCAATATCACAACATGTCTTTTTCCTTCCCGACGATAAAAGAATTATAATAATGGACAAAAGAATAAAAATAATAAAGCTCAAAATCAGAGAAGTAATTTATGTACAATAGAATTAATTGTAGATGTTCGTAAACACGAAAAATATACTACTAAAGCACATATCTATTCTTTTTATTGAATGCATTTGCGACCAATCTTAATTGATTTTTAATTCATTATCAGTTTTAGCCTTTTCGTATCAAATAATTCTGGAAAGAGATCGACTACATCTATTACATCATATCAGTTGCAGGCTACAGATTACACTACTGGTACCCTGTAACCTGCCCTGTAAAATTTTTGATAACCTGCCCTGTCCTGCCAGGGCAGAGCAGGTTATCTACAACCTGCTGGGCTCTAACTGTGACTACTTCTCTAATAAAACGTTTTCAGCTGTTAATATAGTAGCTTTGTACGAGAAATGTGCGTTTCGTACATGCGATATAGCGATTCAAATATTAGATTATGAATCATGTAAGTCACAATTCGAGGTATCATTCTCACAACTGGTCAAACTACTAATTACTAAGACCAATGCCGATGGTAATCACATGATAGTGTGTTCAGACCGTGATGTAAAACCTAAAAGGAATCATTAGCGATCCATTAATTACAGAAGAGTAGTCTGGAGAAAATGAATATGCAAGAATAGATTGGACCACCCATCGAATATTCGCAATGTAGTACACCGATACCCTTCCGTACCATTTATCAAAGCTAGGCTGTAGTGATAGACGTAATGTGACTGTTCACTTGTTTAATTAGATGAATTCAAATGTACGAAACAGAAAATAATCGAAAATATAATTAGTACTGAAATATAGATGAGATTATTTTTTTATTCTATCGATTGTAGACACAATGTAATTCGAGTACTACATGGGTACAACTTTTCGTATCCGTACCCGTGAATGGCGTACCAGTAGCCTACCCATACCTACTCTCTACTCGTTATGGTGATTGAAAATGTAAGTTCACTATTTTGTTTTGCTTGATTAAATAAGAATGAAATAGCAATCTTTTTATGATTATCACAAACAGTGTCGAAGATGTACAAGTGTATCTGACGAATCAGGACTTAATAGTTATCTACGAGTTTTTACCGTTCACCCATTCTCGCTAAATGTTCTTTCACTAGTTCCCGAACTAACTCCCTCTCCCCTACCCCCTCCTAGAATAAAAGGCCACCTCAAGAAAAAGCTCCCTAGACGTAGTAGAAGACCAGGGAATCTGCAGACACTTTTTTCCAGAAATCCAGTAGATTTTCAGGGTTCTAGTACTACAGCATCTGGTTCTTCAGTAGAAAATCTGGTTTCTTAGTAAAAAAACTGTTTTCTTTTGTAAAAAAATGCAAGTTTTTGTGAAAAAATGACTTTTTTCTTATACTAAAAAAAGTGGTTATCCCGTATTTGGCTGCTAAAAGTGGTTGTTTTCATGCGAGAAAAATATTTAAACACCCTTAAATTTCTCGGTAAATCCTATCCAAAATGTAGCCCACAATAGTAGGCCACCGTCGGAGGAGTGCTATAAATTTTCATAATAGAAGGTCATGACCTTTTATTCTGGGGAGAGGTTTAGCAGGAATGGATAATAACGCGATAACTTTTTATGAATAAGTGAATCGTTTTGCCACCACTAATATATCAGTATCTTTGGAAAAAATGAATTTCTTTTTCAAATAATCAGTTATTTCATCAAATTTGATCAGAATCTTCATCATCTAATGCATCATTATCTTTTCCACTCAATGATCTTAATGCGTCATTAATAGCCAATTCATCACCTGTATCCGTTAAATACGTACTCGTACCCTACCCGTACCCAGGTCCGGGTATGGGTACCCGTCCCACGGTTTGCAGTAATCTAAATGCAGCTGCATCCGTGTTGAACAGTGGTTAAAATATTTATTTATGCGTTTGTTATATTTTCATATCTTTGTTTTAGCTTGCTAACAGATGGAACCACTAAAGTATAGCGACTGAGATTTTGCTTTCTGTTCATATTTGTATCTCATGTATTTTAAACATTACTAACATTTGCAAACCTTTGTTTACTATCAATATCATTGTTGTCCTTCAAAGAAATGATGAAGCCCATAGAATTCATAATTAGAAACAGATTCATTTTCGTACGTATTATTTGTGAAATTTTCTCTAACGAAAACTAATTTTTTCAAACTATTATCAAATACAACATGTGAATATATACTGTCATCAACGTCTGTATATTAGCACATGTCTGCTTGCAAACAAATACCATTCTCAGCAAACAGTTGACTTGTGATTAATGTACGATGTTAATTACATTGCTTATGAGGTCTCACAGTGACATAATTGTATGTGCAGTGTGATTTCTCAAGAATTTCATGGGATAATATACTAGTATATCACGGTCAAGTTGAATGGAATGAAGAAATCATTTCGATTTCTACTTCCTACAGTTGAGAATTCACACATGGAAAAAAGAAATCGATAGAATGACAAGAACGACGTACCCATATAAAATCAATCTTTTTTAATCATGTTGATTAAAGATAAAGTTTTGTGATAGTATTCAATTTTAATTACTTTTAACATGTATTGATAAACTTCTATCGTCAATATAATCTTATCAGATACAATTTAGAAGAAATCTCTATCCATAGCGAAGTAATTATAAATTTCATTGAATATTCTTTTCGAATTCTGAACACGAGTACTTCGATATGGATGACAATAGTTGTTCAAAATAATGAAAATTAACAAAAACTAACTGAAATTCAAAAAATTGGTTTTCAACCCGTGATTAAAAAGATATCAATGGCATCATCAATTTTCAATCGGTTCTTATGACTATCATTCACATGAATCAATAACTTTCTAATAATTAGATCAGTTTTTATATTAAAAACAAAGTATGATTTTCTTATCAACTAATAAAAGAGCAAAAATCTCTGCTTAGTTACAATGGATTTCTATCATGCCATTTCAAAAGATGTTACATTATAAATTAAATTCAATAAAAATGTCGATTACAAACAGTCGCCTGTCATCACTAAAAATCTATAAATAGTGAGAAGAAACTCGACGATGTATACGTGAAGAACTATTTAAAATGAATATCTGGGATATACACTTAGATTGATTTCAAAGTCGATGAATTTGGATGAATCTCATCCGAACTTCTATGTAAACGGGTAAAATATCAAAAAGTAACACATTCATGATTTTCATTGATTCATGACTTTGACAATGGAATAAAATCAAGTGAATATTACATGTTTTTTAAATCAATACGATGATTGTAATCTAGTCTTTCTTTCGCTTAATTCATGATTACTGTTCGTCTTATGTTCCCAATGAATAGAATCAATTATTTCCTTGTAGAATAAGTTTTCATTAATAATTGCTGACTCGATCTCCTCAAGAGTCAACTGACAAGCATTAGAATCCGTTGTGATTTTCAAACCGCGATTATAATTGGATGAAAATTCATCAATTGATTCGATCGATTGTAAACGTTCAACTCACAGAGGAGCTAATTAGTATCATGATTAACTTCTATGGATCATGTTCAAATTATAGAGGCATTGCCATTTACTCACTACGCATGACTGAGAAAACTAGAATAAACGAATGTTAGTTAATAATAAATTGTAAATTCTTCAACTTCATTCGAACATTTCGAATTCGACTGATAATCATCACTATTCAGTACCGGGCTAATATGATTTATAAAGCAGTTTTAAGTTTTTATTTCTTCGTAAAAACATCTAGACATTTTATTTAGTAATCTACAAATCTTTTGGTTTTATACTGACAAAAACCTAGTGGAAAATTCATCGTACATGATGAATTCATCGAAGAAAAATATGAAGCTACAACGTTAATCAATGGCAGGCATCCACAAGATAGATTATCAACAATAGACGAATAATCTGAAAGAGAAATTTTTATCTATCACGAGATAAAAAATTCCCAAGTAATTTAATAGTATACTAATAGATGTCAGTGTGGTGATCCTTAGCGTATCTGTTTTAAATTGAACGATTCAATGTTTAACACATCATTTAACTTCAAAAATTGATGATGTGATCAGACGAAAATCTTTCCGAGTAAAAACATATTGTTGCAGCATAAAATTTCTGTTAAATGTTTCAGAACCGTTATTATCCTCTTATTGACTTAACTAACAGTTACCGATGTTGTTATATGCAAAACGACGTAAAACAACATTTGAAAAGAAAATTTTGAGAGGTGTCCATCGAAAATAACATCAAATAAAATTGAAACAAATGATTCTGAAGATTTGGCAAGTATTTCGAAGAGTGATAATAACAGCTTGAAAGAAAAACAGAGAAAGATTAACATTGCTTGTCTATATGGAATTCAAAAAACTTTTCTTTTTTTCTAACCAGGGAAAGACACAATTATATAGGGTTGAAGAATTCGAAAACAAATCAATCATAAATTCAAATCAACTAGATAGATAGACGAATGCTCATTTTTCATTAATAGTTTGCCGATGAATACTTATAACAAATAACTATAAATTCTTGAATCCTCCTACAAGAATTCGATAGTTAATAAAGTGTTCAATGCAATCGATTCTCGAATGGGAGAATGGTCTCTCTGGAAATTAAACATCTAACACATACTTGATACGCTTGCTATATTAAATAAATCGAGTAAGAAACGATACATTTTTATACACGCAGAGAAAAATTGTAAATTCCTCTAAGACTTAGGTATATAATCATCTATGGGTTATTTATTTTTCTGGGCGTCAACCACTAGAGGTATTATTTACTAAGTAATAACAATAATTGTTATTGATGAAAAAGAATAACATTTATTGAAATATCTTCTGGAACAAATGAAAAAATGTAACGACGAAATTTAATTTTCGACCAAAGTTCATTTTTTGAGAATTTTTTCATTGCGTCGACGAAAAAACGATCTATCGTAGTCTTGTTTTTTTAAATTGACAGGTACTCGATTTTTAATATGAATCCGAGTGAATCTAGTTCTATAAAGATTTTCAATAGACTACGTTCAGATCTTGACTAGTATTCATACATGTGTAATAGTTTAAAGTATCATCGCATTCTTAGTCGATTGCCTTCGAACGATAACTAGCAAGAATAAATCAATATGGATCGTGTTTGAGTCTAGTCTGACATTATGTATAGTGCAGTCATCGAAGATCGTAAATGACTAACATTTGTTGATTATTTACCAGTTTTTCTCTAACCTTTAGATATGTTAGATATAATTCCTACAAGTATAAATTGTTTTTTTTTATTATACACATAAAACACGAATATTATTTAAAAATCTGACAATTAAGTATGAATATGTATATATAAATATATATATACTGTTCCTAGATAAAAATCATACGGCATCTGTTTTATGAATTACATTCATATTTTTCTTCTGATTTAATGTTTGTAGAGTTTGAATGGGAATTGATGATAACATAGCATCTTCTTTTTCGAATGTATTTAAAACATCAACTAAGGATTCAATGGCAGGTTTTAATTCTAGAGTTTCTCGAAATAATCTTTCTTTTCTTTCATATATATGTAAACGTCGTGCACGATCGTCAAGTAAATATTGTAATTGTTGACAATTTTTTTCTAATAATTGATTTTTTTTAAATAAATCCATATAAAGTATATCTTTTTGTTTTAATTCTTCTTTTTGTTCACTTATTATTTGTTCTAATTCTTCATTGTGCTTGTGTAACATTTGTAAATGATGATTTGCCTCACGTATTGTTGTACGTGATAAAAAATTTGATGAAGATTCATCTTCATGTTTATTTATTCCGTCATTCATCTAGAAAAAAAATTTTCAAAAAAACAATCTAGTTCTATTGAAAATAATACAACACATAGAAGCTAGTAGTTTATAATAATAAATCTGTATACATTAATGTGTTTCGTTAACATTTGATTTCTCTCTTGATTTAATACCTGGATTAATTTCATATTCATCTCTTATAGGAAATGAATCTTCAAATAAAAAATATCTATGCAAAATTATCAAGGATAAAAATTAGCATATTTACTTGTTCCGCCTTGTGTTGAATCACGTCCATAACTTGAGGGTAACATGTCGATTGTCTGTAAGTATGAGAGATAAAAAATACGTATGTCAAGGTCATGTAAATAAAATAGAACATTAGATATCTACTTTTTCTTCTAAATGTAATCGTCTACTTTCATGTGCCATGGTTTCTTCTAATGTTGGAGGATTTCTTCGAGTACCTCTTAACCATGCTGAATAGAAATATTAATCGATGTAGAATATTTATTTATTTATATGTTCATATAAACCTTCCCATGCTGGATCAATATGAAGTCGAACATTTGAATAATCGGCTGGTTCGTAAAATCGACGAGATGCTTCATTATTTTGATTACCTTATTTTAAATTATAAAATAAACGATAGATTTGCATAAACTTGTCGAGATTTTCTACCGGGCAGACGTTCGTAGAATTTATTTTCAAATCGATCTGTACCTATTAATCTAACCAGTGGGTCGTGAGTCTTCGAACTAAATATTTGTTTTAATGTTCGAAATAATTTTGCCATTAGATTCGTTTTTCTTTAGTCGTTTGAGTGACTAAATATGCTCTCGAAGATCTGATTGTGACATCCAATCATCGTTAATGAATAGATAGTAGCGCTAACAGATATGTCATTACAAAAATATATTAGGTTTGTTGTTTTTAGAAATATTTAGAAGAATATATTCTTATTTTTTTCTCATAATAATAGATAAAGAGTTTTAGTTTGATAATAAGATAGTTTCTTTTTCAAAAATGTAATTCGTTCAATTCTGAACAAATTAGTTTTTGAAAAATATGTTTTTATGTGTGCGAATACTGAAACGAAAACTAATTAAATTAACAGAAAAATACTCATAAAAATTAATGAGAAAGAAATAATACAAAAAATATGATTGATTTATGTGATGTAAGATATAGTTTTATTTTTCAAGCATGTCATGTGTTGTTTTGTTGAATGATACTTGAAGTTCAATGTCTACATGTCCTTCTTCTTCTTCTTCTGTTTAATTATTTGTTGAACTTAACAAATGATCAATACGAATTGTTTGAGTACAGCGAACATGAGATTGGAGATAGGAGCCTTCATACAAGGTTACGAACTTTGTGCATCAAAGTTTCTTTTTACATTTTAATTTAAATGATACGATGAAAAATGGCTTCGTCGTTATCAATTAAATTGTTCGAGTCCTTATAAATGAGAATCGTGTATTGGCTCAGTTTTCGTTTTCGGACATTTACAATTGAACTTGTCAGGGTATCCGAACTTTGTTGTTTTTTCATGCTTTCATCAATGATGCTGACATACGAAAAATACTATCCACATTTACGTCATCGCATTCATCTCCTCGCAATAGCTGAAATCGGTGAAGTCAGAGTTTTTTCTCATGCACATCTATGTATTTCTTTCCTCTTATTGACATCTATCCAGATCGATTTTTTCGTATGCTGCCCTTTGTCTGATTCTTTCTTTTCTTCTTATATTTTTGAATTAACAGAAAAAAATCCTACACGATGGAATGTATTGACATACGGTGTATTTCTCTTTCTTTTTATTCTGTTACATAGTTTATACATCACATTCACTGATGAATAAAATGATAATAGATCGATATTAACCCAATGATAAAAACAACAAATCTAACTAAAACACTTTACAATACTCATCCAACTCATTCCCAACCAATAAATTTATTTACACCATCAACAACTTCATCATCAGGATCAGCATGTGAAACAGATCCATCATCGATAAGTTCCTCGTATAAGAGTAATGTTGGTGTCAATGATGACATGAATGTTAATCAACATGAAGACTCAAGTTTATCATTGATTACTCTTGTCGATAAACTAAAACGTGAATTAACAACAGCAAAACAAGCTAAGAACCAGTTAGCAGCTCTCTATAAAGTAAGCCTAGCATTATTATTCTTCTTTTCAATACGCATAACATAACGGTTCGTTGAGAATGTTTGTTGTTTTTTACAATCTCTAACATGTATTCATACTTCACCTACTTGACAGCATAGGAAATCAAAATCAAGCACGTTATTTGTGATTTTGTTTTTCTTTCGGAGCTATATTAGTTCTAGTGAAAATACTTTTTTTCCCTAGGTAAAATGTAAATCTGATCTTGACAAATCGGCTAAAATTACAAAACTTCGTTTACAGTTCGAATATGAATTGAGTACATTCTGTAAACAAGATCAAAAAGATCTCGTATGCTATTTACAAAGGCAATTAATCATGCGTGATCAACGTATTACAGAGTTGTCTTATGATATTGAACAATTAAAAAATAGTATGTTAAATGATAATAATGATAATGAAAAAATAAATAAAAGAACTCAACCAGTACAAATTTTACGAAGCAATGATCCTGATCTTGTTACTTCCACGGTAAGTTAAATAATCAGTTTTTTTTTCTGTCCTTTCGTTTCTGGCACTCCATTATTTTAAATGATTTCTCCGCCATTATCCATGCGAGTTGCCTTGCATCGCCCTCTATTTCCTCCACGTCATGGCTGATTCATGATAAAGGTAGTTCTTGATTCGACACCATAGTTTGTTATTTGTTTACCATCCTCCGCTGTTTCATCACAACTGTTTTTTTTATTCCTACTCTATTATCGAGTCGAACATCCAAGTACATTTTTCGTACGCTTACCTTTTTCTTAACAAGTCGAATTATTTTTCAAAAAAACAAACTAATTAAACATGAGTAATGAATGGGATGGTGGTAATGTAGAGAAAGGTGCTAAAGTTTTCAAAACCAAATGTGCTCAATGTCATGTTGTTGAAAAAGGTGCCGGTAATAAACAAGGACCTAATCTTAATGGTTTATTCGGTCGACAAACTGGCCAAGTGTCCGGTTTTGCTTACAGTGATGCTAACAAAAACAAAGGAATTACTTGGGGTGAAGATACACTTTGGGTTTACTTGAAAGATCCAAAGAAATACATTCCCGGTACAAAGATGATCTTCGCTGGATTGAAGAAAGAAGAAGAACGTCGTGACTTAATTGCTTACTTAAAAGAATCGACCAAATAGAAAACGTTCTCCGACCAAGTGTTTCTTTTTTTCATTCTTGCTTGTTGTTTTGTTTTTCTTATATATGTACCGTTCTCCTAAGGAATGTCCAGACCTGTATCTGTCCTCCAATCTTATAGGGTAATTCTAATGTTCTACCTGTCTTCATCCCTAGCAGTAAAAGATATTTTGAAATAAAAAACAACAAGGTAAACTAGTTTAAAAAAGGAAAAAGAAAACGTCTGACTAAAAATACGTTGTACAACGAATAGTAATAGACTTAGTAAGAATATTCGCATTTACATGGCACCAGCTTGGTCATCGTCACTTACGTTTTTTTTTCTTTCTATTTCATTCATACATTCATTTCTACTCTTTCTTTTACTCAATGGAGACGAGTACGCGACAAGTGACTATCATTGATGAATTGTGTGATAATGAAGAATCGAAAGCTGTACGAAAATTTGCAATATTTCACTACATTTATTTTGATTAAATATATGTTTCATAATCATTTTTATTTTCTCTCATAAAATTAGAATCGTCGATATTACGACGAACAAGAACGAGGATTACAAAGACAGAATATCGAATTGAATGATCGTATCAAAAGATTTGAAAAACAATTAGAAGTACTCAGACAAACTCAACCGGTATAACAAAAAAGAAAGACAAAAAGCTTTTCGTTTTATTCAATCTTCTTAATTATTATCATTGTTTAGAGAGATCATGATAAAGAATTAATCAAACGAGTTTTATCGAAACAAGCAATCGAATATAATAAATTAATAAATAAAAAAGATCAAGAAATAGAGCAACTAACTGAACAAATTCGACAACTTTCAAAAGTAAAGATATCGAATTGAGAGTATACATTTGTAACTATCCATTATTTATTTAGTCACGTCTTCTCGAATCAGCATTGCGCCAATCAAACATTGAAAGATTACATCTTGAAAAACATCTTCTATCATCAGTCTCATCATTAAACTCGACCACAACAACTAATGTCGGTGTAAGTTACCCTAGATCTAACGGAAGTCAATGTGTCAGCGTGTGCAATTCCTATATTTATGTGCCAGTTCTGTACGGCCTATTTCCGTTTCACTCATATGAAGAACACTAAGCTTCAGGTGTATGTCAAATCCGCTGAGAAAAGAAAAGAAAAATCCTATTCGTTACTTTGTCTCTTCATTTTCTATTGCTCAAATACGAAGAGAAAAGAAAAGAAAAAAAAAGCTAAGACCAAAAGAACCATCTGTCATTGATGTTCATATTAATAGTTGAATGCAAAAAATTATAAAGCAGATTAAAAGAAATATAGAAATAAAAAAAATCTAGACATGGCCCATTCATCATCAATACGTTTCACTGGACTCATTCGTGATGTTCGAACATCGAAACGTAATTTACAACAAACTCTATCACAGGTTTTTTGTTGTCGTTTATCGTTCATGTTTGTTTCTTGTATTCTTGATTTCAATCATCCATTCGAATTGTTTTCCTCATAGCCGACAACAACAACATCAACAACTACAACTGAAGAACAACCCAATTCTCCGAAATCTAATTCATCATCAACATTTGTTGATGATTCAATTCATAATCAAGCATTGCAAAAGATGAATGAGGGGTTAAAAACAGAAATACAACGTTTAATACATTCTAATGAAGATAATGCGGCTAAACTAAAATTACAGGTTTTTTTTCTTTCTTTCTTTCTTGCTTGTTTTATTGAGTTATTATCTAGTAAACGAGAAACATAAAATGAGATATTTTTCGACAACTCAAACAATGAAACAATTATTTTCGTTTTTATCTAATAGCGTCAAGAATATGATGATCTTCAACATGCATATACAGATCTTGAAACAAAATATAATCGATTATTAGAAATAGAAACACGTTATAAAAAAGAGAAATTATCATACGATTCTTGTTTACATGAAAATGAACAATTGAAAGAAAAATTATTCGTCATCGAAAATGAAATCGATCGTAAACATTTCGATGAATATAGTGAACAACAGAAAAAGATTAATTTATTGGAAAATGAACTTCTACATTCGAAATCAACCCAAAATGAACAACAAGATTTGCAAATGAAAATAGAACATTTACAAAAGGAACTGCAATTAAGCGTAAGTGATTAGTTCAACGAATAGAATCATTAAAGAGAAAAAATAGAGTATCTATATTCCTTTTCCAAGATAGAACAACTCACTCCATTTGTTTGACTGAATTCTAGATCAAAGAGCATGAAAGTACAGCGACATTAAATCTACAACTACGAAATGACATTATCAATGCAACTAATACCAGTGAACGAGTCAGTAATTAAAATAAATATTTACTTTAAAATATGGTCATTTATTTTTAACGTTAACTAGCTAAATGAAGAATGTGAGGCACTACGAAGAGCTTTAATTAGTAAATCTGATGAATTCGATGTAAAACAACGTGAAAATGAACAGTTAAAAACTAAAAATTTTGATCTCGAATCAATAATTAAATCATTACAAGATGGTAATAATTTACAAAAACGATTGAACGATGAAATCGAAATCAATAAACAAGAATTGAAGAAAAAACAAGATGATTTTGAACAATTTCAAAAAGTTTGTTTAAATGATGCATATGTGACTAAGAAATGAAAATTTTTGTATTGCTTCTTTTTTAATAAGATGCATGATGCAACTAAACGTGAACAACAAGCAACGATCCATCTACTTGAAGTATACAAAAGTTTTTCGCAGATCTTTAGTTTTGAGATATCGAGAAGAATTATATCGTTTTAGTAGGATCCGCAATTAGATATTAAAAGAATATTTAGACAATGTCACTTTGAAATATTAAACAAATCAGACTGATGTAAAATAAATCTCTGAATATTTTTCATAGATGATGCACGTTCAGTCTTTCTTTTCAATAAGTAAACACAAAAAGTAATCTCTATGGCATTAGTCAAAACAAAAAGAAAAAGGAAACCTGTCACTTTTAATGTTTATTCTTAGTAAGTTTTTGACAAATTAATAACTTTCAAGCAAACAGCATAAATTATAATGTGATCTTGTAAAACATGTTCATTTCTTAGCAACATATCTTCTATATTTTTAATTGTCAAAAACTGAAGTAATCTTATCATGACATGAAATAGCCTAGAATACCAATGAGCATGTCTGTGCAGAATCATGCCTATCTGATTAGACAACAACGGAAATATTAACACTATTAGATATAGTGCGCAGATTTGAGAGAAGAGACATTTCGAAATATAATCTAAAAATACTACGGAAATATTTTATTAATCAGATAAACTGAGGGAAATATAATACATAACATTGATGTATATTGTCTTTCGAGGATATGAATTAATTAAGAATTTTGAATGAGAATGTATATAAAATTAATGATATTGGCCATATTGACGACACGAAAATAAATTAGTTTATCATAATAGAATGTTATTGACGACACGTACTCTTTCTTTTATGCAGCCTTTAGGTGAAATTTCTCGAGAGCACATCATTTTATAGTTTCATTCTACTGCGTCATCAAAAAATGTTTAATGTCCAATATCTTTCGTTCTCTCGTATAAAGTAATTTATGTTTCATTACTTCCAGCATAACTAGAGAGAAATGACAGTTATGTACCTCATTTCACCTTAAAATCAGCTGACTCTTAATTAAGAGAAAAACCTTGGTGATAGTCTACAAAAAGAAACCGAGACAGGAAGAGATAGATAGAGAACTCTAACAAGTTGATACTTGTGCTCATATTGACAGAGTCCTTGTGATATCTTCTCTAGTAGGGTTAGTACTCCATACAGTTCTATTTTTGCATATTGATGAATTTATGAATGGATATACTTACTCTATTTCAGAGTGATATCCGTGAAGATCGACCATAAAACTTATTTCAGTTCGAATGAGGTACTTTATAACTAATGAAAAAAAAGGAAATAGCAATATCAATTTCAAGTAACAGGAAACATCTGTTAGTTGAATCGCGGCAATCATCAGGATTCATCTATAGTGTTTTATAAGTTCTAACAATATGTGGAATCATCAAGGAGAAATAAACCACTCTGAAATCCGACACTGTTCTACAAGGGTAGATTTTAGGCCAGAGAAATTATCCTACTTGAAAAGTTCATCAATTTAATACATGAGAATTTATGTTCGATGATTGCTTGAATATCTTTCTTTTCTTAAAAAAAATCCTAGAAGCATCATCAGTTTGTATAGAATTTTGATAGAAATCAACGGAATCCAGGCGACCGTATGACATTCGGATTTTAATGTGGAAATTTGAATAGAATATTACGCAATCTTTCGACCGATCTCTGGTCCTATCATCATCAGATACTTATTAGTAGTCAATTAATAAAATAGGTTTTTCTCGTCGAAATCAGATCGTATCCTATAGTTGGACTCATTCATCTGGGAACAAAAAAAAAACGGAAGACTGAACTCTTTTATCTTGAAAACCTAGACTAGCCGACCGATCTACATACAATAGATCGAACCTGTCAATGAAATCTTGCTACATTGTCAACTGCTATAAGTTACCTTAATAGCTTGCCGCCTACTGGCATGATGCCTCACGATTGACAATGACAGTTATTGATCCGATTGTTATGTGATCAGTGAGATAATGTTTAATTCCCCTTATTTCTTTTTATATTGACACAAGCATATTGAAGGATAGTGAATAATTTTGATTGATAAAGAATGTTCGATTCAAAATCCGAGACCTACGCCTGTGCTATTTATGCCTTATATTAATTATCCGATGAATCAATAGGATAAATTCAAATACGTATGAGAAATTCACATGTGTTTATTTTTTTTATTTCAGGAAAAAATTCATGATCTCGAACGTAAAACTGAATTACAGTCTTTAAATTATGAAGAGCTTCGTCTTCAATTAGAAACTTTGAAAACACAACAGCATCGTTCATTACCTTCATCCATTGGGAATAATAGCCCTTCGATAACAAATCATCAGAATCCATTATCAGTTATAAGTGAATCTCAAACATTAACTAGAGATGACAGTGCACCAATTCAATCGCGTCATGAAAATTTAGCTCGAATCGTTATAGCTAAATATTCTTATGAACCATTGAGATTTTCTCCCAATGATCATCCAGAAGTTGAATTACCACTTAAACTCGGAGAATACTACCTTATCTATGGCAATATTGATGAAGTAAACGTTAAAGATATTGTTACGAATTTTAATCTTTCTGTTTCTATTTAAAGGATGGTTTTTATAATGGAAGGAATTTAGAAGGTCGATATGGTTTAATACCATCGAATTTTGTTGAACTGGTCAATAATTTCAATGATATACCGGAAAATGTAAAATATATCATACAAAAATTAATTGGTAGCACATTTATTACCGACGAGCGAACTTCATCGTATCGTGAATCAACATCGAATTATGATTCCGATGCTTTCAATATGAATTCTTCGATTCCTATTTCAACAGTTCGAACACCAAGTAAATAGATAAAAATAAAACAATAATATTATTTTCACACAAAATGAATTCTTTCTATTTGTAGCACATAGCCATACATCAGATCAAACAATAAACGATGTTTTCTATGGAAAAAACAGTAAAAACATATACACTCGATTTCTCATTATTGTTCTCTATTTAAATTAAATAAAAACTTGTTTCATTACTTCTCTAGTTCCATGTCCAACTAATCTTCATGTTGAAAAGATTTTTAATAATAGTGTTTTGATTGCATGGGATCCTACATTATCTAATCTACAAATATTAGGCTATCAAGTTATGCTTGATCATACACTTCATTCAACAATACATCCAAATGAACGTACACGAACTTTAATTGAAAATATAAATTTAAATGAAAAACAATATCGAATCAGTATTCGAACCATGACACAACTTGGTGTTTCACGTGATCAACAATGTACATTATTATTAACTAATTCGAAAGATTTATCTTACATGCCAACAGACTTACGTGTTGATAGAATACAGCAAACATCAGCCGTCGTTTCATGGTGGCCAGCATCGAATAATCTTAGTCATAAATTATTTGTCAATGATAAAGAAATACAAACATTTAAGCCAGGAATCTATCGATTTAAATTAACAAATATAATACCAAATACAATTCATAAAGTTACGATTAAATCAAAACCATTGGTAAACACTAGTCCACAACAACAAGTTGCAACATCAGTGGAATTTCGAACGACTTCATTTGGTATGAATGCATCAAATACGAGTTGAATTCTATAGTATAGAAGTGTAATGAATAGCAAACGAAGTGTATATATTCGATTAGGGTCCATCGTTTTTAGGAATTTTCATATACGTATGAGGCTCTAATTCTCATTCCTTTGAATGAATCATGTTTTCGCTTCGAGACCATGAACACTGAGTAGATTTTAATTAGTGTGTTAGAATGACTATTTTTACACGAAGCTATTCTCCCTTGTCAACAACAGTCGCTGTCGCAACAGAGAAATTAGTATGAACGATTTATTTTTAAAGATTCAAATGTGAACTTTTCGAACTGTTATCAATTATTTAGACTCAACATTAAACTTGTCCAACATCAATAAAACGTTGTATTCATGCCAGTCTCTAGCCGGGAAATTTCCTAACTGAACAGTATATTTCTTACGATTATAAATACGTATTTCAACGTTGAAAAGTATTATTTTGCATGTTTTCGAAGAGAATCATAGTATGATGGAACGATTTTTCGTCAAAAATAGAAAACATACATGATAGGGTCGCGTTCTTTTTTTCTGAATATTCAATGCTCATGAAGATTAACATGATATATGTATAAGTTCAATTTGGCATAGCACTGAGCAAGTACTGACTTTTTCGAGTACAAGTACCCGAGCAGTCAAAATTCCGAAAAAAGCGCCTTTTATTTTTCTAGTTCAACGCGTTCTACACAGCCAAAAATGTCCAAATTGTCGCGTTTTTACACGTTATAAATTGACGTATCCTCTAGCAGTGAGAGATGTGAAATTAAACCGTTTAAATGCCTTTCTGATTTCTGAGCGTTAAAACGTGTTTAGCGAAAGAAAAAAAAATCGTCGAAAGGCATTAATTTTAATTTTGTATTTTCTTCGTTATTGAGAACGCACTATAACAAGTTGCTCTGTGTCCTAGTACAGAGAGACCAAAGAACTTTTGATTAGAAGACAGTTAACTTACGATTAGACTAGACTTACGCGTTACTGAATATTTTAAAATTTACTACTGATATTAAACGAAAATTCCGGGAAAACTATTTCTATAAATACAACTCTTAACAAATATTTATTCGATATTTTATTGTTTCATTGAATAATCAGTGTTTTTCGTTCAGTTTCAGTTAATATCTATTAATCATTTAAAAAATTTTTTATTATATATTTATAAATATTTAGTTTAAAGATTTTAGAAGCATCAGCTTCCGCCTTTCGAATTTTTAATTAAAATGAAATATAACGCAGCAACAAAATGGTTACTTCACAGGTGTCAACACATCGTTTCTCTTCCTCGTTTATGATTTTCCTGTAGTGCAGTCACTCCACTGGAGTGACAAATGAAGGAATAGGACAATAATACTGGACGGGCTGAGTTACAGTTCATCTACATCTATACCATAGGTTAACTCAACTGTTAAAATGCATTGATTTCTGAAAATTCATCTATTAGATGCGTGAAAATGCGTTATGGCGAGATCAACTCGTTTATACGCGTTGTCTTCTGTTTCCTGTGAACTGAACGACTTAAATGCGTTCTTTCTCTACCTTTTTTCCTTCAACACATCAAAATACCGTTTTGGCGTTTTTGTGACTGGGTGGGATACGAAAGAGTTTCCTAAGACATCACTACAAAAAATTTAATTATTAGAGTTAACAATGACGTATCAATTGTGCTATCAACAAAGTTATGATTCTTGAATCAACATTTTCTTATCATGGTTTTTTTTTCTGATGTGAATGTTGGCCTTGTTTTTATTGGCAACCACATTCTAGTTTTGTGTTAGTTTTGCAACATTGAATTTATTTTATTCATTAAGAATCAGTCATGTTAACGAAATGAAAGTACATTTTTATAACCTACAGAAACGAATCAGTTACCAATTAAATTCTATATGACAAATGGAAGTAACAAATAACACATGAGCACAGCTTTGCTATACTATGATGTGAGGCCTATGCACTTACCAATACATATATATATATATATATGCATAGAACAAAAAGAAGAAAAACGCTATTCATTTCATTGTGAAAGAATACAAACTACAATTTTATTAAAATTTATGCTTATCAAAGATTTCGAGTAATCGAGCACGAATAGTTGCAGTATTTTACGTAGCTCTGATTTGAAATAGTTTTATGTTAGACAAATTCAATAAATAATAATGACGTACTCTTTCTAATAAAACAAATATCACATTGACTGCTCAGTGAGATCCCATTTAATATCTAATATGATAAAAAATTCATATGAACTGAATCGATAATATTTTTGGTTTGTTTTAATTTTGTTCTTTGAATTCATTTGCATATTTACAATTATAAATTTCAACAGAAAAGTATACTATTTGAAATTGTTTTTATTCATCATTACATTTCTTAGCAGATTTCATGAACATGTTCTTTATACGGCCAAGATGTAAATATGAAATAAATCTACGGACTTTTGAAAGAGACAAAATAAAGAAACTTCTGATTGCTGCTATATAGATGAAAGCATTGATTTCCTTTTCATGTGAATCTCATACATGTATTTTTTTAATATTCTAGACGAATCCGTCGAACCACCTCGACGAGTTCAAGTTAGTCCTGATCCACAATTGAATACAGCACGTATTTCATGGGAACCATTATCGTCAATAAACAAGACTCGTGGCTATCGAGTACTTATTGATGGACGTCATATACTTGACATACCAAATGCATCAAGTATGATTAGATAAAATTTATTTTGTTTCAATACCTCGATATCTTTTATATTAGATGATCACACAGTTATCAATATGAATATAATACATCATGGACGATTTTTAACTATTCGTACGTTAACAGACAATGATAGTGAATCACATGATTCGATTGCAGTCGATCTTGATGATGTTTTTAAAAAGGTAAAACTAAATTATTACTAAACAATACAGTCTCGCATTATATCAAGAAAAAGAGTTCTATATACATTAGCAACACTATTCTAATATCGTTTATCTACTTATAATTTTCATTAAGACGTATTAGAAAAACGACAACATTTCTTCGAAATCTTTGTTACGTTAGGATAGACACTCTGTGATGAATATGAACAAAAAAACATCATCAAAATATTATCTATGAATGCTGAAAATATTCATTCTTTTCTAGACTTCACGTTCATTGACAACCATGTCATCTGGACCATCCATACCTATGATATCATCTGCTTTAATAAAATCTACATCCAATGGAAAAGACATGCCTCATCCGTTGATTCGCTCATCATTAGAGTCTCCTTCACTAACATCATCAACAAGCACCGATATACCACAAATTGATCTTAGTCCACATAGTGTTAAAGCCATAACACCGAATAAATATTCGGATTTCACTCGAAGTCAAACATTGCCAAATAAAAATAATTTACAAATAAATCCATCATCTCATGTAAATAATAACTTACTCGATAAAATGAATGTTTTACCACGATCATTTGTTGCCCTATTTGATTATGATCCACGAGCTATGTCACCAAATCAAAACAGTGAAGAAGAATTACCATTCAAAGAAGGACAAATTATCAAAGTAAGATTGTTCGACATTGAATAAAGTTCGATGTTGAAGTGTTTAGTTTTCTGTTTCCCACAAACAAAGACAAATGAGTACAGAAATCTAAACAATATCTGATCAATCATGAGATAGTTGACAGAATCTAGCTGAATTATACTAAAATATCAATTAATATTCATGTTCTCGTTGTATTTCAAATCGTAAAAAATTTTCACTTGAGTATGCATAGTGTTACGCTTGACTTATTTCTTCGTAAGTTCTATGTTACATATGAATACTTGGATATTTCATCAGCGCTAATTTTAAATATCCTATGAAAAACTCATACATGATACAGAAGAGATTTTTTTTATTGATTCATAAGAAGACGATCTATTTAATGGTTGTGGCATAATCAATAGTTTTATCATTTAATAGAGAATACTATTGAATTAGAATACATATGCAATATACTTTAGATCTATGGTAATCAAGATGCTGATGGATTTTATATTGGTCAAACTGAAAATGGTCATGTTGGTTATGTACCTAGTAATATGATTTCAGAAGTAGAAATTGATGATTCTGATAATGAATCGAATATAATGAATGGTATGATTATTATTAGAAAAAAAAGATGTTATAAGAATTTAGCACTGTAAAATAGAACTTAGATTTCTACATAGAATCAGAGTTGTCAACAATCAACTGGCTTACTTAAAGTTTTTTTGAAGAGTTTTGTTCTTGAATTCGAAATATTTTCCTAGAATATCCTTTGCTTAGTAGAATTGTTAAATCAATATATTCAACATCTAACATTTTATTTCAACTCTTTTTTCTGTCAGAATCATATTTCATCAAGTCTCATTCTCGATTTACTAATATATTTCTTGATACAAAACAAAGCAATTAAATCAAAATTTTAAATAGATCCGTTCACAACAGAATCATTACAATTACACATGAACTACTACAATAATGTACTGAATTACAGAATTTTTAAAAAATTGTGAAGGAACGTTAATATGATGTTTCTCATTCATATTCATCATATCAACTAGTTCCTGATATCACTAAACTACATCAGAGTTTGAATGTATACGAACCGAAACAAACAATATATATATATATACATATATAAATCTGTATGTTGTATCGAAGTTAGTTTCATTAAGTTAAACATGGAACAGATGATGGATCCGAATCACAAAATCATCGAAACTAATACTCAAAGTTTGTCTGTCGACGAAACAAAAGACATACGTCTGTGTATCAAATAACAACAATCTCCTACATATTATTTTGGTGTGAAGATTAGAGATGCATCATCTCTAAGCCTAGAATTAATGCATCCCTACTAGGGGTGCAAAAAATCCAAAACCTTGGGATCTGTTGCATATAGATTTAGATTTAGATTTGAAATTGATATTTGCTTTCAGCGTAGTACGAATACAAAGTTTGACTCATGTGATACTGAAAACAAAGTCAAATCTAAGCCGAGAAAAGCAATATCAACAGCCTTGTGATCCAAGTTAAGACGAAATCCACATCTAGGAACTCAATTCTAACCATACCCTAAATTCAGAAAGTAAACCCAAATCATAGATATTTGCTAACAAACAAATCCTAAATCTATTCAAGATTTGTTGCATCATCTAATCCCTATTAAGAATCGAGAGAGATGATAGGACCGAAACCTTTTTTTAAAACTTATAAAAGCGATGATGAGCGTAAAACAATCATTTATTCAAAATGATGAATTACTAGTGAGGTTTCTTAAGGAAGTTCGTACATTAATATTATTGTTGAAAATAACCAGTTATTATAGTCCTATTCTCCGAGACAGTCTCATATTCAAAAGTTGTCTCGATCCCATAAGTAATGATCTAAACATGACTAACAAACAATTTAGAAACAATCATATACATTATGTTGATTCACAGCGGATATTTGAAGACAGCCATGCAAAAATCTATCTGTCTATGTGAACGGATGTTCGTGGAAGTTTTTTAATTTTTCAAATAAATGTCTTTTTTTAATTGATTATTATAAAGGGGGAACATCATTTCGAAAGATTTTTCCATTCGGAGAAAATTTCCTTTTTCCCGATGGATTGATTCCGCACTCCTTGCTAAATTCCTAATTTTAGCACTCGAATATTAAAAGGTACGAGAGATGAAAAGAAAAAAGGACAAAACATCGTTTCAATTTTTTCTACATAGCGTTTACAATGTTGTTATTATCTGATATACAGATGTTGTAGGCCGTTTGTTTCGTTGAAAATCACTCTTCAAGTATCATTTTTGATGATGATGCTATTCGGATCATCATCTATTCAATGCTTAACTTAATGAAACTAACTTCAATTCGACATATATACATATTAACTTAGAGACCTAGTTTTTTTCTACATTGTGTGTGTGTGTGTGTTGCAATAGCACAACATGAAAATTCCTTTGATAAAGCCGTTTAGCTAGACTGATCATTGTTTATGATTTCATCAATAGAATACATGATCTCTGGATTACACATGAACAGCATCTGATTCATAAAAAAGACTAGTAGTGAACAACTTTTCCTCACTTCACTTTTGAGACCCACTACGAGATGTCATGAAATCTACTCAACGACATGATGAAACCAGACTAGCTCTGGTCATTGATGTATATATAAAGATGACATGCTCATAGATATATCTAATTTTCCTACCGATACAAATCTTCCATGACCTACTTATTTTTCACTATATTCGAATTCACTGCGATTTGTACGATACATTGTTTACAGAACAGTTCAAGTACAGATTTACCACAATCAGCTACTTAAGTTTCTATTTTTAAACTTTGAACCTATAGGAATTGCCTTAAGAGTATTATTTTTTGGAATTTTCTTTTCAAGTATCATCTAAACGACAAACACCGCCTAATTCAACACCAACAAGTACCAAATCGATTAAGAAAATGCTTGCTGCATTTGATTATAGTCCCAATGAATATTCAACTAATACCAAGTCTAAAGATGAATTATCATTTCATTCGGGTGATATTATATACATTCATGGAAATGTTCATGATGATGGTTTCTATTTGGGTGAATTAGAAAATGGAAGAAAAGGTCTTGTACCATCGCAGTTTCTCAAGGAAATATCGGATGAAAGTCCAATAGAAAAACCTGTTGAATCAAATGAAACACAAGTAAGTTAAAGTTTAGTTTTTAATGATTATAGAAAAAATATACCGGTGATGGATTATAATTATTATTTGTAGAGAATACCTTCTCGTCGGTAAGAATATAATTTCTGTTTGCATGTTTTGTTTTATTTTTCTATTATTTCGCACTAATCAAACTGTGTTATTTCCGTTGTTCTAGAAAATACTAACCAATGTAAATAGTGAAAAAGAAACAGAAAAACCACAAGAGCAATCACCGGTCCCTGCTACTGAAGCACCTAAGATTGGATTTTTTGATCGTTTGAAAACTACATTTTCATGGAATTTAAATGAACCAATTTAAAAACATGAAAAAAAAGAAACTCGTTTGCTCCGGTTTTATCCGGTATTATTTTTCTGTAATTAAATTTTGTTTTTTAAATTTTATTTTGAAAAAAAAAATACTATGTAGAAAACAAACAAAGAAATAAAAATGAAATTCATTATTTATTATTTCGATTATGTTCATAACTATGTACTATATTTTGAAATAATGTTGGAAAACGTTCTGGTAATAATAAACGTTCAACATGTGTTGGTGCGTTATAACGACTAGGAGCTTGCGGGAATGTAACAAGAACATAACGACTAGTTTAATAACAGATAAAGCGATATGTATAGATGTGTTTAAAAAAAAATACTCACTGACCTGCATTTCGATGGAATCGATACAACACGCTGTGTACCAGCAAGTACAGGAAATTCTGATATTTGAGATTGAGATGTGAAAGAACTGCAAAGAAAAATAAGATTCAAGATCTATCTGTATTATTCAATGTGCTTTTTTTCAACGGTCAAGTTCATTAGGCTTTTCGAGTAGCCAACGTGAATATTGGATTTCATATTTTGGTTACAAATTAGAAATAAAATATCATGCCCGAGTAAATACTTGAACATCGATCACTAGAACAAATATGTGTTTCTTTTCATTCAAACGTATACACGACTATTAAGGAACACGTCTAGCTCTTTATCAATTTTTAATTCACTATAAAATCGAGGGGTATATCAAAATTGAATGGATGGGTATCATGTCAAGATTCTACAACTGGAATTTTACATGAATTTGATGTCATGTTGCCAGGCTAGAATTGTGCTTTTATTCATGCGATATTTAAAGATTTTTACATGTGTATGGTTATTATTTACAAACCTAACTAGGCTACATCATTAATGTTGTTCAGAATTTCAATGGGAATATTTTATTTTATTTTCATTATTTATTCGATATTCTCATATCGTGAGTTGAGTTATTCGCTCGAGGAGAATAATAATTGCCACTAGAATAATGCACTGTTCTTTTGTGATATTTTTTAAACGATGCATACAGTTATAGAAATCGTCGAGTCAATCAAACATATGTATGAAATTATAATTCACTTATCGTAAGCTATAGTGTAAGGTAAAATACGTAAGATAATAAATAAACTTATGTCTCATTTCCTATGTATACACTGTACAATTCTCCACTTTCGATTTATATTAAGAAATCGAAAACAAACAATACAAACTTCGTCTTGGCGTTTCTTTGTTGGAAGAATGAATTTGTTGACATATTCATGGTTGACTTTGCTCTTTGCATATGTCGTGTTGATGGTCGTTGATGAGCTGTAACTGCTGTACCTGTCAGCACATGTGGTGGATCTTGTATTTGTATTGAGTTTACTGTTCCAAATGATGAACACGAAATAACTGTTCGATCTTTTCGACTATTTGTTTGTGACAAAATCGATGATGGATTATGAGATAAACTGTTCAATGATAATCGTGTTGAGACAGAACGTTGATCAACGAATGACTTGTTTGCTTTAGCATTACGTTGTTCAAAAGAATCCATAGAAAGATCTCCGAGAATAATGGACTTTTTGAAAAGTGATGATTCGTCAAATTCATCATGTCGATTCATTGCAGTATTCACAACAGTATTCACATTAGAATTCGAACAGGAAGATATTCTTAAATTCGGTGTAGAAGAACGAGTCGATGTCGTAGGAGTTGATGGTACGATCATTGGATTATTATCGATTCGAACTTGAACAGTTCGTTTTGAAAATGATTGCTTAGATTCATTATTTAACATTGGATTTTCCGATTCTAAATTACATTTATCGAATAATTCGAGAAAGAAACTAGCCTACAGTATACATACGATACATTTCCAATGGACTAAGTTGTTCACGACTAACACAATGTTTAGAATCGAAAGGATTTAGCAATTGATCAGTTAAATTATTTTGTATAGGAGACGGCGTTTGTATACTTTGAATTCGTGTGCCTGAAATAAAGAAAATTTTCTCATTAAATTCACTGGAATATATTATGAATCTCACCAGTCACAATCTGTTGTTGAAATGAATCAACTTTAATATTATTTGAATAGTATAGTTGAAATAATTCTTCGGTTTCGTGTCGAATTTTGGCCATACGTTGTGTGAATGTTTGCTGATGATTTTTCGATGTACGAAATAATTTTCTTCGTGATACGATCAATGGAATCGTTGGATTATTGGCATTAGTTGATTTAATTCTTGCCGGCATTGCTGATGACCAACGTAATGATGGACGGCTTGGATCCGACATTATGTGTAAAAAAAAATGAAAACTTGAAGGTGATCAAAAAGAAAAGAAGAGAAGAAAAAGAAAAAACAAAACAAAAGCTTGGATTTTATTTGCCTGATTATATTTTCATTTCATTAAAAATTGTTGTAACATACATCTAATCTGCAGAAGTTTTTTTATTTTATAGAATCAATTGTTGATTTATCTTCGATCAGTATGACGAAACAACAAACATACATGATCTGACTTCGGTTAACTCTAGGTTATCATCATTCATAAGCATCTGTCAACAAATATACAATTGAAAATTAGGTTTCGCCATGTCGATAGAATATGATCAAATATATTTGACTAGAGAAAAATAGAAAGAAAAATAATCAATAAAACTCCTTCTTTTTCTCTTATTGACTCTGTCTTATAGTATTTTGTTTACACAAGATGAAGAATAATGTTGCTACTGCAAGTAGTCTTTTCGATTAGTTTTCTTTCGCAATATGTATATCCCACTAAGTAGTTTGATGATGGCAACAGTCCTATGGTATAGCACAAACAGTAAAAATCGCTCATTCGATATTAATTACCGATAAAACAAAGAACAGTGTCATCTCAAGAAAACTTTTGAATGTAAAAATTATATATGTTGTAAACAGAATAGATCAAATAGTAAATATTCCATTTTATAATTAGAGTATGATCTAACCTATGATTGATTATACAGATCAAGTCAAACAGTGACTCAAGTTCAACTAATATATTCATGAGAATTTATTGTTATATGAGTACTTTCGAGAAGAAGTCATATTGAAATACACTTAATTTCATTTTTAGACTGAGTAATAAGTTGTAATCAAACTCTTATTCATATTAATGAAAAAAGAAAGTAAAGGTCGAATTTGTTCAATACAGAAGATGATCGGGAGAAGTTATGATGTGACTAATATTGAGGTAAATAGAAGAATTTTAACAGCAATGAAATTTCATGAAACTAATAATATTTCGAAAATAAAAACAAACAAGCATCCAAGGTTTTCACCAGTAACATTCATATTTGATAACTATAACGACATATTTTTGCACACATGATTATCATTGTCGGATCTAATAGGATGCTAAGAGTCCTAGAAAATAAAACTATTTTATTTTTCATGGTTAATTTCACCTAAATAATTAAGAATTCGAACTGGATTCAATTGGAAACTTCTTTTTTGTGAATCTCGTTTAGATCTAGAAATTTCTCTACAGCATAGTCTCAATGGTTGTATTACTAGTGATCAGGCAAGTCTATACGTGAAATTTTATTTATCAAATTATCATGAGATTATTTTGTAATATGCTTGAGTTTTGTATTTTCAATGGAATCCCACTCATTTCTACGTTTAACTTGTGTCGAAATGATAAACATGAGATTAGTCGCAATAATAGTATCGAAACAGTTTCAGGATATCATTTAATTGTCCATGTGATAGAAGCGAATTGCGACGAGTACACTGAAACAATAAATATGCAGCCTTCATAAACTACAGAACTCAAGTCATGAATTTATACAGTTCTTTTACTTCGTTCTGTTTATTAAATATGATAATTCTCAAAAATATTCCATCGTCAAGAAACACTTTGGCTGGTAGACGCGAACAAAACTAAATAATAAATCATTTTGACATAGTAAGAAATTTCTACTAAATTCATTCATACACTTGACATAAAAGGTACATGAAAAAAAACTAATGGCATAGTAGAGATTCATCATGTCGACATGCAAGACAAAGTGACTCTTTTCTCAACAAAAAACTTCGGGGATAATCATGGAAATTCTCACGTCGTCTGATAGTCTTCCATTATCATAGTTATTACGTTCGTCAACATATGTAAGGACATCATTTGTATTGCTCATATGAACCAGAACGAATACAAATACCGATTCGTTACCTATCTACGCTATGGACACAGAAACTTTCGATAAAATCCTCTTATTTCACACATTGTAGTTCAACTGCAAATTTAGATTGGATGAAAGTAAGGGTGTGAAAAGAAACTCATCGTTAAGAACGCAGTAAAACCTTTGTTATTGAACACCTCTATGAAGTGAAAACCTCCTATTTGAGAGCGTGTCTCTATCCTCTCGATCCATTCTTGTTGAAAATGAACCTCCATATAATGAACACTTTTTCAAGGGTCTCGTTAGTGTTCACTATACGGAAGTTTTACTGTATATATTATAGCATGTGAAGAAAGTTCATCTAATCCATTTTCAGTTAAACAATCATTTAAAAAAGTACAAACGTAGTCTGAAAATCAGGAATTCGACTTAAAGGTTATCGTGAACTATAGAATCGAACTATTCTTATTTGTCAATATCGGATATGGCTTCTCTTGGAAATTTTTGTTTTTGCATATTCTTGTTCGTGTTCATTCGAAAACATATCTTATTGCTTTCTAAAACGAATTAAATACGTGTGAGGGAAAGTTTTACAACGAAAACAGCCATTTAGCTGATAGTGTACAAATCTAAGTAGTTGTACACGATAGTCTGACTAACATTTGAAAAATAGAAATACATTTATGTCTATAAAATTTTAAAACATTTTGATTTTACGTGATATAAACAGTTTTCAATCGATGGGAATCAGCCTTTCGTCGTTTCGATGGAAAACATACCATACGCAAAGCTTTCATCAATGTTAGAATCATTGCAGAACAAAATTAAGTCGATAACATCGGTATCTAGGAATGTATTCAGTACTCTCTAACAGTAAATTGTTTAGAGTGGAATCAGTTGTTTGATTGTACTCAGTGCTGATGGAAATCATACCGTATGAGGAATAAAAAATCAAGTTTTAGGTTTACATAGAGATATAGAGTTGCTTGTGTGATCGCATTATAGTTTAGCGTGATATCATATTTTGTAAAGCATGAATTTCGATACTGTCTTATCGATTCCAACAAATTTTAATATCTACACAAAGAAATTCATATAAGTTAGTTAAAGCCTATCTGTAGACCTTTGAAATATTCCTTCAGTCTTATCGAACTAAAATAAAAAACAAATAATTGACAATGGCAAGGAACACATTCTAGAAGAAAATCGAATTCGTCATCTGTCTTACAAGTGTTGCCTCTTGCTGCAGACTGTTTTGAAACAGCCCGAAAGCTCAGTGAAAATTTTTTCTTAGAGTTTACCAATTATAACATAAGCTGGAATATTGAAGTTTGTTTTTTCGTGATTGTGTATTGTTCTTCAAATATATCTACTTCACGACGGAAATTTACCATTTTTGTTCTAGAAATCGAAGCATAACTCACGGTGTGCGATAGTAGAATCACAAAAGCTAATTGTATACAGTTAGTTTGAATTGATCTCATCACTGTCAATCATCAACATAATTCCTCAATGCACTGAGGCGCCCAATGGGGGAATGGGGGGAATCGGTTACCCCCTCCCCCCCCCCCTGAAAAAATAATCATTGATAGCATTTTTTTCCTGTTATCAACATCAGAGACGGAAATGAATAGAAAAATCTCAATTCGATCCGATTCGATTCGTTTCTGTATACGATTTGATTCGATTCGACCTACTTTTACAAAATCTCAATTCGACCTGATTCGATTCGACCCCATTCGACTCATACATAACAGAAGATCACAGCGTTGTTTATAGAGCATTTGTGCAGCCATGAAAAGCATGATCTGTCTCAACGGGTGGTATTCTTTTCTTTTGCTGCTAAGTGTATTCCGCAAAGAATAATCATAATACAAAAACAGATTAGACAAGGAAAAATTAATTTCCTTACAAAAAGGAGATTGAGTATGGGTGCATCTAAAAGTTCTAACCAACGGAAAGAACTGTCTTGTCTATGATTTGGAATGCACTTCCAATTCACATGCACCCGCATTTTCTCGAATTTTCCGAGAATGCTGAAATCTTCCGATTATTGAAAACTAGGCATGCACCAAGCCCGAGCTACCCGGGGTTCGGTATAACCGGGCTCGGTAAGACTCGGGCTCGATCATACCCTGAGCTCGGTCATACCAGGTAAAAAAAATTTTTTTTTTTCTTCTTTTACTTAGTGGAAACAACAGTGATCAAGAATTGAAAATACAGAAGCGTATCCCGTTGATCACGATTTCATACTAGCGGTGGGAACTTACCGTTAGTTGGTAACGCAATAACGGAAAAACGATTCTTGCAATAAGTTATTGGCAATAACTTAGCAGCAAAGGGGATTTTAGAGGAAATAAGCTAATTTTATAGAGGTTGACGAAAGTAAATCGGGGTCGGGGAATCCGAATATACTACCAGAATTCGAAAATAAAATTCGCTTATATTCTCGCAAATACCTTCCCAGGTCAGAAAATCTGACATAAGATTATATGTTGTACATGCAAGATCTTGCATATGAAAGAAATCATTCAAGAATCTGACAAAAAATCGTCGCCTCTGACATCTTACATCAGAAGATACTATACTTTCCTCGAAAGATCTTACATTCACTTTATTTGTATTAAAAACTTTAGTGATATTTCGAGAGGATCCCAGGGCAAACAACCAGATGTTAAGATCTGATAAGATTCTGCATCTGATCTTGTATGATCTTGTAAGATCAGACGAAAAATCGTATGAAAATCGTAGTCTCTGAGATCTTGCATCAGATCAGACATTCAGATTCTTGAAAGATCTTATAAATGTGTATGATCTTCCAAGAATCTGAATGTCTGATCTGATGCAAGATCTCAGAGACGACGATTTTTTGTCAGATTCTTGCCAGATTTCCCCCATATTCCAAGATCTTGTATGTTGTTCATAAGATCTTGTGTCAGAGTTTTCTACCTGGGGATAATTAATTTCATTGAAATACTACTGTGCCCAGGTCGAACAATCCGATGACAAGTTCTTCCAAGGATCTTATGTCTAATCATATCTGACCTTATAAGATTCAATTAAAAACGTACTCAAAATCGTCGTCTCTGACTTCTTACGTACGATCGCATTAAAAGATTCTTGAAAGATTCTGTTATGTGTGATATACCACAGCAGAATTTCAACGAAACTAATTATCCTCTCGAAATATTACTAAAGCTTTTAATACAAATAAAGTGAATGTAAGATCTTTCAAGGAAAATGTAGTATGTTTTCCCAGGTCGAAATATCTGACACAAGATCTTATGAAATACATAAAAGATCTTGAAATGTGGGTGAAATCTTTCAAGAATCTGACAGAAAATCGTCGTCTCTGTGATCTTGCATCAGATCGCACAGTAAGTTTCTTGAAAAATCTTATTAATTTGCAAGATCTTTCAAGAATCTGATTGTGCTATCTGATACAAGATCTCAGAGACTACGATTTTCATACGATTTTTCGGCTGATCTTACAAGATCATACAAGATCAGATGCAGAATCTTATCAGATCTTAACATCTGGTTGTTTGCCCTGCGATGCGATCATGCGTAAGAAGTCAGAGACGACGATTTTGAGTACGTTTTTTCATCGGATCTTATAAGGTCAGATATGATCAGACATAAGATCCTTGTAAGAACTTTTCATCGAATTGTTCGTCCTGGGTTCCTACACCCTGAAAACGCATTTCAATATTTTCGAATTCTGGTAGTATATTCGGATTCCCCGACCCCGATTTACTTTCGTCAACCTCTATAAAATTAGCTTATTTCCTCTAAAATCCCCTTTGCTGCTAAGTTATTGCCAATAACTTATTGCAAGAATCGTTTTTCCGTTACTGCGTTACCAACTAACGGTAAGTTCCCACCGCTAGTATGAAATCGTGATCAACGAGATACGCTTCTGTATTTTCAATTCTTGATCACTGTTGTTTCCACTAAGTAAAAGAAGAAAAAAAAAAATTTTTTTTACCTGGTATGACCGAGCTCAGGGTATGATCGAGCCCGAGCCCGGGAAACCGAACACTGGAGAGCTCGAGCCATACCCGGGCTTGGTGCATGTCTATTGCAAACGTTTTAGTAACAATACCAAGAATTTTTTTATCGATGGGTTAATTTTTGTCATGGTTTGCGACTAGCATAAATATTTTAGGTTTTTGCAGCTTACTTTGGATTTCGTAGGATGTCAATGATTTTCTCCCAAGTTCTCAAAAATAATAATCACCATGGGAGCTGTTCTCTTGAATTCGGGTTTCACAGAATTGGTCTGAATGTTTTAGTATACATATGGGATTTTAAAAGCAATAAAAATCTCAGCTTTCACCTACGGATTGTATCAGTACGAAATTGGAAGCGCCCATGTAGGTAACTGAGCAGTATTAAGGCTGTAGAAAAAAACATTCTGATGAAGTAGAGACGAACTATAGTAGAAACAGAATTATCAATCACTGTTACTTCCGACTGAGTTAATAAAGAGAATGGTGTTTTCTTTCGAGAAGTCAAACCTCGAACTTCGTTGCATGATAATTTGTCCAGCAGCGATGAACTGCTACTCAGTGGTGGTATTGCAGCAAAGTGTTGCAACGACAGGACATATAACGCGAAAAATATTTGAAAATGACACTTAGTGCTGCGATTCGGAAGGGAAACCGAATAGACATCTCCGATTCGATTCGGTTCGGTTCATTTCTGTATTCGATTCGATTCGGTTGAGTCGAATCAAATCAAATCATCCGACCATTCGATTCGTTTTCGGTCTCTGATAAAGACATTGATGAATTCGCTACATCAAAACGTAAAATAAGTTTTGCAAATTAACCTATTTGATTGTCTTCCCTAACAAATGTTTATGTATTTTTTTTATTTTCATTTTGTAAATATATGTTGACAAATAAAAACTATGAACCAGAATAAATTCGAAACTATTCATCACAGATAAAGAATGTCATTAAATAAGATCCAAAAAATTTGATCTCCCCCCAAACAAAAATCCTGGTCGCGTGCCTGTCTCAATACCTCTCTAATCAACACATAAACTACAATCAAATGAATTAAATACTGGTAAAAACCAGCTCTACTCTACATCCTTCAAAACTAAGCTTCGAGATTGAAAGCTTCTTCTGTACATTCCTAATACGTCATATCTACCGAACAGTAATTTATCATTTAGTTTTACAATCGTCTTGTGTTTGCAGCAAATGATTACATATAGATATACGGAAGTGTTGCACTTATTATACATGTTCTAATTTTCATAGATGTTTTACTTTTCAATCTTGATTGATAATGATGGAATCTGTTCGGTACTGCAGTTTTTTCTTGCTCTGTTTCAATAACGATATATCAAAACAGCGTATGACATCCTTTCTTTCCAAAAAATAACAATCAAAATACATATAATGAATACAACGAACATGAAAGAAAAAGAGCACTGCATTCATTCATCATCGCTGTTAGATAAAAACAAAGGAAAAGAAGTAGCATTTTTTTTTGCCAGCAGAACTTTATATGTGTATGTGTACGTAGTAAAAGAATAGTCAGTTAAATACACGATAGTCATGCTAATTGTTAGTGATTCATATTATGAAAAGAAAACAAAAAACGAATGTATAGTATAAAAATCATTTCGGATTTTGAAATGAAGTATTCACTGAACCACTAAAGTTGAAATTTGTAGCTTGTCCACCATGTGCTGCTTGAGAAAAATTATAACCACTTGCTTCACGCATCTTAGTCGATTCTATCGAAACATGAATATTAATCAAAAGAAATTCGAAATATTTCTTCTAACAAACCTTTTTCTTGCTTTCTTTTTTCGGTATAGTGAATTATATTTTGAATATGTGTTCGCTGTTCAGCTGTAAGATTTTGTAATAGTGCTTGATTATAACCCGTTGTATCGGATTGAAGTTCTTGAAAAATTGAAAAACAATAACACGAATGTCCTTTTGTCTTTTCTTTTTAATAAGAATTACATACTTTGTAAACTTTCGCAAAATATTTGAAATTCATCAATATTCTCATTAGCTTCGAGTATAGTTGAGTAGGATTCAAGATCAGTTTCATCGATGTCAAAATCACTGTCATCATCGTCATTTCCACCATTGTCATCTCCAAGTCCATCGCCTGTCATTTCCTGGTCAGGTACCTAAAGAAAATAAAATTTCTTGTTATGAGCACAGTGCGATGCGAATATCACACATTTGATAACTTGCTGTTACTAATCCTGAAATTGGCATATCGTCTCAGCAACTACAAGGACTCGTCAATAGGTCTTTTGACATTAGGAAATATACGCAGTGTATGAATATGCTACGGTCACTTCATAATGAGTCGCAGATAGTTCCTCATTTAGCATACGTCTCAAGTTTCGTTTGAAGTGTATCAATGTCGTTGTGCAGATAAACACAATAGAGAACGTGTATTGATAAAGAAAATCGGACGATATCAAATACTTCATGATATCTTTTAACTAATCGAGTAATTATTATTATTATTATTGCAAAAAAAATAATCTGGAAAAATGGAATAAATCATCGACGACTCAATTATTTTACACATAAATATATATCGTTCAGTTTCATTATCAGTCAAACAAAATATTAATATTCTTATTCTTATTCAAACATATTGTTTGACTAAACAGTTTGGCGCTAGTCAGGATTTTGGTAATATTCGAATTTTAAATGAAAAATTCTCAATTAAGAAATCAACGATATATGTAAGACAAATATAGCAATAGAGTATCTAATCCATATGCTTGAGTTTGCAGCTACGTCTCAAGACGTAGTCAAAGCATATGAATTGGCTCATCTTCTTTATGTACACATTACATAATAGCTCGTTAGAGTGATTACTTCAGTTCGATAGAAGAAAAATCAGACGTAAGCCTATGGTTTCAGATAATCGTAATGAACATTTCAAAATCTGACGAATTCGGAACTACTTCGGGCTTTTGCTAGTATTTCTCAAATCAATATAGTACCGAAGTGAACACTGACTGCTCAGCAATGCAACGAGAGAATCCATTGTGAATTATACACCGATGTTTGGTCAAAAGTTGAAATTCGTCCATATGTCAAGACTTACTTTTCCTTTAAGTTTTTCAAGATAATCATTTCCATGTTCAATGCGTTCATCATCACCGTCATCGATTTCTTCAAAAGAAAAAAATACGATACAAAAATTAAGAATTGTTTGTTCAATAAAACTAAACGAAAAATTCGTTTGCATTTCGTAGTTTACCACTAGGTACAGAATCATCATCATTATCTGTATCATCATCACTATCGTCATCATTATTGTGTTGATAGGTTTTAATTAAACCTTGATAGATATGAATACAATTAGGTAAAATTTTTGGCACAATATTTGATATTGCTGAATAATATTTTGAATCAATACGAAGTAGTGTACATAGGCCAAGTGCACATATACGACGATCATGTACACCAGCAAATAATTCACAATCAGTCATCCATTGATTAAAAAAATTAACTATTGTCGTTTGTGTACTCGGATCATTCGATGCAACTGTATTTAATGTTTGAAAAAATCTATCCGGATTGAGCCATAAAATAACAATAAAGACTTGAATTAGCATAAGACGTAATTCACTAGTTAAAATGTCACGTTGAAAACGTTGAGCTATTAGTTGAACAATAGCAGGTAGTGCCTATGTAGAAGAAAACTAAGTTGAAATTTATCTTTTCAATTAATATACATACAGCACTCATATTATCTTGACATTGAAGAATAATAACTTCGATTAATTTAGCTGCATGCGCTTCTGAATCTTCGCCCAAATCATTGACAATTACCTATATAGGCAAAAACAAACAAAATATGAACTAACACAATAACGACAAACTTTAGATGAAGTTCAGTACTAAAAGTTTGATATGCATGAATTAGTATAAACTGAAACTGTTATGCTAGGCAATATTCATCGATGTGATTCTGGCTCGTGACTGAATCTGAGATTCGGTCCGATGTTATAGTTGTGATCGAAAGTCGAAAGAACTTGAAAAATTAATTATCTGATCTTCTTGTTTCGTAGTTGTAAACAGCCGAACAGAATTCACACGAGAATAATTTCGTCACTCAACTTCAATTTTCTTAGACATTCACGTTTTTTTTTATATGTAAATCAAGATATGAATATGTTATAAAATGTGAAATTCATTAAATCTGCTCGATGATTCTTCGGGGAGATAGTAAAAAAATAATTGCATGTCATATATTAGATATTTCTGAACTATATTCGCACGTTCTGAGAATTTCTCGGTGATACTCAAATTATGTGTAATTTGGTACCGTTTTATGCTAGAAAAAATGTTTCCGAATCTCATTTTTTTTCTATAGAATGAGATTGATCGATTCTGTTATGGTCTTTTAATTAAAATTGAATAATAACTAACTAAAATATACATTTCTTACGAAACGTGCCAATATCTCATTTTTCTTATGAATATGGTAGGCTATACCAAATCAGAGATTTCAAGAGAAACTTTGTGAATTAATTTTTTTTAGAAAGTTCTATCTTCAGATGTACATATTAAATTTTATCTTCAATCTACACAGTAACTAGATCAACGAGAGCTCAAGTCTTAGCTAAAGAATTTTTTACTAGTCTCATCGTCATGAGAGAGAACTATTCGCAAAACTTTCAGTACTTACAGAACTTGACCTATCGAATGCCTGTATATCTACATGGAAGAGATATTTGAGTATTATATTTTCCTTGTTTTCGACGGAAACAATGAAATAGGATGGGACTCAAGATATCGTGTTCGACTGCTTTACTTACATGTTTACACATTTCAAAAACCGTTTCAATACGATCTGATTGAGATAAAAATGATGGTGTATCGTTAACAACATAATTATGTAAACAATTCATTATTTCTAGATCATATTTAAAAAGAATTCAATAATAATTTGATTAAAGTCAAAAGAACAAAGATCATCTTACCAGCAAAATAATCCGCTGCGTCACGAAAGAAAGCTTCTTTAATTAAATAAAATACTTGCCACATTAATGGACTGATTGTATTAATAGTTAAAGTATCGATAAGTGTTAAAACTTCTTCATAAAAATCTATGACAACAGAGAAGAAAAAAATATTTGATTCATTCAAACAATACAAATGATATTTCTAGTATATATGATTAAATATTTACCGAGGATACCATCACGTAGAACAAGAAGAATAGCTTCATAAATAATTTGTTCGATTTGTGCAAGTATCTAATTATAAGCACACAAAAGCAAGTTATTAATGAATATTTTCATCATAAAAACTAGCTAAACATCTTAAAATAGTCATATTTGAATTTACTTATCGATTTCTTTCTAATTGACTTTAAATTCTAAGTGTTATTCGACTCCTTCAGTATCATTTCGTGTATAGGGCGATACAAGTTCATCGCTTACATTCACTCCTCGTAGGAGAAGGAGAGATATCGAATGAACTGTAGATATTATAAAACTCAATAATATTCGAATGGCATACGGATTTATCCCTAAAGACTTTGGACAGAATACTCAATTGAACACGTTTCTTTTCTTTTATTTAGCTGCGTATTTGCTTCCAACAAAAATTTTACTGATTGCCCCTTCTTGTGAAAGATACCGACGCAGTCAAGAATTTTCAAACGAAAATTCGCACCAGCTGAAAAAGTTCTTTGACGGCGTAAATAGATGATTTTTAATCGGGCATTCCTCGTTCGTTTTTTTCAAGAGGAATGCCCCGCTAATTAAAAGATTAAAGAGAAACTCAATCGGTACCTAGGATTTACAAGAATGCAAATAACTGACTATCGAATTTCTAGCTCTGTTAACTTCTTGTAAATCTCAACAAACCTGTCTGTGAGTTTTCGATCACCAACCCAAAATTATGTTAACTACGTTGTAACGTACATCTGCTCGTGTGAATTGTGTATAAGAATATCATTAAAACTCTCCGTCAAGATGATTTTTCTTGTCTGAACTATAGTTATTGTTGAAAAGAGAAAGAAAACAAAGGACTCACTAGGAAATACATATGACAATGTAAACCTATGTTTGAATGTCTGAAATTTGCACTTGTTCTCTCAAATGTCGATTAGAAGAAAAAACAAAAATAAATTCATAAATAACAACTTACGTCTGGTTTTTCTCCCATACAACTAACGATTGTATCTAATGTATTTAATACACCCATAGCAGCAACCGTACGTTCTTCAGCTTTACTTTCATCACTTGGTGTATTTTCCGAACAGACAACATGTTTAAAAAATTCAACCAATTGTGATGTCATTTGTACAGCTATAGGCTGTAATTCTTGATCAAATAAACCGACAATTTTTTGTAAAACAATCATAACATCATCGATTTCAGTTTGTCGAATTATTTCAATAATTCGCATGACAATTATTTGCAAATGTGGTATTATAATAGCTTTACCTTTTTCACCTGTCTCAGTATCAGACATAAATAAATTTAATGCCATAGCAGCTTCAACTTTCACGGGCAATGATACATCATTACATAAACAATTGATAAGATATGTTAAACAATATGCTGAATTATCACTATTTGTATATTCAAGTTTAGAAAAATTTCTTAATGCATAACAAGCACGTGCACGTAAAAACGCTGTTGGACTTTGTAATTCAGGAAATAAATATTGAACAATCATATTTTCTAATTGATTAGTAAACGCTTTTTTCTTTATTAAAACATTGCCAATGACACCTAACATATGTAAAACACCATCTTTCTGTTTGGTTGTTACTGTATCATTATGTATTATTGTACCAAGAAATGAAACAGTTTTCATTAAAACATCTTTCCGTTTTGCAACAGCTTCAGATAGAAATAGTTCAGCTGCTGATACAGGACTTACGTATTCATCTAATATGTCTAAATAGAATATTGAGACATAGTAGAACAAATTTTAAATGTGATATTAATTATCAAAAGAAACGTTTCTATTTATGATTATCATTAAACCATTAAATAACAATACTTGCATCAATGATATTGTTTTCTTAATGAATATAGCTGAGATATATCAATAGACAATGCTACAATTCTTCTCTCGTATCTATTTCAAACAAGGAATTTTCCTATTGAAATATGATCGAAATGAAATAGAATCTGCTAGAAAATAAAATGTTCTAATTAGTCTTTCACTATATAAATCGAGAAATAGATACGCGTCTAAAAATATTGATTTACGATTTCATTCCTAAGAAATGGAGAAGTCACAGTATGGTACGAACACAAATAATTATAATATTTTCACAAACATGAACAGAATTATTCTGTTGAGTTCTAATTTCTAACATGATTATTACGAGAGTAATTAAAATCTTGAATCTATTCGTATAGTTACTAACGAATTATATGAATATCTAGAACATTTCATCGATGATTTTCAGTACGAACTCTTTATGAACATCTTGAGTTTTACTAACCCCGAGAAAAATTTCAATGTTTCTGTCTGTACTTGTATCGTGTCTTCACACTACATGAGAGAAGTTTGATGAGATAAATTAAAATAGAAAAGATCCCCTAACTTTCATCGTCGACAAAGCATTAATTGCATATCGCTTGTAAGTTGTCTTAAATTACATACTAATATTGAAGTACGACACGCTCTTTCGTATAAACAATTACAGAAAGTATTCGATAGTGAGTTCTAACCTACCAAGACGTCCACGAACAAATTCTATGGGTTCATCATTGAATAGTTCAATATCATCATCATTAATACATAATAATGGATAGATAATATCTTGAATGAGTATAACAATATTATGTTGCATGATTTTCCATGAAAATGCATGACGAACACTAAAAAAGAACAATGCAAAAGGATTAACACTTAACAATGAATTTACCCTTCGCGTAAATAATTCAATGAAAGTTGTATAACACGTGGTGATACATAAATTTTTTGTCGATAAACTTCAAGAACACCGAAAACAAGAGTAATTACTTTACCTAAACATGCAATTCTTCGTAAGATTAATTTTATCGAGAAAAAGAAAAAGAAAAACAAATATGCATACCAGAAAAACCTTTTAGATAAAAAGTAGCAAATTCAACTCTATCTGGAGGTTGACCTTTGGGTATATTAGCTGGTGCTCCATGTCTAGAAAAAAAAACGAAATATGACAGTTCAATAATCAAATGAATAGATTCGTTTTTTTTCTAACCTTTCGAAAGTTCGTATAAGAATGTGTAATGCCCATTTTTTACATTTCCACCATGGATGTTCAGCTCGATCATCTTCATCGAGAGCATCTAAACGATCTGGTAAACGTCTTTCAATCATAGCACAACACGTATCAAGCCATGTAGCCATGGTTTGTGTTGATAATACACGAAAACATAAATGTAGCTACAAGAAGAAAACAAAAGTTTCAATCACATGTTCATCGACTATAAATCAACCATAGTACGATCAAAAAACAAAAAGACAATCATTTCATCATCTAGGACTTGTCTTGGTAGTGTTTATAATCCTTGTATCAATGTTAAATTAACCTTCGAAATATTGATGAATGAAACCTCTTTGATCATATTTTCTAACAAAGGCATTCTTGGAATTCTCAACTCAGTAATACGACAAATGAGTTTTGCTCAAAAAGTTGTTCGATTTGATAATTTATCCATTTCAAACAAGACGCAATGATTCGTTTGAAGAATTCTATGCTTAGTCTGACGTATGCATAGAATAAAGCCTACTTATCTGTACATGATGAGACATACATACTTGAGTATAAGCATGAAATATTTTAAGAATTTGTTTTTGTATAAGTGCTGATTGATCCGAATCATTGTGAGCAAATAATTGCATAAAACGTTGATGAAGAAGAGGTAAAATAACAAGCATAACATCATCCATTGGACCTCGATCTTCAAGTTTTTTGTACCTTAATATGTAAAAAAAAACCGAATCTCTAAGTTCTCCATATTCATTTCTACATTACATACTCGTAGTGTTGTACAAGTGTATAGAAAATAAGTAGAGCACTTTCACATGCGTTAATATTATCAGTTGAGAGACATGTATGAATTTGATTTATGAACTGTGGCCATTTCGATGGGAAGTCATTTTTTATGATCGTACCTGCTGTTGTTATTAATTGACATCTTAATTTTTAAACAAAACGAAAAAGAAATATTTATTTCATTGTATTCTGTTATTTATATAAATTAAAGCGAAAGAAAACTTATGTTCAACACATAATGAAACATGACTAAATATAGTCTCATCTACGAGTACTCAACATGATCATTGATGTTTCGTATTACATGCATATGAAAACATTGCTAACAAAAATATCGAACTAAATTTTCTATTCAATCGATTTCGAATATTGAATTCGTACATTGATATGAGCATAACGTTCTGGTTTTTCTTTTCTATTTCAATCATTTGAATTCTTTTATCATTCATACACATTGCAGAGACTGTTGAAATATAAAACTAAAAATTACTTTAAAGGATCTTTGGTACGTATGACAGCATCGATCAGAACATTTCGTAAATATTCCTTATCAGGATCGGAAACAACAAATAATTTCTGAGTATTATCACCGGCTGCTTTATTAATATTAATATTAACTGCATTGGCTAATGTAATTATGTCTGAATCAGTTGTTGCTTTTGTTTCGTTATAATCCGACCAGTAGGTATTAATATGATTTTTTAAATAAATTGCTCCTAAAATAGTGGAACAAATGAGAACATATTACTCTGATGAATGAAAATATTGAAGAAGTTTCTTTTTTTTATATTCACCCGCTTGTCTCGCTCCCATATCACATTGTTCACTGAGAATGATCTGCATAAGACATGGAATAAAGCCGTTCGATTTACAGATCTAGCACATTATTATGAAATATGTTCAATTAATCAATAAGCAAAGAACAAAATAGGAACTAATTTACTTGAGCAAGTTTTTCTTCCGCTTGTTGACGTAGTTGAGGTGAAAGTGTAGCTTGAAGTGTTTCGACGACTGGAGCGAGATCCATTTCTATTATTATTCTTAAATATTGAACTCGTTTATGATCACAAAACAAGCACAAAAACACAAAAAAATTATTATATAATTAAAACGAAACAAATAAAGGTTAATAAATCAAGATTAAAAACTCCCTCTAAAGAGGCATGTAGACAACGAATAGCTCATAGTAAAATGTATGAACCAATTGAATAAAATTTTCAATCCTCTAAATTATTTCTTTCGAATGAAATTTTTTTTGAAAATCAATTGATAAATTCTGATATCATTATTTTCAATAGAAATTTACATTGTACATAGATGTCACTTTATTGATGTCCTTTTTTTGCCAGTTTGTTCTTATTCGATGTTCGCTTAGTTTTTTTTTATTTTGTGATCTTTGCAATTGTTTGTGTGTATATTCAACGTCGCCACTAGCTAAATAGAGAAAGAGGACGAAAATCAAAATGTGTTTAGTAGCCTTTTTTTTGTTTTTCTCAATTGATGTAGGCTTCTTTATTTGCACAGTCCGAGAGTCGTTCCTGATTTACAATTTTCGTTTGTTTTACGGAGTGATTCATCTGAATCATATTGTATAGAGGTATTTATAAGATGAGATTTAAGCGTTTTACATAAATGAGATGCTTTTATGTGTTCGGACTAATGATAATTGTTCGATGTTTTCTTTTTTCTTTCTTTTCTTTTCTTCGCCAGTCTGTGCTTTAGTCATACGAATATATTCTAGTGCACACACTTTATTCGCTTGACGATCTCCTACGCAAGCACCTACTACTATCTTTTTTATTTTTTTCATTGCTGTTCTTGTTGTTGTTGTTGTTGTTGTTGTTTTTATTTTTTCCTTGCTTATCTAGTTCTCATTGTTCTGTTACTGGTACACTTTGATTTCTTTTTTGTTTCATATAAATTTCTTTTTACTTCTAGATTGTTAACCAAGAGCCGACATTTTCTTGTCCTCATTTCTTTTTATCGTTAAACAATAAGAAAAACGCAATCATATACATTAACATAAATAGAACAAATGTCGGGCTGGGATCAATACATAACAACTTTGACACAACAAGGTATTACTCATGCTGGAATCTTTGGTGCTGATGGATCACGTTGGGCGGCGTCACCCAATTTTCCGGTTAGTTAAATTTAAAATCATATTTGTATTAGTTGATAACTATTATTTTTCTTCCATTATAGACAATCGATAACCTTAAAGATGAATTATCGAAAGCTTTCTCTATACAACCATCAGGCATCGTAGTAGATCGTGAAAAGTACATTTTTATTCGTAATGATGGTTCATTTGCTGTTTATCGAAAAGGTGCTGATGGTATGGCTATTGTTAAATTAAATCAAGGTAAAACGATACAATCGTAAAATCACCATATGCACAACTATACATGTCTTTCGGTTTCCTTTATTTTAGCTTATATTGTTTCGATTGGCATCAATCAAAAGCCTGAAACATTAGTAGGAAAGACGAATAAGATTGGTGAATATTTAAAATCTTGTGGCTATTAGTTATAATCAAAGATATTCTTTTCAATGTCCGGCATATCATCTCATCATTAGCATCAAAAATTTGAAGAAAATAAAAAAAACATTACTTATTTCTTTTGTGTGATTCATTATATTTGTTCCTTTTTCTTTTTATGTTAGTCAATGCTCTTTCCTTTTCTCTTCTGCTATTATTACTTGATCATCTTATTCTTAAACAGCGCACTTTTATAAAAACCATTAAACGATTGATCTAATCATGATTTCTTTCTGTTTGTCTTCTTATCTTTGTATCACCAGTACTTAGCGCATGAAAACTATCATCATTTTTTAATTCGACACATTTTATTGTTCGTTTAATTCATTATACGTGAATGTACATGCGCTAATTAACTATAAAAAAAAAGCAAATCAACTATTAGTATATGTTTGTTAAAATTTTTGTTGTATTGTTTTCTCTAATGTTTATAGTATTCATGTTGACGATGTAGCCGTAGAACGGCAAGGTAAGTAGGTTTATTTTACTGATAATAATGACAACAACTAAGTCACAAGTGGAAGAATGAAGGTTAACAATTCATAAGAAAACATGTTATTTTATAGCTCATTGTTGAAGTACTTTTTGTTTTATTGAGATTACACGACAAAACAAAAACTACGAGACGATGTTTGAAAATGACAAATAATGCTTTCGAAATAATATTTCATTGCTGTAAATAACTATTATGTGAGAAATTATTTGATGAATCGAAATATACCTGTGTAGAATCGATAAGTGTAGTGTTTTATCCAGTTTGAAGGCTGATTCGAACATAACAATTTAGAAATTTGTTTAACCCTCGAGGAGATATTGTACCAAGTACTACGATACGTCTGTACTTCAAAAATTAGTTATTCACCTCCTGGAGTTTTTAAATAGTTTCTATGAAAGAGAAAATTAGAATAAAAGAAAATATTGAATGAATACGTGAGCATTGAATAGTTTCTCATCTAAAGTAAGATTCTTCTTTTTAATTTTTACTGATATGCATTTTTTTCTAGAGTATTCATATTCGTAAAGAATATTTATGACTCTTAAACTTAAATATATATATGAATGAATAATTGACTTAAAATCTATTCTGATATTATTGTTTTCGTCTGGCACTGCTTTTTATTTGAATATGTTTGTGCTGAGATAAATAAATATTGTGACTTGAGTACTATAGTAAAACTATGATGAAGTGTTTGTGACCGTTGCACGGGACTTGATAGGTAAAATATCGTTATATTTTTGTCAGAACTTTAATCAAATTTTGCAAGTATCCATTTTCTGAATAAATAGACTATACTATTGAAATATTTATCTCGTAATCAAAAATATGTTAATATATAATATAGATCATGAATAAATATGGAACGCAAGGAAATTTGATATCTCTCATTTATTTTAATCTAGTTGGCTCCTTGTTTCTTTCCTATTATCCAGGTTAATCAAAATGGATTTTATTTAAGATTTTATTTTTCATTACTGAGGCGTATAGCATGTGAACATGGATCTCATGTTTGACACAATCATATGTTTGCATGGAAAACAATGATAAATATATTTATTTATTTATTGCTAAGATATACATTCGTACAGTCTCATACATGCTAACGAGTAGACCAGTATGAATTTTTTAATAAAACGCATTGTTATAAAATTGACTGGCATTGAACTCATCATGATTTCATTCATGCTACATAAAGAGTTATGATAATGAATGACAGCTGTTCTCACAAAGGGGTTCGGTAACTTGAGACATGTATGATTCAACGAACCTCTAGTATTGTCTATCAAATCAGTTATTCATACTGAGTTTATTCAAAAGATTTACATTTATTGATATTGGACTGATCGTATTGGTTTATTTAAATTTCTTAAATTATATTTATAAAATAAAAAATGAGAAAACTTCAAACATACACACACACACACACACACACAACTTAAATTTTGATTGAGGTAATTTTTGACAATCACATACTTTTTCTAAATAGTATCAATTTGAAAGGATTTTGTGGAATCATCAATTAATATCCAAGATAAACAGTCGAACATATTGATTCAAGTCGAACTAGCAAATTATCAGATTATTGTTTATTTTCATTTTATTTGTAGTCTATTCTTTTGTTGAAAATTTATTGTTTGACATGTTTAAAAATGTCATCTCGTTATTAAGTTTCTCGGAACGTACGTATGTATCACACAATAGACGTTTGTAAGTGTGTGTATATAATTCATCCTACATTTGTTTTGATTAAATGAAGTATAAAAGAAGAAAAAAAAACGACAGTCTAGATGAATATAAAGAAGAATACAATAGACATATGTTGTAATATAATAGTTGTTTATACTTACGTCACATACATGAAATACTATTGTTCATTATTGTGAAAAATGGTTTTATGACATATACATAAGTGAGATTAACTGAAGATGCTAATGAACAATAGTTACCAAATATATTTGCCGTTTGAGATGAAAAATTCATCATCAGTACATCTTACGAATGATGTCGAACTCATGAATCGTTTTTAATTTCTTGTTTTGAACTGGTTGACCAATCGATATTTAACGAATCCGGTCTAGACTCATTTATTGAACTGAATTAGTTCTATAAAAATATATCGGAAACTTACATATTAATTAGTACCTAACTGTGATCGTTTTATGGTATGCCTCTACATTGATTATATGTTTTAAATTAATGAACATAGTTTCTTTTTCCTGAAAAATTATCGAAATCCGTAATACTATTTTACCAATTCAATGGTAACGACACCGTCCACATTACTGATTAGTAGACATTAGAAAGTAACTAATTATTTTGTGTAATACTTTCATGGTATAAAATCATAGGTGGCTTGATATTACTAAATATTAACATGATATAAGTTTTAACTTGCCTTCTACATCATGAACGAGATTCATTCATGACTTGTGTTCCTTTTAGTCTTCATGGGTTTCTTGAAATTTTAATTATTTCTTCTGCATTGTTCTCAAAACAAATAAACTAACAACGAATAAATTTCTATTACTTAAAAACATATATTGACAGTGAAGATTCGATAGGACAAAAATTGAAATAATTAATCGAAAATCTTTATCTGTACTATTTCAAACCATTTTGTAGTCTTGCATATTTTTCTTTTCGTAATTTTCGTTTGATCGATTTGCTTCTAAAGGATGAGAAAATTTGAGTAAACCGATCGTAGAAATCATCTTGAAATTCTATAAACATTTGATTCGATAAAAAGTAAACGATTTCTAACAACAAACTTTGCTTTGGAAATAACGTAAATGGTCGGAGTTTCAATAACAAGATTATGTTATATCTATGGAAGATGTCGTATTTTATTGATTCATCAGAAAAGGTCGAGATAAACCGTTTGTCTATGACATATAAGCAAATCAATATGATAGATGAGTATCATTGAAATATCTGACATAAATTTCTTGTAAATATGAAAACATCCAAATCTAATGAATAATCTGTTCGTAAAGACATTAATTTGGCCATAAATCTTATATTCATTCATTGTAAATAAGCTTTACTTAACTCATACACTTAAACCTAGAGTGTCATATAGAAAGGAAAAAGTAATGTAGCCAAGTATCTTTGGATCGATAGTTTTGTTTGGTATGCAATATGATTAATGATTCTTTTATTCATATAATCACTTGGAATGAAATTTTCAGTCTAGTTCTAGCTATCCGTGAACTTTAGAACTGTTTCATTGGATTTTTCAACTTGAAATCACTATTTTTCACAAGTCAACACTACGGCTCATAAATAATCTGTAAATCATGGCTTGAGTAGGCGAGTTCTGTTTCGAACAATCTTTTCTCTATACAGTGGTGAAATATAGAAAGAAAGATTCTTCACGTCGTTTTCTTTGAGAGTATTTATTTGATCGTGAACCTATTCTTGATTGAGACGTTCAAGGTCTTTTGTCAATATATATGGGAACTCAACTAAATGAATCAGCAAATGGCGCCATCTGTTGAACGATCTCAAACTGAATAACAAAGAGAAAGAAAACGCATTTCGCATACATGATGAATAAATGCAATATTTCATTCGTACTCTTAGACTCAACCGAAACCAATCAACATTCACTACAATGATTGTGAAGCGCAACAGTCATCGAATGACGACGTGTAAGGTAAATATTTCTTTTTATGAAATTAAAACCAAAGGAAAAAAGGGTTTTTCTGTTTTGTTTTTAAATAGATGTTACTAATCAAACTTAAGTCACGTTCATAAGCATTCTATTAACAATTCGTTTAAAATACATATAGATGGGTAATTTATTAGGGTATTTTTCTGGCTTATTCGGTAATAAGGAACGACGCATACTTATATTGGGCCTTGACGGCGCAGGTAAAACAACTATACTCTATCGACTTCAAGTCAGTGAAGTTGTCACAACCATTCCAACAATTGGTTTCAATGTTGAAACAGTACAATATAAAAATTTAAAATTTCAAGTTTGGGATCTTGGTAAATTAGAATCAACTTTCATTGTTTGCTTCTGTTAAAATATCTATTTGATATGATTTAGGTGGCCAAACATCGATTCGTCCCTATTGGCGTTGTTACTATTCAAATACGGATGCTATTATATATGTCATTGATTCCATGGATCGTGATCGCATTGGTATATCAAAACATGAACTTGTATCAATGCTCGAAGAAGATGAACTGAAAAATGCTGTTTTATGTGTATTTGCTAATAAACAAGATCTTGATGGTTGTATGAGTGTCAGTGATGTTGCAAATGCACTTGGTTTAACATCATTAAAAAATCGCAAATATCAAATATTTAAAACATCAGCGATTAAAGGCACTGGACTAAATGAAGCTATGGATTGGTTAGCAAATTCATTACAACAAAAGAAATAACATTCTTGACAATTTTATCGATGTAACGGACGGTTGTTTTGCTTTTCTTTTTTAGGCCAATTTATAAGTTTTGCTTCGTTGTCCTTCGGTTTTTACTAATAGAACTGACTAGAGGATTCATCTTTTAGTTATGTATTACATATAATCATTTCATGTGTTTCATTTTTATTTACTGTTTTTTTTTCTCGAAATATATACAATGTAAACATACATATACTACAAGCGTTCACTGTCGTTGGTTTGTTTTTGTTCAAATTATTTTAAAAAATATAACAAAAAACTGGCTGTTTTTATTGTTTGTAGAATATCAGTGTTCTTATAACACTACGGTTTTCTAGATACGATTTATTTCCACTTTTATAACTAATATAATCAAGATTATTGTTGTTGTTGTTGTTTTTAATTGATCGCATTAGTGAATGATAATAAATAACAGATAGTATAAGGCTTATCCTGACATCTTAGATTAAGATTTCGAATCAATACTTGGACATAGATTTCGTATTGAATAAGAAAACATTTTCATATAAGTGTATTGTAAAAAGGAATGCACGAATTCAAACAACAATGGTCAATGATTGGCTGTGAATCTCTTCAGGCGATGTCGAATTTGAAATTCAACGAAATAACGTTCCTGTATCTATATGACTGATGATGAAATTTGTATTTATAATGAATGATCAAAAAAGAAATAATTTCATACTTTTGTCGAATAAATTTTGTCATTTTTCCCATCTGACAGTTTCTGTTCGTTAGTTGTAGTACTTAGATGGTATTTTATCTTGTCATTTAGAATTGATAATGAACATCAGATAGATTGAGACGTCAAAGAAGGTAAATTCTTTAAAAAAATGTTTCAATAAGTTCAAATAGTTTGAAGTTTGAGAATATATCAATGAGTCAAATTCTTTATTCAACTTACGATTTTTAAGATAGTACTACATGGTGCAATCACACAGTGCTGTTCATTGAGCAACACCCTTTTCGAAGCATCTACTAACCAAGAGTATGGTATTTCAAACAACATTATAGAAATCAAACTTCGATGTGATATCATTTAAACTAGAAATTTATTGAATTATTGAATTAAACAAACAGTCAATTGATTTTCTATTAAATAATGTTGATTAAAAGTACATGGAATTCTCTTATTATAATAACTTCTAAAATCTTATTTTATTGTAAAATAAAAATAGTCAAATCTAATTCAATTTGTTGGTAAATACAAAAACCAGTCAGAATGACAACATTAATGACAATGAAATAACTATTTTACATGAATGTGTCAATAGGATCGATCAAAACTAGTTCGAAGTAATTTATATGAAAATCTAGTCTCAAGTTGAACTATTACCTGTAACAAGAAGGCAGTTCAATATAATTCAAAAAAGAATTAACCAACAAGAATTACATACTTATTGTAATCGAATTTCTTCATTACATATTCATTTTTCAATGTGACTGTCCTGTGTCAGCAAATTGATTGAGATATCATACTTGAAAACAGCTCTTATCTACATGCAAAAGAGATTCTTTAACTGTATGCATCATAATTATACGAGTGTCATTCACTATGTATCTCGCCTTGTTCGTCTCGCTCTAGAAGCAGTGAACACTGATTCTCGTTGCTCAATGATCGAAGCATTCATGTATTTTCTATTTGGTTTAATTCGAAGCAAAGCACTATTCTTCGATTTCATACCATATATATATATTGTCATTTGAAATTATTCTCTTCTTGTGGCTCTGATATCTAAAACAAACTTCGATGCTGAGTATTTCGAGTTAGTCATACAGAAATAGAAGAAGAGAATTACCAACAAAATCGAAATCAAGGCTATTCTCAATACATTATTCTAACACGTTTTTGTTATTCTATTCACTGTGTGGTGTAGTGTGCATGTCAATAGATTGATAAATTTCGTTTGTCAAGGATAATTTTTTTATTCGATGCATTCAAGTCTACAGCTAAAGTATGATATAGTGAATCAAATGAACATATGAATGATGACTGCTTATTTTTATCATGAGTACAAGAGAGTTGTAGAATAAATTGTAAGTCAATAGAAATCAACGATGGAAAAGGATATTCATATTATTTCTGTGTAAAATGAATGGTTTTTTTTGTTAGTCATTATGACAGAAAGAGCAATGAATGTATAATAGAGACTTCTTTGTATTGTCAATAAATAATACATATATATATATATATATAGGCAACAGGTTGCTTATGTAACCATTTAACTTCATATTCACATTGTATCAGTTAGATATCTCGATATAAATGATGCGTATTATCGCCGATTAGTCATGCTTCAAAACACAATGTCAACTGATCGTGTGCTCGACCTTATTGAAGTATCCAAGTACAATATTGGATAGATGTCATAGTGATAATTTTTCATCCAAACTCAATCGAAAACATTTGATTAATCCATTTGCATCAAATATAGATAGGTCGTTACAGTTGAAATGCCAGCAATGAAGAAGAAGCAGGCCATTTGTAAATTTTAGTCACGTACAATAAGCTTATGTCTCAAGTTTCATATGTATATCTTGAATAGATGAAAAATGTCAGTGTGTCGTCCAAGGGTGAAACAGCTGTTTTTTTTAATTTTAAATCAAAAAAATCAATGACTCAATTAAAATGATAAAATTTGGTATGCTTGATGTTCGAAATATCAATCTAGAGAGGGACAGTTTAAATCCGGTTTTCTTGATTTCTGCGATTTTCCTGATTAAAATCAATTGATATAAATTTTAAAAAATCAGAAAAATCACAGAAATCAGCTGTTTCCTCCTTGGTATCGTCACTATTTCTAATGTTCCATGACAAAAAATTATTCAAGCAAGATTTTAGGATCGAAATCTATTGTCATAATAAATCAATTATGTGATATCAAGCGTGTTGAAGTGTATAAAATTCTTACGAATGATCAAATTCGATTAAATGTCTTCATTTCAATTCCACACGAGTAGAGCATGTGAAACGTACCATGTCATGACTTGTTCAAGTACATTTGATAATTGCTGCTTTTGTAGTCGTAATAGTCTAGAATGTCCTTTTACGACAGGATTTAGACAAGTAGAATACTTCATGACTAACATATTCTCTTCCAATAAAATTCAAAATACATTTGATGATAAAGTTAAACGTAATTCTCTCCAACGAAGAATATAATTGTAAGTCTGATGCAAAGGTAACGAATATATCCATGCGTACCCATAGAATGTGGAACGTTCTTAGTTCGAAATTACTAGAGGTGTAAGCCGAAGATTAGAACGGCGGCGACTCATATTAAGTTTTGATTTTTTAAGGTTCTCAGAGGTCGGCAATTTAAATTAGTAAGCCATTATTCAGCGGTGACTATATAGCCAGAAATTTATTTTTCATGGCGGCGACGCAAGCTAATATTTATAAGTCTTTTCACGGCGGCGAGGGCTGTTTCATATTGATGATATTTTTTGTTAAACTGTTTCTATTTATTTTAATCCCTGTTTACTGGCATTTGTAGATAGAACTTATGAAAAAACTAAATTTTTTTTTATCATAAAATGAAAAAATACATAAAGAATATCAAGACAAACGAGTATCACAAACTATGCACATATTACAGCTAAAGACTAGAATAAAGAACAAAAAGAAAAAAGTATAATAAAATAGTCTGAGAATAATACGCATATTATTGATACACAATGCTAGCCTATATAATTAAATGTATAAGTAAACAAGCGATACTATAGATCAAAACTATACGAATATCGATGACTAAAATAGATTTAGGTTCGTGTAAAGATGTTTGTTTTTTTCTACTGGAAAAACAAAATATTTTCTGCTTTTCGTCTCTGTTGTGAAAACAGTGTATGACTGGTTCAAAATTTGAGATGAGAGGAAAGGAGAAATTTTCGATCACATTTGTAAAAATATTAGCGATGGCGATTTCTAATATTGACAATTTTCCTTGTGGCGGCGGGAGCGGCTGAACTTGGTTTTTTATACAGCGGGCTGCTAGACAGTACTTTAAATTATCTGGAATTTCATGGCGGCGGCGGCTGAGCCGTACAGCTGACACCTCTAGTCACAACGATTCGCATTCATCTGTCTCTTAAAATCATGATTTTTAGATTGTAAAAATTGAAGATCAAGAACTACTACCTCACAAGAACATTTTTATTCAGCACGGCAAGTTTGCCACATTACGTCAACAACATTCTATAGCATTCATTTACTTTTGTCTTATTTGCTATGCTTCTGCTGCAGCTAAAGTAAATGTGTGTACATCGTAAATACTCAAAATGTACGTGAGAGATATGAGCGAGTCACTAAATGTTCTACTAACAAAAATATCCTCCATTCTAAAAAATTATATATCGAGACAACGAAACACATGAATAGAAGATCATCATGATTGATTCATCCCAGACATTCATTCATCACATGACATAAGAAATGAACTTCCAAATCTTATTTAAATCGAATTTTCCGATGATATACTTAGTTTTTATAGTACTATCGAATATTTGATTTAAAGTATGGGAATAATAAAAAATATTATCAATCGTACATTCACCTTCTTATCTGTTGATCAACCCCTTGATGATTTGTTTAGCGTATGGCATGTACACAAAAACATATGATTGTATCAGACATAGAGTAATGCATGAATAGAATAGTTAATAAACCCACAATGACGCATTCTTATCAATAATCAACTCAAACCTATTGTCATGACATCGTACAGAATATTACTCTTCCTTTTTTCTTTTTAATTCATTCAGCATTATCTGTTGTACTGAAAAGAATTTCACGGTAATCAATAAGAGCAAGCAACTTTTTAGCTAATAAAATTTATTATTCTTTTCTCCATACGGACATATCAATATTTTCATTTAACTTGAATTAGTCTAAATACATGTTATATTTATTGTCTATGGCCCTTCGAAGTATTTCATCGTGATAAGTACATCTATACTCCTGAACACAATAATTAATTAGAGATGACAAAAAAAAAGAAATGACTTGTCATTACAAGATGACTCAAATACAATCGAAACGAACTTCCGAGTTTTATGCATGGATCATGTTCATATCAGTGACGTGTCTTAGTTTACATTGAGCAAAATAGCAATGAATCAACAAATGCACGCAATGAGAAACGATTATGCAATTGATCACACTTCGAACAACTCAAGATTCTCATCGGAATAATGTCTACATGACTTTAGAGCATTTTGCTTCAATGAACTAATTTGTTCTATCAAAATAAATCATTGTTCGATCGTCAGGAGATAATTCAAAACGGTATGAACCAATCTCGAATCGATGATATATTCTCTAGTTTTGTAATATCGATATAAAATAGTGTATTGACGTTTCGATTAAATGAAATTTACATAATTTTTGTGTGACTAAACGCTCTGTCGTGTTTTTCGAGTAAGATCGATGAGTCACATTAAATAGGTCGATGAGACTTTCAAAAAGAAACAGAAATCTTATACACAGATAGTAATTGCTGTACATTTTATCTATATTTATTTCTTGTTGTTTTCGATAATTCAAGTCGTATATATTTTTGAAAAGTCTTATTTAAAACGTTCACAATTGATTTAATCAAACTTATTAAAATTGATTGAGATGATGACCGGAAATTTTGTCTCCCATACTACGTTGTTGATTATGTAACTTCATAGCTAAACTAATCAACTCTCAAAGCAGAAAATTCTTATGAGAATGTATTTTGTTTCATCAATTCGTCATCGACTATTCAGATTGAATTGTAATCATTAGTTTTAAATTATCTATGCATCATAAGTTAGGTGGTCGATCCATATCAATTTGTTGCGAAAATATTATCTCGCTTTATACATGTTCTATGTATGAGATAGTTCTAGTAGCATGTAATTAGATTTTTGCACATTTTGCTTTCCGTATCTTCATACGGCAAGCAAAAAGTAATCTTTTTCATAAATACGCACCTCCACCTACGCATATCAGTAACGTAATTGAGTGAAAAACAGTACCATGTAAAATGAATCTTCAACGAATTATCAATCTAAATAGTCAAAAGTATTTCAAGATGATTTAATAAAACAATTACTATATACAGAGATTTGCTTTGATTTTTGTGTGTCAAAATAACAAAAAATGTAAAACCTCATATACGATGAAAAGTTGAGTCTTGGAGCCCTACTCTATCCTATCTTAGGGTAGGGTAACGCAATTCATACCCTTGCAGAATTCTAATGAAAAAATCTTTACAATCAGTGGCAATCAGGTTTTCTCATTTTGTTCGCTTTTGATTTTCTTTTATTTGTAGAATGAAGAGAACCACTTAGTTAATCTAAACGCGAACGAAATGATAATCGATACTCTATATAATCAATGGTGGATTTTCATCTTGATTTTTTCAAACAGTTACCAAGAGTGTTAAAGTCCTATAGAGTCGATGATCCTAATTTTGCCGGAAAAAAACATGTTGAGGAAAACGTCAATAACTCACATTCTGAACGACGTACGACGGATCTCATTTTTATTTTCTGGAATAGAGCAAACATTTCTCCATCGACTGAAGTAAAATATAGTGAAAAATATTCAGGTGACATCATACAATGAGCGTGACAATAGCACAGGGGTCAATTTTCATTCAATTCTACTGTGTTCCTTGTTTTACCGGTCAATGTATATTTTGTTCCTAATTCTGCCGAGACCTTAAAATATATAAAAACTTATCGAAAAATTTCCAATCGGAATTGTGACACATATGTTCATCATGATCTAGTAGAAAGAAAGCTTTGATGACAATTCCAATTTTGGTGGGTTAAGTAGGGGGGGGGGGGTTCATTGGAAAGCGTACTTCGTAAGAAGTAAATAACAGACTTTTTCAAAATTGTATTTTGTCTTGAAGATGTGTCTTTCGATTTCGATCGGGAATTTTTTTCTTTGAGTATTTTTACATTTTAAGGTCTCGGCATAATTAGGAACACAAAACAGAGCTTAGTGTAACTTTTTTATTTTGTTGATGGAAAAATTCGAGGGAAAGAAATTTGAAATATTTTGAAACACATACGAGTCAATGTACCAAGTTTAGAGGAATCGAGTGATATGTGTTTTAGTTTAGTTGAAGATCATTTTCATAAAGAAAAGAAAATTTTTCTAAAATCTATTACAATTTTACATGTTAACGGCAGAATTAGGATCACCAACTCTAATCAAGTTATAACAAACTAGATCGTTTTGTTCAGAACTGAATATTTGCATTAATTCACACGGAATTCCACAGTTGTGCACAATTTCTAGGGTAAGTATAATATTGGATACCTTAAATATCTTTAAAAAAATCTCTGAGTGTTAATTTCAACACGTTTCTGTTAAACACAAATTCTCAGAAACTTAAAATAATCAGAGATGTGAATGGATCCAAAAAATTTTCTTATTGTACTCTATGATGATTATATTTTCAACATTGGTCTTCATCTGTACACTTCGTCATAACAGTATGAAACATAGCTTCTATATAGTACGTGATTAGTTTCGTAGAGAATTGAATATCTTATCTCATGATATCAAGACAATACTCTAAAATTTGAAAGATTAAAATAAAATTTGATCAATCTCCATGCAGCAAATGCTAGTTTTCTCTTCTCCTATTCACCTGTCTATCATTCAATTTACAATGCATCAAGATATTATCGGAAAATTTTTTTTACAGAACTCAGTTTTTGAAAGACCCTTTCTCATCAAATAATAATGAACTATCATTACGAACTCATTTTCTAAATCCTTAAACTTGATTGCACGCTACTAGAATAATCTTAATGTTCTTTAGTTCACTAATTCTAATTATTCATATTAGTTACAATTTCGTGTATCTTTTTATTACTCTAATTGTTCATTTTTTAACATTGTACAAGTGTTGGCATATGAATATCGTCCTTTTTTTATTTTATGTCTAAAGTCGTATATAATAGCAATAAAAATAGATTATAATCAAAAGAAAATAAATTGAATCATTTGAAAAAATTGTTCTGCTTGTTTTAAACAACAGTACTTAATTTGAATGAACATATTTATGAATATCTACATGACGAGATTTAATATAAAAATTTGTACAAAGTTGTGTTTTGAACTATTTTTGATCACAACAACCTAATAAACAAGCTTCACATAATGCTTTTTCGTGAGGTCCTTCGATTTTATTCAATTTAGTTTCATTGTTCATTAATTTTGATGGTCGTTCTTTATCATAAAAAAACCATCCTATTCGTTCATGAAGTTTTTCTACTGTTGATGTAATCCAATCGTCATCGAATTCAGGATCAACAAAATCATTTTTATTGCGAAAAAATTTTCTACATTGTTGTCCATAAAATCGTAATCTAACTGATCGAGACACTTCATCGGTATTAGGATACTACAGGACTATTTAAGCTTTAGCCGATGCTCAGCCGTTTCAACATTTTGGACAATGAAATCTAGAAAATATATTAGTATAAATCTTAATTCAATTCAATCATAAGTAATTAATTATATAACGTGCATATCCAGTTCTTTCCATTCTACGTTTTCCTCCAAGTTTTTTATGTTGACTTGTATCATTTCGATCAACAAACGTTAAGATCCATTTATCGAAATAATCATCGAAAATATCTTCAAATGAATTTTTCCAATCGATCATTGACATTTTGATTGTTAATATGATGAATTGATATGAATCAAACATAGTACACCTCTGCATATATATATATATATATATATAGATACACACTTGTTTTCTCCCATGATGGGTTGTTTTTTCTTAGATGTCAAATAACGAAAGCAAATATTAATCATCAATCTTCTAAAGACATGCAGAAAAAGAGACTTAATCGATAAAATATTCTTATTTATGATAGAAAAATTGATCAGTCATATATTCCTATAAAATGTGTATTGTTCAACTCATATGATAGATCAAAATCTGTATTTTAGTTGGCAATCATAGACTTCATATTAATCATTGTCGTCCAATAGACTTTCAACGTATCGAGGTTAAATTTTTGAAACGAAGAAGAAGAAATATCTTATCAAAGATATTCATATCAACAATGATGATAAGATGACAAATTTTCAGAACATGTTTTACTTTTCAAGGTTCATACATTTTATAACATGTCGACTTTCATCAAGTATACGATCCTGCAGCTGTGATTTTTATTCCCGTCGACAACGGAATTATATTTTTTGAATGTGAGCCACGCATAGTACGTATGCATACATGTATGTTTTCTATACTCTCTCGAACATATTAGATCTATACATGAAAATAATCAACGGCCGATTCGTACGTAACAAAACTTGAATTTTTCGTAAATTCTTCTTAATTCAATAAAATGAAAGTATCAATGTTGAATAGTAATAAAATCTTGTTTTTTATGATAGTATACTAGAAATATTTTTATTATCATTCATTCTTTTCTTTTTTTTACAGAGTTTTGTTAGTTCTTGAAAGTGAAGCCACTATATTCATCTGAAAGAGAAGTAGAAAGAAAGAAAAACGTCAACATTATATGCCCGTCGTGGTCTCATTTTTATTTTCCGACAAACAACAAGAGTGTGCATTCAGTTGCATTTTTAAAGTATATATTTGTATACGTCCACTAAATTTCAATATGCACTTAAAGCCAACCATGTGATATCATAAATAACTTAGAAAATCTAGCATATTATTACTATCTTGATTTTTTAAACGATCACGGAAGAGCACAAATATATCTACGTAGATGTGTGTGTATAGTTAGAGACGTCCATTTTATTGATATCACCATTCGCAAGATGTACCGAAACATTATATCAAAGAAGTGATTCCGATGAAAACAACAAGTATTATAGTATTGCCCTTTTATCGTTTTTGTTATTCTTAAACCATTTTAATGACGTTCTTTTTCTGATTATCACTTGTACCTTGTCCTTGATGTGATTCTCTCTCATATTGTGTGCCTCTGTATACAAGCTTAAGTTTTGTTCTCATAAAAGCTAAGCGAAAAGAGAATGGAAGTATTCGCCATATTAGTACATCGTACTTTTTTTTCAATGCTACTTGGGTGAAGCATTTTGATAAGAGAAAAATGCGACACACAAAAGAAATCGTTTATTAGATGACGAGAAATCGGTTTAGCATAGTCATTCGTTTTTAAATTTTTCAGACGACAAATACAACCCATCTAACTAAGCCCTCACCATAATGGAATCTGACAACTCACACGGTGAAAAATTTTTGTTCACATCAGAGTCCGTCGGCGAAGGACATCCTGGTAAGTAATTAAATATATTTGACAATGAATTGAAATGAAACAAAGAATATCTATTCTCCTATCTGAGGAAAAAAGAAAGCTAATACAAATGAATTCTATATTTATCACGTAGATAAAATTTGTGATCAAGTTAGTGATGCTATACTCGATGCTTGTTTAACTCAAGATCCAAATGCAAAAGTTGCCTGTGGTATGTTCTCTTACTATGATATATTTATTATTAAGAATTTATATCCATCGTGCTAGAATCATGTACGAAAACTGGTATGGTCTTAGTATGTGGTGAAATAACAACAGCAGCCCATATCGATTATCAAAAAATAGTTCGTGATACAGTTCGTGATATTGGCTGGGATTCATCGGATAAAGGTTTTGATTATAAAACAATGAATGTACTTGTTGCTATTGAACAACAATCACCGGATATTGCTCAAGCCGTACATGAAAAACGAGCTGATGAAGATATTGGCGCTGGCGATCAAGGTTTAATGTTTGGTTATGCAACGGATGAAACTGAAGAATGTATGCCATTGACTGTCGTACTTTCTCATCATCTTAACGCTAAAATGGCTGAATTAAGACGTAGTGGCGAATTAGATTATCTTCGACCAGATTCAAAAACTCAAGTAAAAAACACATAAAAGAGTCGTAAAAGAAAAATTTTATCATATGAAAAAAAAAACTTCTCTCTCTAGGTTACTGTTGAATATAAATTTGATAAAGGAGCATGTGTTCCTCTGCGCGTGCATACTATTGTTATCTCAACTCAGCATAGCCCACAAGTGACACAGGAACAATTACGAGATGATCTTCTCAATAAAGTTATTAAACCAGTTGTACCAAAAGAATTACTGGATGATAAAACAGTTTACTATTTAAATCCATCAGGCAAATTTGAAATTGGTGGTCCACAAGGTGATGCTGGTTTAACTGGTCGAAAAATTATTGTCGATACCTATGGTGGATGGGGTGCTCATGGTGGAGGTGCTTTCAGTGGAAAAGACCCATCGAAAGTTGATCGATCAGGAGCTTATGCAGCACGTTGGGTTGCAAAATCGCTTGTTAAAGCAAAACTTTGCCGACGTTGTCTTGTTCAAGTATCTTATAGTATAGCTATTGCTGAGCCATTATCTATAGCTGTCTTCTCTTATGGTACTTCATCACGAACAGATAAGGAACTACTTGAAATAGTTCAAAATAATTTTGACCTTCGTCCAGGTATTATTATTCGGTAAGTTATTTTTAACATATTTGAAAATTTCCTATAAATAATCAATAAAATTTTTTTTCTCTATCTTTCCTAGGGATCTCAATTTGAGAACTCCAATTTATAAGAACACTGCATGTTATGGACATTTCGGGCGGGCAGAATTTCCATGGGAACAAGCCAAAGAACTCAAACTATGATAATTTCAAAGAAAAAAAACTTTGAATTTTATTCAATTTTCATTTTTGTTTTTTTTCTTGTGATAAACTTGTGCTAATCCATCGTTATTGATTAAGGTTATTTTTTTCCTTATTTTAATGAAATACACAAGGCTATCTGTGTACTAGTTTACTGAAAAGAAAAAAAAATTAAGCACTTGAAATTTGTTCTTTCGGATCAATACTTTTATATTCAATACGTTCGTACGATTATATTTAGAAGATAGTCTCGGTAATGATAGTCTCTTGTGATCATTTTTATTAGTGATGAATGTATGTTGCTGTTGTTTTTCAATATCGACTCTAAGGAAATCATTTGCAATGCATTACATGTTATGAACTCATAATAACAAAAAATTAATATTCTTGTTTGATTATTAGCTGGAAAAAGAATGCTCTACAGTCAAAATATTAAATTACGAAATGAGTCAATATCTCCAGATATTTATTAGATAATATCGATTATCATGAAAATGATGAAAGCATTTATGGTTTTTTATCAAAAGAACTGACTCGATCGAAAAGAGAAGAGTCAATATAAAATACTCACATTGATGGAAAGCTTCTTTTTCTTTTTTTGAATTTCTTCCTTTTAGCGTGAGAGAGAAAAACAAATGCGTCCATTTCAAATAGTAGCACATGTGATAACATTCCAAATTTAGACGCCTCAAAAGAGTCCTACTTATGAAGTACTCGATTTCGGTGATTCTTCGAATTCACATAAAAGTCAGAGAAGTGCTTATTTAGATCGAATGTTTCAGAAGTCAAACACGAAGAAAATCGGCGAATGCAATAACCACTACGCTCGACTACGAATACAGGACGAGAAACATTGAAATAGAATTGAATTGATGATCATTTTCGATGCTAAAATCTTCTATAATATGACAAGTGATAGAAGTCTAAGTACATATTGCTATTTGTCATGTGGAGCTATGAAACAGTGCTTTGAATAATATTACTTGTAATAGTTTTCGGATGAATGAAGAAAACAAATGTTCTCTGTCAAGTCAATTTCTCAAAGCATGCAAATTTTAATCCACCAATGAAGAATAACTACACACAACTCGAATCGACTCGTAATTATCATTGAAGCGAAATCGATTCTCTTGAATGTCAATTTTGTGTTTATTTGGCAAACAAAATCATATGCTATGTATGACACGTACTTGAAAAATGAAGACTAATGCAATGTTTTTCATCGATACATGAATTCTCAAAGTCGATTCTTATCGGAATTAAAAAACATGATAGAATAGCATTCGCATTCAACCAATGTTCTATTGATATTGATATATGTTGCATGCAATTGATCAAATAGATCCTATCAAACTTATTTTTATTCATTTTTCTATACTATAGCAGACGAAATTAATCACTGTATCATTATTCAGACGTACTATTAATAACGAGTATTGATAAAATAGCATGATTCCATGTGCTATGTTTTGTGTGACGACTATAGATCTATACCATATCGAGTATAAATAAGTGGTACATATCAAATTAAATGAGACAAATTCATCGTAATAATCGATTTACTTAAATTATTACAACAATATGTCAATGGGTAAAAATGTTCGAATTTTTCTATTCAATATTACCGTAGAAAAAATAATGCGCATCATTAACTTGTGACTATTACGATTATGAATATTCGAGGTCGCTCTTAGTCGATCGTACCTTTTTACTCTTTCTATTTCGCTCGAAAATAAACGCCAACAAGCAAGCAAATTATAAACGATGTCTCTTCTTATTGGTTACTGATATTTATCCACAACTCATACATTTAAATATACGATCAACATCGAAAAACCGGATCTAGATATGGTTTTCAAACGAGCTATTTACATTGTTGCAGCTCGTCGTACTCCATTCGGAACGTTTGGTGGTAAATTAAAAGATTACACAGCCATAAATTTACAAGAACTCGCTAATCGAGCAGCTTTAAAACAAGCCAAGTTGTCACCAGATGCTATTGATAGTACTATCATCGGTAATGTATCACAAACATCGACATATGCAATTTATTTAGCTCGTCATGCAGCATTACTTGCTGGTGTACCGGTTCATGTGCCAGCGCTGACTGTTAATCGTCTTTGTGGTTCTGGTTTTCAATCGATTGTAAATGGTGGTCAAGAAATTGAATTGGGCGATTCAAATGTTGTTTTATGTGGTGGAACTGAAAGTATGTCACAAGCACCATATGCAGTGAGAAATATTCGATTCGGAACAAAATTAGGCATGGATTTGAAATTAGAAGATACGTTATGGGCAGGTTTAACAGATGATTACGTAAAAATGCCAATGGCTATTACAGGTAACTAAGCATGTTCAGTAGACAATCAAATCATAAGTATGTGCGTTTTTGTAGCGGAGAATTTGGCAAAAAAATATAATATAACACGTCAAGATGCTGATGCATATGCATTACAATCTCAACAACGTTGGAAACAAGCAAATGATCAAGGTCATTTTAAAGATGAAATTGAATCGATCAAAATGAAGGGTAAAAAAGGTCAAGACGAATTTTTTGATACAGATGAACATCCACGTCCACAATCCACTACCGAACAGCTTTCAAAATTACCACCGGTATTTATCAAAGATACAGGAGTTGTAACAGCTGGCAATGCAAGTGGAATTTGTGATGGTGCTGCGGCAATTATTATTTCAAATGAAGATGCTTTGAAAAAGTATAATCTTGAACCATTAGCTCGTTTAGTAGGTTATCATGTCAGCGGTGTTGAACCAACATTGATGGGTTTTGGACCCGTACCAGCTATTGAAAATCTACTTAAAAAAGTAAATAAAAATGTATCGAATATTGATCTATTTGATATTAATGAAGCATTTGCACCACAATATCTTGCCTGTCAAAAAGTATTGAAATTGCCAAATGAAAAAAGTAATGTCAACGGTGGTGCTATTGCTCTTGGTCATCCATTAGGTGCATCTGGTTCAAGAATAACAGCAAATCTTGTTTATGAACTGAGACGACGTCAGGCAAAATATGCTGTTGGTGCTGCATGTATTGGTGGTGGTCAAGGGATTGCTTTGTTGATTGAACGAATTTAAAATGATTAATTTTCTTATACATTATATAATTCGAATATGTTTCGTTGATTCTTTTAAAGATTATCTATTTTTTCTTACAAATAAAACAAAACTGATAGAGTTACTAATATTTAAATCTGCTATTGTTTTTTTTAAGTGAAAATTTAATATTTCATCGATCAAGAATACCGTTGTCATTGGCATACGTCTTTCTTATTCGTTTAATACGTTCGCGATAATTTTCTTCTAATTTAATCTATCCATTCATATATTTGTATAGAAGAAAATATACAAACCTTTTACTATCAGACCGCTACATGAAACTCAACCCATACTCATAATGATGAAAAAAAAATTACGATAATATTTCATTGTATTGTCAAATATTATTATGAAATAAGCTTGAGTTTGTTGTTGTTAAATTTCAGATAAAATCTTTGCATTAAAAAGAAAATATCTCATGTAACATATTATTTCATCAATAGTATAACTTATAGAAGTTTTGCTCAAGGTTGTAACTATTGATTTAACACATTCGCTGAACGTCTCTATCTGAAGAATGAGAAACAGAAGGAATATTATTAAGTAATTTCAAGCCTACATATGTAACCAATATTGACTCAAATGTCATTATCAAATATCACAATAGTTTTACATATTGAATAATATGTCAGGTATTAAATAATGACGGTGCTAAGTGAGTTTAGAGTAGATTCTTGTTGCACTTATTTCAGATACGTATTTTATACTGAGTACAATGTGTGTTTGATTACAAAAATGTTTGTTGAAGAAAAATATGTTACTATATATTTTTCTTCTTTCCGTGGTTTGAAACGATGAAGGACTGTCGAAGGAAAAGCAATGGTCGCATCCGTCGAGCATTGCGTTTTTTCGTTCTTTTTCTTTTGGCTGCATTTTAATGGTTGTTATAACACAACAAATACGAACATATTTTCTTTTGCAGTACGCTAAATCAAACGAAGGTTTCAGATAGGACAGTTTAATGTAATAAAGTAGTATTTTTAAGAAGTTTTTTTTTGTTGTTGTTGTTATTATTATCATTCAAATCTATAACAAAAATACACACTTAAATACTCAAAGTTTATTACAAAATGATTCAGAATCTAACGAGTTGCTTTGTGTTTACAGCATAGAAGCATTTCTTTTCTTTTGACGAAAGAATAAAACGCTATGACTCATAGAAAAATTAGTATGGCTACCCTATCATAGAGAATTTATTTGAACATATTCTTTTTTTCTTTTTTTACTATTCTATATAGGAATAACGAATTGAATTTAAAATAACAATGTCATCTTCAACATCAGACTCGTTTTTGAACTCTCCATTATTGATCAGAGTAACAGATTGCTTGGCTGATATACAACGAAGAAATATTTTAACAAAAGAAAGCTTTTCTACCAAACGTCGATATGTTTTTCAATCGATTGGAATTCTCGTTATATTGTATTGTGTCCTACAAGTACTTTTTTCACTTTATGTATTTCTTAAATTCATACTTCATCTATTATTTCAATTATTTTCAACGGTTATTATCCTTCCTTTCAAATTTGTTCAATTGTTTTTATCTACAATGGCTATTAGTTACAATACATTATATTTAACTATGTGTTTTTGCCCGATTCTATCTGTTTTAATTGCAAAATATTCACATAAGAACATTGAAATACATTTAGGAAAACATTACAAATTAATAAAACAATACTCATTTACTTTTACATTTATCTGCCTTCTTCTTTTACAATCTGTATTTATTCTTGTACCACTAACTGTATCAGTAAAGCAACAACAACAGATAATATCATCGGTAATGGAAAAGAATTTGAAAAAGAAATCAATTTTTTACAGTTTTTGTTTATTTACTTTTCTTTCTTTCTTTCTTTCTTTCTTTCTTAGACTTCAACTAAACAAACAGTGATGAAGACTTCCGACAAAATCATCATCGATAAGAGCAAAACAGAACAAACATCTATCACAAATTTAGACAATACAAAAAGAGTAGTAAGTGATAAAGAACAAAACAAACCTCCATCAGTTAACAATATAATACAAACATATGCAACTGAAACAAATCCCACTAGAAAAGTAATGATTAATAACGAAAACAAGCTTTAGAAATACGTATATGCATATATATGTCATAATGACGTAACTAGATGGGGTCAAATTAACTACTTAAATATCCCCCTGAGTTTGTTTTCTGTCTGCTAAACTTAATAGATGTCTTGGTTGATTGTGCTCGTCAACTTACTGACAATCTTGCTTCGCATCATTAGCTGAAATCTACTAAAAACAAGGCTTGAGCTAATATATTTGACATATTTTCTCGAGATAAGTAATACTTTTCATGTTAGTGCACGATGTGTGCCAAATGTCATGTGGTTATTAGAATTCATGTGTTCTCTATTTATACGTGGAAGACTGAGTAATGATCATCTAAATATTTACTGTTGTGATTTTGATAGTAAAATACATCAAACGGCGTACTTATAAACAATAGAGTCAACGAACACATATAAGTGTGAAACAAATAAATAGCTCGTGAAGAAAAAAAGAGCATAGTGAACCTTGAAAGACAAAAGAAAGAGAGTATTGAGGGTTACGCAAGATGTGTCTATGTTGATGGTATTCTGTGGTTATTTGTACTGTATTTTTTGCTTCTATACATATATATCTATACTACGTATTGTACAAGTACAAAAAATCAAAATAAACTATTTCACGTTTTGATCGAGACCGAGAAAAGGCATCGATTCTTGCTTATCGTTCCTTGAACTACCTAGAGAAATCGTATCAAAAGGTCCACTCTAAGTTTAACTCTTATCTAGTTGTGTTAGTAATATTTTGTTTCAAAAACAATTTTCTTATCTTTATTTATAGTTGTCTTCTGATGCTCAGAGACGTTCAGAAATCGAATCTAACGTTGAAGATGATCATTCATATTTTATTGATCATGCTAATGACGACATGGTCACAGTAGAAAAATCAACTTTTGATATTCGAGATAAAGTATAAATTGATAATCTTGTACTATAATTTACATCACAAATCGAAAGTAAATTCAATAGATTTCTCTAGGTCAAGAACGAAGATCAGTAGTATTAGAACATATGAATTATCTAGAAGATCCTTCGAATGACTTCAGTTCAAAACTTCTCGATGCTTCCCTTGAATCGATTCAAGAGAAAAACGAACTAGTATGTCAATGTTAATAAATTTGAAGAATTATCTTTGCTTTTTTTTCTCTTCCCACTTTGAAGATAGAAGAAATGATAGAATCATCTGCTAACCCAAAATTAGAACATGATGGATCATTATCATTTCGAAAAATATTCAATAATTTGCTTGATAAAGCTTGGAATATATGGTCTCAAAATAAAATTTATTACCGACAATTGTTTTCATTGACAAAAGATTTACCTCCGCATGGCATAAGCTCAATCTACGTTGCTTACACAGACCTTAATTGCTATGATTATACAAAAATCATTCATCGCTTTCGCACATCCGAACACAGCTACGCTTATTTTCTTCATACCTATCGTCGTCAATCACCGTTTCCTATTTATATATCCGTATTAAAGTCTAATGGACCTCAATGTTATAGTTCATATCCAAATTCATCTTGTGCAATTAATTCAAAATTATTTTTCTTAAATTTACAAGGAAAAATACATTCTCTTATACAATATTCGATAATTGTAATAATTATCATAATATTTATTTATAAAATTCTAAAACATAGAAAACATCATCGCAGAAGCGAACCACTAGCCGAAAAGTATGAAGAGATAAAATCGAATAGAGTTGATGATACATTAATACAAGAAAATTCCTCAATTATTACTGATAAAAATCATGTATTGGATGAAAAAATTGAAAAAGAATTACGTTTATGGCTTAGTAATGAGCAAATGGATGAATATAAGAAAATAAGCGAAGCATGTCGGCAAGCAATCAATAAAGTGCTTTCGAACAACAATGTAAGTTATTTTAGTTGTTTGTTGTTGGGAAATCTAGGGCTGCGTAATACTATCATCATATGTATATTAATTTTCGCATGATTTGTTTGCATCTCAAGTCAATATGTGCTCTTTTATCAATAAGCAAAGAGTATGTGTTCTTTTGCTTTTCTATCAACAACATCGTGACATTTTTTTTCTTTCAAAAATGATCTTTTATGTTTATATCTAATAAAATAGAATAGCATTTGTCTTTTTTTTCCTCCGAAACCATCATCGACTCGTAGGATACATATAGACTTTTCTTTCTCGTTGTTTTCTCTTCTGTTGTTTTCTATCTGTTTAATGATAAATGCACACAAGCGAGAATGTAAAAATACGAAGAATGTCGAACGACAACAATTTGATGATGATTTATTGAGTTTCTTTCTTTTTTTTTCCTCTCCGAACGCGCATATGTGGATTAGAATACGTAGCAATCTAGATCGATTCTCTAGACTTTGACGATGTCTTCGGTTCATCAATCATCAGTCGATCAATTTATCGAATATCAATCAGATTATGTTCATGAATTTTTACATCATCTAAATATTTTTTATCATAATTTAAATTTAAATTTACCTCAATATACCATTGATTATTTCTTGTATTTTACAATATTTATATCTATTTTAACATTAATAATTATTTTTTCCATCATATTCGAATGTAATATTCTACTAGAAGTAGTTTTACCTATTTATTCCTTTGTCAAGTACTTATGTTGTAAAGTTAAAACTAATTCATCTCAATCGAAAGAATCATTATCTTTTTTACAATGCTTGTTGAATACTCCTAATCATCTTCGAAAAATTTTTCTTGATGAATTCTTACGAGCATTGAATCAAAAATATATTCAGAAAAAGGTAATAGAATATGTTAATTCTATTATCACATGCAATAGTTGTTGTTGTTGTTGTTCATGAACATCTAATTAATGTTTTCTTTTTCTCACGTAGCAACAATTGAATCTAGAAACATTACAATTTGCTAATGCAAAAATTTATGATGTTTCTCAAGCATCGACTGAAAAAATAGTAAGTAATTTTTCCTTTGTTGTCTTTTATATTCAAAGTGTTATTGAAAATAGATCATCAACGCTGCACTCGATATCACTAATCTAATATTTAATGTTATTGATTCAGCGAAGTTTCAACATTACTCAATTCGAATACCTAAATTAAATGGTGAACTTGAGATTTTTGTGACTAGTTACACTGATCGATACTCAATTGAAGTAAAATTCAAACAAATTCAATTTGATAATGCCGATGTGATTGATTTGAACGTAGTAAGGATTGTGTAGAGATATCTTTTTGAGTTCGACAACTCAATTTCTTTTTTTTTTTAAAGATCTTATCAACAGATGAGAAACAATCTATTATTGTATTATTTAAGCAAACAATTAGAGATGCTATTGTACAATGTTATTGTAATCTATCGGATAATCGAGAAAGTATCGTCAATGGATCAAAAGCCGTTGTTTCAAAGGTAAACACTATGCTGTTGAATGAATATTATTTGTTCTGATTTGCATAGATAAAAATGTATTCAGTCATAAGATATCAGCGAGAGAGAGAGAACACAATGATTTTATTTAATGAGTCTCTTGTTTTCATTTGATGTAACCGATATATTTGACAGAATAACGTCAGGCGTATGTTACAACATACTCTACAAAGGTATTCTCTGAAAAATATTTGTTTCTATTGACATTGAATGTTGCCCTAAACTATCTTCATTCACTTCCATTTATTAAAGACAGCGAACGTGATTTTCTGAAATGACATGAAAGAATATAATTAGATTGCATTGCTATGAATTGAAAAACGATGATTGATCTGTCAAACAAAAGATAGACCTTGAGTATACACACACACACACACACACGAACGCACGAAGATAACAAACGGACAAATTTCTCGATTTTGATCTTATATCGTACGTAGAAGAAGGTCATACTACGACTGAAAGAACAGCTAAATTTTATATTTTCTTACATGTCTTGGAATCAAAGTTAAAATCATAGATCGTGAATTATCAATCTAGTTTTTAGTATAAATTTCAAAATAAAAAAGACTAAGACATTTCTATGAAACGTTTTATTCAAATGCCTGTCAAACAGTTCATGGAATATATTTAAAGTTTGAGTTGAAAGAAATATTCATTTATAGTTAACCAATAGATATTTCTTGAAATAATTGCGTATCATAGTTATGAAACTAGACTAAAGTTGAAAATATCATAATTCGGTAAATGAAAATTGTTTTCGACTGGTACATTTTGACTCACAAAGTCTCTTTGTATCGATAGGAAAGAAGCTGAAACAGAAACTCAATCTTTCCAGATCTTCCAGTAATGAAAGTTTAGTTAATTGACTTCGATATGATTTCAAGTAGATGTCAAACACATCAGGAGTTATGGGCACTTTATTCATCGAATTCAGAGATAATATTGTGTTCTGTATGAGGTGAAACTACGAGCATTATTTCAGAACGATCAAAACCTTTTCATGTACACATGGTTATGAAATTTAGACTATGTCCACAGTTGAGCCTGATTTAAAGAAAAATTTAAAAAGCACGATAAAATAACTTTATTTAGTTACATCAATATTCATATAAAATATTGAATAGAGCTCGTGCTTTTTACAGACTACAATTCTCATGGTATCCGATGAAAAGGCGAATCTAGTCGTTGTCATACATCACCTAAGAGTTCAAATTTCGCTCGTTTTTCAATTTAGCAACATCAGCTTGCTTGCAATCGTTCAGCCATTATCGAGTTCGCGTGCTCGTCAATTTTCAAATCTTTGATAGATTCATATATTAATGGGTTTTTCTATGCTGAATACTAAATAGAATTAATGAACAATTTTATCGTGAAAATCAATCAGGAATTACACTACTTAAATTATTCTATGTCAGTGTATCAATGAATTATTCAATCGAGGTAACCATTTCTTCAATCGCCAGATACAATTCCGTTTAGAAATTGAAAAATAGAGACTACTATATCGATGATTTCGAAACGAACGGTCAACAAAATCTAATTTATCCATCTGTGTAGATATTTTCGGATCGGTAGACATAAACATCTTATTCATGGATGGGAGCCCCAAGAAATCACTAACAACATGAAATGTCGCTGGATTAACTCTGCCTTTTAAAGTTCATCTACAGAAAAAGATGTTGATCCGGAGTCTTGTCTTACAGGTCAATGAAGGCTCAACTGTTGTTTCATCAAATTTTCTATGTATTGATTCGTCTAAATTTTAGTAAATAATCTGCGAAATTATTTATTATGAAGTGAAGAAGAGGAGCTAGTCGATAATTTCTCACATTAAGTTGAAAAATCATATTGATTTGTCGATGATTTAAAAACATGCAATGAAACAAGTTTTTTATTCTAGCAATTATCCATTTTACCAGCTGTATGCGAATCATCTGATGTCTACGAGCAAATTGAAACTCCTGTTCTAGCACCAATCATTGAAAATCATCAAGAATTACTCCCGGAAAAAGAACTACCCAAAAGATTACTTGTTCGTATCGTTAACGCTGTAAAATTATATGGTAAGATCGTATGAAAATAAATCGAATGAATCTGATTTAAGAAACAAAAAAATCTTAGATGTTGAGCAACCATTTTGTATCATTGAATTAAGTCATCCCAAGCAAGTCCACCAAACACGTATTGCAAAAAATAGTTTAAATCCGTATGTTTATTATTAAACATTATTCATTAAATTATATTCTTGTTTTCTTTTTCAGCTGTTGGGATGAATGTTTTGAATTCGAAAGTAACGAGAAAAATCGTCAAATACGTTTGAAAATTATGGATCGTAAAAAGCCGAATAAAAAGCAAAACAATGATATCAGTTCGTTCGCTATTATCATTTTTTCGGTTGCTATATTCTTATGTCTTTTTTTAGTTGATAAACTCTATGCTGACGTGTTTATTCCGATATCGTACGTAACCAGCAAAGTTTACAAACAAGATATAAGAATAACACCTCAGCATCCTGATTCAACCATTCGTATCGAGGTAAAAATTTTGTCATGCTTTCTTGCTTATGACGATGAAGCACAGATTTTTCGATCGTATCAAAATTTTCGCTATGTACTTTTTTTTCGTGTCCTCTTTTTTTTGTTTTTAATATTTGTAAGACAACATACTTTTTTTCTTCTTCGTCGTTGCTTTTAACACCTACGTTTTATTTACTGTTCTCTTTTTCCTCTTTCTCGTCATTCTTTTTATTTGATATGAGTAAGCGATACTATTTCTTTTGACCATTTATTATTTATCTAAAAACACAAGTGAATAGCAAAGACATTTTCATTACTAACATGGTACGGAGTCGAAGTGAAACAAATTTAAATCGAATATTTATCGATTTATGTACAAGTCCAGATGCACGCAGTAAAGCAGGTCATACAAAAAATAATCACAGGCAAAACAATATGCCTTTGCCAAGTTTAAAGCCTATTAAGTCAAATTCTTGTTCAAATGTGCATGAAATAAAATCACCTGTAATTGCATCAGCAAGACCATTTGACAATCATCGAAGTGAACACAACGATACATTAAATGGAACAACGGTCGTGTCCGTAACTTCTCCACAGGAAGAAGATTTGGAACAAGCAGGATCAACTACGATTTCATTGTCATGCATGGAGTCAACAGGTTTTCGTGTTCAGAAACCTTCAGTGATTCCAAAAGATTCATTAACATTATTCGAAACATTATCAACAAATCATACGATAAAACCTTCGTTATTGAGAGAAGTATCAAAAGAAAGTAAACTGCCACTTGGATTATTGCCATCAAATGGTCCGCCAACGCAAATACAAGATTTAAGACAACCTGACTTTCTAAATCGTTTACAGAATCGTCTTAAAGCACGAAGACACTTGCGCAAATTTTTTCTGTCTTGAAAAACTTCTTCATATAGATATATATATGTATCGATAGAAACTAGTTTTTATTCAAGATAAGTTTTTCTTTTTTAATGAATAAGTCTTGACAAAAAGCTGAAGTTTTAATTCCGTTTCTTTTCTTTTTAAATTGATTTAATAATTTATCTTTCAGTTTTCAACTCTTTCTGAAGAAGAACATTTGGCCGGTAAGTATATTATATATTGTCATTGTGCCGTTTTATCACACTTTTATTTATTAATTATTCACGCATTATGAATTTTTTTTCTTCGCTTCATAATCTAATTAGCAACCGATGAATATAATATTGAATATTTAACAGGCACCCCATATGGGTCGAGGTCTAAGCGAGGTATATCTATAATTCATGATTTTCAAATGCTGTTTTTCATCAATTCCTTTTAACTATATACATTTCTCAGTTGGTTTATTTTTCTCATTTCAATAGAAACCAATAGGCTTCAAAATAGTGCTCAACGATCACCGTCCGATGAAATAACAGTATTGCCAAACAATAGAGATGTAGTACCCAAAGACAATGGTTATGCATATGATGTAAGTGAAGCATAGATTTAACAAAAAACAAATTTTTTTCCTATGATTAAAAATAACCATGATGAGAAATTTCTGAGACACATTTCGAAAAGTGTAATCAGAAAAAAGATGAGTATTAAAAGAACGAAATTTCTTCATGTTCTACCATTGATTTTTCATAATGATCATTCATAGAAGACTTGAGTGACAACAAGATCGAATCGCAACAATAATATAAAAATAAATGGAAGAATATGAACACTATCCATATTTTTACTCTAATGAATCCAGATGAATAACAATTGCATGTATCATGTTTAATATATCAACTTGAATAGAAATCTTGTTCAATGAATTTTACCAAACGTTAAGAATGGTTCAATGTTATTCTCTTGATAATAGAATTTATTAGCAATTACTGCCACGATTTACAGTAAAACGAAGATTTAGTCAAAATATGATCATGCAACATCTTTTCAAAGATGTTCCTAGGACTTATGGATTTCGTTTCAATTAGTATGAGACTAGATGAAAGTAAAGAAAAATCAAAGACCTAATCAGTATTTATAGTAACTGTAAACGCAATGATATAAGCTATACAAGAATTTTCTACTATTATTCTCAATAATCTCAATATATTCCAAGAAAATTCATTCGAAAGTTTTGTATCTACGATAGCTATGCTGATCTAATTGTGATTGACTACGTTGTACTCACATGTTCTTCTGCAATAAGAACCGAGAAATGAATTTACTTACATTTCATGTAATTTCAGTACAGTCCTATGAGAAGAAAATCTAATAATGTTCAGTCGAATATTCTATTAGTTCTGCATACGTCACTTATATGTAGTTTTCAAAAAGAATCTTTGCATTAAGACAATGTCAATTTATTCAGTGTACACCGTATTTCGAATTGATGAATTCTAGACTTCTACTATCTCCTCTAATTTTGGTGATCAATCAATAACCGATGACTTTTTGATATTGCCAACAATATCTTCCACTAATGGTAATACGCGTTTTGATAAATCAAAAAAAACTCGATCGCTTTTTGGCTCATTTCGACATTCAATAACTAAACGACGTAAGAAACATGCTAAAAACGATCAACAACAAGATCATAGTGAAATTTCATCATTAAACACAACAACACAATCAACTAATATTCCACATAGTTTCTCAGCAGGTTTGTTCATTGCTTATTTATTTCACTGTATATCGTTAACAAACACGAGTACTCTATCTAGAACCATGTCAATCAATTACTTCAACCGATACAATGCATATTCATCGACATAATAGAATTTATCGATCTTTTCGAAATATATTTCGATCGAAAGAAAACAAGAAATATTCAGGTTAGATTTTGAAATAATTTCTTTCCATATTTAATAACTTTATTCGAATAAAATAGGTGATATAAGTAATGTAATTATGGAACATCGTGATTCAATATCAACGTCAACACCTACACCAGAAAAACGTTCATTCTTTCGTCGATTTAAATCAAAGAAAAAAGAACAAACGAATCTATCAGCCAATTCACTAACTAGTGATGATTGTACAAGGTGAAATCAGCAAAAAACAATATTGACTTTTTATTTTACATCTCTAACTTTCCTGTCTAGCAAAAAGAAATAATAATAATAATAATAATAATAATAGTTTCAATATTTTACTTTCGTTTCTTGATTCATTCTTTAAAAAAGAATAACAAAACGAAACTCGTTTCTCTCTATCTATATACAAAAATTATTTTAATAATAACAAACTATTTATTTATCGATTATTATTTTATTATTTTAGGTCAGAATCTGCACGGAATACACCTATTCGAGCAAATGTTGGTCGTCCGGTGACTATGAATACATCACAAGTACAATAATTAATTACTATTCGAACATTACTCGGCAGTTCTTTTTTTTCCTACTTGACGTGATTCTTTTATTTTGTATATAACATTCGGTGAGATGGATATGCATTTTATTTTGTTGTTAAATGGTATTTTCAATCTGCGCATTTAATGGAATTATGTGCGTGAAGAATATTGACTCGTGCTATTTTTTTTTTCGCAAAAAAAATAGATCGAACGACTATATGTAATGATTTTATATACTTACATCCCTTTTCGTATATTTTCACCTCTATTGCGATGAAATATTTCTATGAAGTTACAAAAGTTTGTTAACACAGACTTTTTGGAGATAAAATTTTGTACTCTTTAGCCTCATTATACTAATAAAAACTGAACTAATGAAAATCAACTTGATCTTATTTTAAACATGAGTAAATAAATCAATGGTATAGATATTTCTTTTTAGTATCAGAAATCTTCCATGTCGTGCTAACTTCGAAAATATTAATTTTCATGCATTTTTGTCTGTGTTGTGTTATTCACAATTATAACATACCGATTCGATCCATGACTAATCATTCTTCTCGGTGATTTTAAAAAATTTTCTCGAAATCTTCTAGTCTCCATAGACAAAACTATTTTACATTAATAATGTCAAAACATTTTATTTCTATTCATCATTATTTTTGCATCAACAAATCTATGTGTACCAGTCTTCTCGATGTTTTCATTGATTAAATGAATCGATTAAATAGTAATAGTAAAAGTTTTTGGTAGCATCAATCTTGCATTCTATATTTCTCTAATAGAAATCAATACATGACAATTTTGACATTTGTCCTATGTGTATGTCTTGAACAACATCAAATGTTAGCAGCTATTTTATTTACATATGCTTATATCAGTCAAGTAAAGTATATTTTTTTTGATATGATAACATCTGTCTTGAATAAAATCTATTAGACTTGTTTTATCAGAGCTGTTTAGCATAGACGACCTTGAGATTGGAATGTAAAGAATTGCACATCTCGTGTTTATGTTCATGGTTTTGATGCCAAATCAACTATGTTAAATCGTTAAAGAACGATAATTGCGATTTGCCAGATGATCCAATGTCTTTTATTTCTATATTTTGGAGTAAAAATATGAAATCCATTTTCTTGTCACTAATTCTATATGTTCAAGTTATTAATTTTGCTGTTGATTCTTTAATTTTGCATTGTTAAATTATGTTAACATATCTTATCGGTTGTTTAAAATTTGTACTTTGGAAAACCAAAAATTTCGATTTAAAACTATAAACAATCATAAATTTCTTTTCAATCAGATTTAGATTTTACAAAAATGATAAAACCATTCATGTTGAACAATGCGAATGGTTTATTTGTTGTATCAACATAAAAATATGTATATCAAACAACGGTCAATGCAATCAAATCATTCAAGTTTTAATGAGATTGATATTCAAAGCTTGATAATTCTTACACGGCATTTGATCAGCGGGAATTGTTAGCCTTGTCTTTGTTGATAATCGATAAATTTACATATACTGTAGAACGATACAGGAGTATAATACTTCGACATCTAGTTCTAATATATGATTTTTTAAAAAGTACTCACCTCATATCTAACCATAGGCCAACATCTTCTTTTACTTTTCAATTATGTATGCAAAAGCTAAAGAAAATGGAAAAATTACTCAGGAAATTAGTTAGAACCAAAGAAAAAACAATTTCACGGTAAGGTTACAAAAACAGACAAGAAAAAGAAACTAATAAGTCAACTATAACATAAATAGCATGGCAATAACTAAAGAATATCTCAATTCTTCGCTAATACAATATTACAGTGAATATCATGAATAGGATCAAATACAATCATTAAACTAGAATATAAATATATCTACTCTCATATCATAGAACAATCCTGTTTATCATACTGACCTATTATTGTGAAAGGATTTTAGTTCTTTGATAAGCATCACACTTTTTTTTAAAATGACAAATGTTATTCATCAAATAGATTGTTTACTCAAGGTGATATTATATGTCAATAGAAAAACTAGAAAATGTTAAAATCAACTGATTTTCTTGTCTCATACTCCATAGCTGATTTTCATTTAATATTACAAAGATATGAACTAATAAAATCATTTGTTTGTGCTATATCGTCATCTGAAACACATAGTTAAAACTCACTAGACTAAACACTAACAGTTGAAAGTATCCGGAAAAAAAGAAAATTTCATCACGTAACAAAAATCATTCTTCATCGCAATTTATTTCTTTAAGTAAAATAATTTAGTGAAGATCTTAACGTCCACTGTTCGATTATACTACTATCGAAAATCAAAACAAAACACAACGAATCAGCATATTCATTTGAAAGTATTAATTCTAGGTGACATATTCAAACAAAATTTTAATATCTTTTCTGTCTATAACATATTCAAGATACACAAATAAAGGAAAACCATTCGAAATTCTTGATTTATAAAAAAAAAAACTGAAAGAAGAAATGACATTGATTAAACAGTCGTATTGTCAAGTGTGAGCAATGTAAAAAGAACAGGTAAAAAACGTTGATAATGTTCCCATGGTGTCCCTTGAAATGTTAATTTTGGTTCGGATTTAAAACCACGATAAAGACATAGAAACTCGACAAAACCTAACTTCTCTTCTAAAAATGTTCGAAGTGTATTAATTTTTACTGTACGTGTATCACGTTGTTTGGCAACAGTTAATAATATATCAGTAACACTTTCATCCCAAACAGGACTTATTGATGATTTATTAACAATACCATTTATTGATGATGAAGATAAAACATCATTCGATAATGAGTTCGTTGGCGATGATAAAGCTGTGCCACTATCATCTTCTGTTGGTGTTGCCACTGCTGATGTTGTCATTGTTATTGTTGGCGTCACAGATAGATTAAGTGGTTGAATTAAAGGCGGTACTCGTTTTGGTGCTGGCAATGAACTATTCGATAATTCATTTCGTTTTCCATTAAAAGTTGATATCGTTGATAATGGTTCATTTACAGATGGAGATGGTGATTGTTTAAGAAGAGTTGCATGTTGTATAGCTTTTTGAAGTATTTGTTCAAGATTTTTACCAGCTGCTGTTGTCTTATACCTATTAATAAAAATCGATATTATGAATTACAGAAAAAAAAAAACGAAGAAGAAATTTCGCAATGTTTTCGTAGGCACTTACCAAATCGGATGAACATTTGTCGAACGTGGCATAAGAAAGAAAGGTGATTGATGTGTATTGCATTGTGGTGGTCGATGTGTTGCATAAAGTCGATAAGCTTGTACAGGACATGCCGAAATATGATGTGGTGTTGCATAGAGCCTATTGATAAAAGATAGGAGAGAGAATATTTTCTTTTCTTTAAGTATTAAGAAAAAAGAATCTGATTTATCTAACCTAACTGTTTGATTTTCAACTTTATGCTGATTACAAATAAGATACTGTTCATCAATTAATGATATCTCACCCCAAAGTAATTGTCCTATCGTTAACTGACATAATTTTGTTATGTGAACATAGATTTCAAGTAATAGGCCATCGGGTTTCGTTCGATCGAACATAGTTAAATGTTTTGTATTTAATAAAGTTAATGATGATTGTTTAAAATGATTCGTTAAACCTAATTTTTTCCATTCTTCACGTTTATTTACAATAACTTGTCGACATGATTGAAATAATGGCGATTCCATAAGATTATATTGATAGTTTTTACTTTTTAAATAACGCTCAATACTCAATAGAAAACTCCTCAATGTATCGGGTTCATATTGAGTACCATCGAATTTTTTCGTATTCTCAAAATAATGTTTTAAATATCGACATAATGATTCCGCTGATATTGTATGTAAAGGCATTTGTTCACCGAATTGTTCATCTATATACATAACAAAACGTTTAACATCATGTTTTGTTTTTCGTATTGTATTATGGGAATTCGTATCAGATGATATGAGAAAGACATTAGGATCAGGTTCATTTATATTTGTTGATGTATTTTGTTCATTATCACCTGGTATTCGACGACTAGTTGAAGATCGCATAGGTCGACGATTGGAATTTATGATTGGTGTTTGTTCTGGTAGTAAATGAGAATCTTCATCAATGTTTGATGATTTGATTATTTCATCAAACGAATGATTATCATTGATATCATCACTGATATGATTATTATATTGTATATCATCATCGTACTCCATTGATTTCTCTCTCTCTCTTCTTCTTCTTCGTCGTCTTCTTCTTCTTTTCGTAAAATTGAATTATTCTACTGCTCTTTTCACTGTTTATTATACCACCAAACTCTTGTTGCTTTTTCTGCTGCTATTGCTGATCTGAAGGTAATGTTTGAATAGTGGTCGTCGGTGACTGAGATGCCATCAACATCTCTTGTGTCGATTTATATTTCTATAAGAAAAGAAGAAAAAAAAAGAAGACGAAGAGAAAAAACTCTTCAAGAATGAAATAAGAGTGAAAGAAGGAAGAAAAAGAAACGTTTGTTTTACTCTTGCTCTATCGAATACTTCATGTATATAGAAGATTGAAAAACTCATTCGATTTTTGTTTATTTACCATATGCATGACAAAAAAAAAAGGAATTTTTTTATTTCACTTGATGAAATTTCCATAGATGACAATGATGGGCATTAGAGATTTATTATTCTTTCTAGCTAATGGGAAAAGCCATACAAAGAAAGAGACTAGACGTATTGTTACCTTGGCTAGATATGATTGACAATATAAAAAAAAAAGAAAGAAAGACTCGTAATAAATCGTATTATTTTTCATCAAATATCAACTCAAAATTTTCATCATGAAATAAATTTGCAAGTGAAAAGAATTTTCGTTTTTCGTCTTGTTTATTCATCTATTATACGTACGATCATTTACTTTCTTTCATATGGTGAGTAATTTCTGCTTCAGTATCATAGAAACGATATTCTGTTATTTTCTTATCCATATATAACCATCTATTTAACAAACTATTAGACTATATCATTGAATAGTCTTGATCTATGTTGAAGACAGGCTAGCGATTGATTCGTCATGAATTAATCTTGATTCTTATTTCTAATCCGCATATCTCTCTTATGATAGATTCGGCCTATACAGAAACAAGTCATTATATTGCTATTCACTGATGCACATGTCTTTGGAAAGATAAAAATCTTCTCGAAATAATTATTTTCTGAAATTATTAATGCTTAAATTTTTACGGGTTCATTGTTATTGTCTAGTGACGTACTCCGCGAGACATACAGACAAGGAAGCTTACCTTTTCAAGTCATTTCGTTACGCACGAACAAGAAAGGCATGATTAATTAATTATTGCCGTCAAGAAATTTTATGCAATGATGAATAGTAATATAGATGAAATGTCTTCGTTTTTTTTTTGTTGTCTTAGTGTTCTTGCCAGTCTATTAATTAAAGTCGGTGTGAACGTTTGATACTCATCTTTATAACATGTCAAGTCTTTGAATAATACATGGTAAAAATAGATTTCTATTTCTTGTGTATTTTAAAATGCATTTTTAACTAGATCATAAATATTTCTGAATATGAACCTTTATCGATCGAAAATAATCGCTAGCATGAAACATATCCAAGCGTCTCTAATCCCATTCAAATTCATAGTATAGTAACGAGTAAATCTTCATGAGAATAGAAATCTATTTACGAATTCTAGTGTAAATTTGAGTTTAGTTTAAATTCTTAGTCTTCTTTTGAATAACTCTTGTTCTCGGCAAAGATTTCATTATTGTAGACATTGTCTTTCTTTTTATAATTAAAAGCGAACACAATCTCGATATGAATATGTATTCATATTGGTTTAAATTGCTAAACAAACTAGTTGTAGAATGATAATCATCAATGCGCATATACCTTTTTTTTTTACATCATTTTCATGCAGAAAAACCAGCAATAATCATAATAACTAAATCAATAGCACGTTCAAACAAATGAATAAAACCTTTCATGATTATTCATCTAATTATGTTTTCAATGTGAACCGATTCGTATTTCTCCTGTCCTCATCGCTCAATAGTTCACTCTTATCATCAGTTTAGAACTTCTTAGGTTTCATGAAACTTGCTCAAATCCTTTCATAGACATTTATAAGAAAAAAATTTTCGATGCGTTTTTTTCTTATCCAACATATTCATTTACATGCTACAAGCATCTACATACTTGTTGTATAAAAAACTGACACATCAGTTTCCATAGTAGCAACATGCAGACATACAGTGTGTTGACATTGTTTTCATAGAAATATTGAAATTTCATACGATTGATTCTGTCATATTAGTCTAGCATGGTATTGAAAATTGTTCATTTGCGAGGGTGCGATTAAAGAAGAAAGTAATGCGGTAGGATAGTCGTCGATTTTCGATGATGTTCTAACCAGATGCAACATTTAGTCAAATCAAAATTCTTTCTTCTTTCCGAATTTGTAAGTTCGGGTTGTTCTCTTTGAATTCCGTAAATCAAGTTTTAATAGACTTCAGCTTATCGAAATATGCAGTGAAGAAGAAAAATAAACGACACAGATGACAAGTGAAAACTGAAGCATGTTTGAAGCTATATCAATCGATATGCTTATCTAATTTACTATGGCTGTGATTAGTATGGAAAAAAAATGAGTATATTTTAGTAACAAAAACAAAACAGCCTAGATTTTGAATTTTGAATATCAAGAAGATTATAATTCATTAAATACAAATTTTAGAAACCTTTGTTTTAGCATAATATGTGCGTCTCTAGAATCAGATGATATTCGATGTCGATTTGGAATCATTATTATACTCGTGAACAGAATAATTAAATTTGACCATCGATCAGATGACTTTTGTTGACTACAATATTTCTAGAATCCATGAAATCTTGCATCACTCAACATAGTTCATGATCAATTATTACCAATATTGCTATAGATAAAAGTGAGTATTGTTTCTCAATAGTTTTTTCCTACTGTATCATGAATGAATTTATCATACGAGAAAAGAAAAGAATAGAAAACTTCAGTTTATACCAAGAGAACTAAAAAGCATACGTTTAATATTCTAGTTTTCATGAGATTATTCACTTTTCATCAATTTATGTTTAGTTTAATGAATCTATGCATTATTTATGATAATGAGATAATGTAGCCATCATGATATCGAATCAAAAGAACGTACCGAAACATTAAATACTAGTCTTAGTATACTTTGATAACTGATCAGGTGAGTCGATTCAAATTATGACACGCTAGCCTGACTTTATTTCATTTCAAAATTCTATTCATAGTGGATAAGTTATGTTTTAATCGTCACATCCATTATCATACATGAGAAATTTGCTTTGATCACATAATATACAAAATTAAGAACACTAGATGATAGATACAATTCTATTTGATGGAATATCAACGACAGATCTTTTGGCATCCATGGAGTAGCCATGAACGTGTAACTTGTTACAGTGATTGCCAAAAATAAAACATGTATTGCCAATCTTGGTCGTATTTTTTTGACTGCATGTCCCGAATAGACAGCAATAAGTAAGTCAAATCTGTAGATCATACTATTTTTGAGTTCAACTCAAGATTTCAATTGCAATGCAACATTTCGAAGAAAATCGAAGTACGGTGTTCTTCTTCTTTTATGTTTTACGCCCGATAGCAGCAGACATCATTTATTTCACGGAAGGTCAATCATATAAACCCGTAGGCTTTCCTTCTACTACCACTTGACAGACCATAGACATTCATGTTGACTAGTTGTTGTATGTTGTTCAAATAGATAGGATACTTGAACACTATGGACTCGTCCTATCCTGTGCATTTTTCTATAGTTGTAAATTAATATGTGACAGCTGTTTTAGCGTGCATGCATCATTAGATCAGAGTTCACAAGTAGTAAGTATGTAGCGAAGCACATCATTCGAAGGAATCCGTTGTTTTCATTTATATGATTCGCTGGAAAAGATTTCTTGTACCCGGTAGTTGATTATGAATTGCAATTTAAAAAATATAAATTAATCTCGATTCGTTCATTGACGACTGAAGGAAGGAGGAAGAAACAAGTTTTTTATTCAGTAGAATATCACATGAATCCTTTTTTTTTAATTAAAATTCTGTCCACGATCGCATTTGTGTTTTGTAGTAAACGATTGCTAATTGAAATTTTAATTGATCTCGTTTTTCTCGATTGATTTCTCGATTGAATTGTAAAACAACATTGCTTTTTACTGTTCAAGTATTCCCATATTAATAAATAAAATAGAAACAACTTTAAAAATCATGTTACATTCTCTGACATCTATATAAATTTTGATTTTTATTCTGAAATTATAAGTAAAGAGTTGTTGTTATGGGAATCATTGAAGATTTATAATGGCGTTGACTTAAACGTAATTATATATTGTCCTGTCAAATGTTCGAAAAAAAAATTTAACCATGAATACATATGATCAAATGATAGTTGATAATCGATATCCTGGTGATTTTGATAATGATAAATATTTATTTTCTAAACAGCCTGATACGCAGGATGATACGCCAAATAAAGATGACGATGCAAATGGTCCACTTGGACGAAGAGTTTATCTAGAATCACCGTCGTTTGGCAATAAAGAAGAAGAAGATATGTATAGATATGTTTCAAGTCGTTTAACGAATCGCACAGCAGAAATGTTCGATGCAACAGCACAAGGACGTACAGGTGCAGCATTAATGGATTCACTGGATCGGCAATTAAACACTGTTGGTACTAATAATAATCGTTCACAATTCCCCCAACGAACTGAATCAAATTCAATTAAACCACAAGGGCAATTATCAACAACTTTAACAAACATACCGAGGTATGATAGATGATTTAATCCTTGATGTATAAAAATGTGTACATACAAATTTATTTATAGATCCGATCCTCGACAAGATCCGTTGCTTGGTCCTTTGCTTGCTGAACTTGATGTCATGTCAAATCAGCAACAACAACAACAACAGCAACAATCAACACATCCATCCACTTCATCTTCTAATTATCAAATAAATTCAGTGCCTTATCAAACCAATTCTATTCGATCAGCGAATCCATCACAAACTAATGAGGGTAAACTTATGTTGTTGGTTTTTGTACATTTAAAAGAATAATTTAGCTGTCGGCAAAGATATCACTTAGTATGTTCAAATATTGACTGTGGAATAGTTTTCCGTAAAATTTCGAATAGGAAATCGATCAGGTATATAGGATGCTAAATATACATGCGCATAGTCTGAGATTATACTTCAGTATGACAAAGTTAAACTTTAAAAAAACTGATACTAACCATCGCAGTTTATAGTATTAGCTTATGAGTATCTTACTTAGTTTGATTAAACAACAATGAAATACCGTACTCTAGATAACGGTGAAAAGTACTCGTGAAGAAATACATCATAATCAAGCAGCTGTATCAAAAGTCTGGATGGTTACAATTAACATATTAGTGGGATTACATATGTGTTTGAATATGTTATGACTGCAATGTTTGCAGCTATTAGCGAGAGATGAGAGTAATTCAAATATTTACATCAATTCTTTAGCAGTTCTTTGAAATCATTGTTTTTTGTTAAATTCGAAATTGTTTACAGAAGACCCAAGGAAAAAGGTGCATCTTGAACGGTCATTTTTCATTTGGACATCTCTCATAAATGATTACTTTGTATGTAAATATAGCTCATTGAAGTAAAAGGGCATGATAAGCCATGTAATGGTTCGTTTTAAGTCTTTTTTTTTCATTTTTCTTCCATTTGTGAGTTTTCTTTTCTATTTATAAAAAAGCATATTTCAATCAGAGTAGAAGAAAGTTGTAAAATGGTATTAAAAAGGAATTTTGTTTACGAACTATGGTTGTCATAAGAACAAAGCATAGACAAAAACATCTACACGAAATAATAGTCGATTTAATAGAAAATTTTACTTGTTGTTTTTTACAGTTTTAAAAAACATAGCAAATCGAACAGTAACTGACGCATTATTCGAAGCTGAATTATATGATACTAGTGATCCAACAAATCAACAACAACAACAACAAAGAAATCCGTATTCAAATTCGAATATTAATTTACCGAACTATACTCAATCTCAGCAAACACCATCTCGTTTACTAAAAATGAATAATACTGATATATTTATGCCATCATTATATGGCACTGATCCAGACAATTTTCTAAGTTATTTCGGACCCGAAGATCAACTATTTCAACGACCAGCATTGAATACTCTGGGACAAAACTATGTACCCTATGCACGACCATTATTACAATCTCAGCAACCGCATGATCCAGGGTTCGATCAAACACATACACATTTATTACCAGCACAACGTACATCGTATGCTCGTCAACCAATACCACCGAATACTATGAACAGTCAATCATCATCAATAAATCCTACTTCATCTAATCAACCGAATCAGAATCTATTCAATGATTATCAAAGAATTCCGCAGCCACCACCACCACAGTATGACGAACAAATATCGCTTCAAATAAATCCACAGAATAATCAAGAAGCATTTTTCACGGATAATAATAGAGATGATCAATACGAACAACAACAACAACAACAACAGCAACAGCAACAACATCCAACTGTCACCAGCCATCGTAGCAATGAACAGCATGATCCGGACCCCAAACGGCAAAGTAAAATTTGCAAATCTGAAAAGAAAAAAAAACCTCATTTTTCTTCTTAAGCTATTTGGAATGACTTTCAACATACAAGTGCTAAAGTTCAACCAACAAACATTAAAAAACAAGAATCACCTAACCGAGGTAAAGGAATATATGGTTCAAGTTCAACATGGAACAGTACTGTTATTCAACAATCAACCAATCTAAATAAATCACCACAACGACCTTCCTATCATCCACCACAGCAACCACCACCACCACACCACTATCAACAACATCAACAACCACCAATAACTAGGCCATATTATAATGATGAAAATAATGACATGATGAAAAATAAAGAAAACGTTTATCATGGATCACCTGCTCGACGATATGAAAACGTCTATCCGGAAAGAAAAGATCTTTATAATGAAAATGAAATGGGAAGATATGAACAAATTCCGAAAACTCAAGCATCATTATCACCACCATCAACAACGAAGCCTCCTCGTCAATCAAGTTTACCTGTGACAATTAATTTAAATACAGGAGAAAATTCACAAGGTGCATCTATACCTGGAACAGTGACTATTCCACTTGGTAAATCTAACTATGTGATTGAGAAAAGCACAAAATAGAAAGAATAAAAAGAATGATAAAATACATATTTTTTTTTCTCTTCCTATAGACAGTCAAATCAGTCGTGATGGTGATAAAATTTCATTGAATATTGATTTGCGTCTTGCTGATTTACAAAATCTGAAACAGCAACAGGAACAACAGCAGCAACAACAACAACAACAACAACAACAACAACAACAGCAAAATCTAGATCAGCCGCATTGGTCTAATTTTGATCCATTAGATCGACATATTCGAAAATTAGAACGTAACATCGATCAAGTAAGATTGCGTTGCATATAGTTCGAATTATGCAAATGTTTAATATTAGGCATTACCAATTGCAAATCCACCTCAACGAAGTCCAATAGTGCCAAACACAGGTGTCAATCCATTGACGGGTCGATATGGAAAACCAACACCAGGAATGAATCGCAGTGGGTATAGTCCACCAGTTTATGGAGGAGATTCTATTTACAGTGATAGAAGTCGAGAAACAACAGGTAATAAATCAGTATCCATTTGCTCACATGAAATGTCTCTCGTTCTTTCTTTCTTTCTTTCTCTCTCTCTCTCTTTCCAGATTCATATTTATCAAGATTAAATCAGGCAAAACGAAATGCACATTATAAACCATATACAGGTCGTGATTATGAACAATTCAAAAAGAACTATGGTTTTGGAATGCCTCATGCTGGTCATGATTTCGATAATACGAATCACAGAGAAAAAGTATTGCATACACAAACTATTCTTCTCTGCTAACTTTAATTTAATCTAATGCTTCTTCTTTATTTAAATCGTTTTTTTATAGCTTGAAAATATAGCGAAAACAAGACAGTATGCACAACAAATAGAAGCAAGAAATAAGAAAAAATTATCTGATGCTTCACGTCGTACATTATCCGATACAAGATTACGAACAGAAGCATTTAAACCAACACGGGTAACTGATATATATGATTCGTAATTTTTCTTTTCTATTTTTTTTTAAATGATTCTTGCTGTTAAAACATATTTTCTATATCATAAGACACCCCACTATGCACAAACAAATAAAATGAATGCACCTATCGTTATATCCACTGTTCCATATTGGAACTTTTCTTCTTATACCGAAAAAAAATTTATACAACAATTTAGTCTTTATCATAAATATAAAGTTAAAAGATATGATTCAATATTTCAGAGAATATCGGAATGTAAATGTTGAATAAGATATCAGACAAATCTCGTAAAAATATATGTCGAAAAAGAAAATTTAATTCCACATCGAACTGAATGTTTCTTTTGTTGTATGCATGTAAATCTAACAGATGCTTTTTCTTATAACAATGCATGTTTATTTTCCAATGTATATTAACGAATAGGAAATAAATAATCAAGAATGTCTACTTTTGTCATATTAATATAACTCGTTGAGATATCAGAAAACATATTGTTTGATCAATAAATTAGAAACGAGTATTTAAGCTGTATCATAGATGTGAATTTCAAAATTAAGCTTAATTACACTTTTGAAAAAGTCTTGCTCATCATATCGATGGTTGATCATCGTCATCATGCATGTTTTACAACTTTATCTTGACTTTTCTTTCTCTTTTCGAGAATTTTTCCATGTTTTCAAGAGTGATGAATGGAATACGGAAGAAAACAGTCGCAGCAACCTATAATTCTTTTGCGTCATATGTAAAAATGAAGAAAAACCTATTGAATGTATAAACTATTTGATTTACTACGTAGTAATAGACGACTGTTGAGTGTATTCATTTACAGAGGCAAGCTACGAAAAGCTTTTATGAATAAGATGAAATAGCCATTGGGACAATTTTGAAATTCATATTTTATGAATCCGTCTAATTTCAAATAGGTAACTTTTTTTTACAGAATGAAACCTTATCTAAAAGTCTCCATCGATTACATAATACAGTCAAATATTATCGAATCGTGTACTTGACTAGTATGATACACTCCTATCCATGTACTGAGTGTTAAAATAGAATTCCTTGATTTAAAGACAAATATAATCCAAGCGTTTCTAGCACTTATCGTTAGACACTTGAGTCAACGTTGTTGATAATCGAAGGATCAATTTACACATCTACACGAAATTTTCATGTATGAATATGACGCTTAGCCTGACGATGTTCTCATGAATCGAAATCAACAAAGAGAAAACGAAAACTCTATTATATTTGTATATGGTAACAGAAGGCATGATTTAACAAGAAATTTTGAAATCATACATTCAGTATTTATGAAAAATATATATTTCTTGATGGTTTTAATAGTGCACGTCAGAAACAGATGCAGTTCTAAATGAAATTCTATTACAAAGCATAATGAATAATTTCAAGTGCTTCTTTTCTACTTTAGTTTTCTTCCTATGGTCGAACATCGACACGTCCAGCATTAAACTCAGGTAAATCTATTCATTCATCTCCGGGAGCTGTTGGTGGCCTACTACCCTATATTCCTGCTCGTCGTCCAACTGAAATTCTTCATCGACAAGCACCGGCGCCTCCGGCTTCTCGGCAACTAATCAATTTAATTGAAAATGAAGAAAATGACTTCGTCGATTATATAACTATGCATCAAGAAGAAGATAAAATTTTAAGGAAAAACTCCGTTAGTCCATCACAAAAGCAACGTGAACCAAGTGTTGTGAATGATAATTATCAAAATAAAACAAGTTCACGAGTAGAGCAAATTCGAACGAATCAAAAACGTTCGCCGGTACTCAAACCATTACCACCCGTTCGTTTAACTCAAACCGGTATCAAACGACGACCAGTAAAATTCGATAAACAAATTCTACTCGACGAACCGACAGATTCATTTCCACCAAACAATACTTCCATGCAACGGCATGAGAGACACCAATCGAACAACGAACCAGATGATGATCAACAACTTACAATGAACTCAAATGAATTACCATCGAGCAACACTGGATAAAACAACAAACTGATCTTGGATTCAATAGTTAATAAGAACCAAAAAGGACCATGTAATCATCACAAACAATTGCGATACACGGTTCAATCATGAGCAATATTGTTAAATGTCAATGAACCCGAAGATAACCGTCCTATTCTTTCTTTTTTCGAGATATATATATATATATACAAGTTCTTCCTCATAATCTCATATATTTTTCAGAAAATTTTTCCGATAATGTCTTCCTTGATTCTTTTGTATCTTAGTTTAAAAATGAATCTTGTGAAACTAAGGAATTCCATATGGGCTACTATTTTATATGTCGAAGGGAAGATTTTTCATTATAACTTTGTTTATGTCAAGTTTATCATAAGAAAAACTTGGCCATGTTAGTCTCTAATAATCTTATTGTGTAGTTTCTCGATACATCGTATCATTTAGTTGTCTTTTTATTAATTGTGATTTCATTTTTCTTTTGTCTTCAGGCTTATTTCAATGATATCTCAATGTTTTCTTTGAAATTATGCAAGCCTTTTTCTTTCTTCCTGATTTGTTAAACATATTTCATATTTAATGAACTATAACGCAACTTTGTTTCTATTGATTTGCCGTGTAACATATATAACGATATGCTTTTCATATCATAAAAATTCAAATAAACTGTAGAACTGGGAAATAGAATCAGAAGAATTTTATTCAATATGAAGTTAGCACAAGCGATTAAATTTAATTTTTAGCATTAAGAATTTTTCTTCTTTATTCATGAAAAGAAGTGAAAATGTATCAATTAATCAACAAATTGAAATATTGTCGATGTAAAGTGCGCGATAACATCTATACGAGATTCAAAGTTCTAATTGTTAAATTCTTGTCAAACGTCAATATGTTCTATTCAATCCTATAGAAGTGGAATCCATAGTTTTTACATAGGATTTTATTGATGACGATGTCTTTCATACATTGCACTACACACAGATATTGTAACTTAGAAAACTTTCATCATGGTAAGCAACGGTTCTAAATCTTTACTTCTATAAAATAAAATAGATACAAAAAGACAAGATCTACTCTCAATCGATAATCGTTCGAAACGAAGTACACAGCCTCGGAGAGAATCTTGATTCTACTCATTTTTCTATTGGTTCATTAAAACTGAATAAGACACATGAACTTCACATTATAGCCTTGGAAGAGCTGAGCTAACAAGCTCTTATTCACTAAGATGAAAGTAAATGAAAGATAAAGAACAATCTCAACGAACGATTGACATATACAAGATGAGGAAGTTTTTTTTTAAATTTCTATGAAGAGCAAACGTCTATTTGAATAGGTTTGGTGATGATAAAAAAAGGTTTTGTACTTGAGAATTACCAATGAATAATCAAAAGTACTAATCAATCATATTGAATAATGTTTAAATACATATTATTGAGAAAGAAAAACATTTAATAGAATATTTATTATCATTTCTAAGCACCTTTATCTCATATACAATCATCGAAAATAAACAATAGATATATATTCATATAAAACAATTCGGATACAAATATGTCATTTCTATAAACTGCCAGTTTTATGTATAAGTATTGAGAAAATTGTAATTATCATTAGAAATAATGTGTCAAATTAGAGATTCGTTTGGTTTGTTCCATAGGTTTATGTTTAATAATAAGATTACAATCAGCTATTGGGAAAAGGATATCATCATTATCATTATCATTATCATGATCATTTATCGATGTTGAATTTAATCGTGATATTGTATATGTTAATCGAGGAGAATTGTTCGGCGATATTGATGGTGTACGAATCGAAGTTGATGACGACGACGACGACGATGATGATGATGGGGGCCGACTTTGCAAGGAAGATGTAAATGAATTAATTTCTGTTGAATTTATATTATCAGAAGTTTTTCGTATTTCAGATACATTAGAATGTGTACATGGTAGTTCTGTTTCATCTGAAGTAGTTGTTATTGAATTCACATTAGAATCAATTGCATCATTTCTTGATAAACGTATTGTTTTAAATTTTGTTGAAAGAAATTTTTTAACTTTATCTAATTTATTTTCATACTGTTTTTCACGTAGATGTTTCCAATTAATTGTTGGATATTGATATCGGTTCGAGTTCATTTTTTGTTTATAAATTTTAGAGAAGTTTATTTGATTATTTAAATCAATCGATTGAGATAATAGATTGGAATCAATTTTATGATTTGTTAAGTCACTAGAATCAGAACCTATAGCTGAATCTGAATACATAGTCTCGTCTATTGTATTATCAATAGATTGATATTTCATTTGACCAGATAAAGAATTCGATTCTGGTGATAATTGAGTTTCATTTAGAGTATATTGAATTTTGTCTAATGATTTCGATCGATGATCAATTAAACTGTGTGAACGTGCCCGTCTTCGAATGGTTGCATCGGCTGCTATATAATCGGCATACGTATAATCGAACTTTGGCGAGTGCATATTTTTTTTATTTTTTTTTGAACGTAAAAGTGTTCGAAATTGAGCAGCTATTTCGAGGGGATTTTGATTTGAACAATTGAGTAGTTCAAGATGTTCAAGTGCAGCTGTTCCTATATCAAATTGTGACGTATCGATCATTGTAATTTATATCTACAAGATAGAAAAGTTCAAGTGTATAACATACATCTTTAGTTAAATGTGATTCGAATGTATTGCGTATGTTAAAGCATAGAATCGAATTTACATGGAATCTTTTACTTTTATCAGTCGTCACATATTTCAATGTTGAAAAAGAGAACAGCCCACGATTTATGTTGTTTTATAGACGAATTACGTAAATGAAGCGTTTTCAAGTAGTATCCATTACATACATCGAACAAAAAAGGATACTTGAAGATAGCTATACGTACATATATATATATATATATATATTAAGAGAAAAATCACGAACAAGGACATTCTCTATTCACTAGAAGGTAATATAAAAAGGAGAAACATTGACATACCAATCAAAGTTCATAACTCTTTTTCTTAATACAATCGTAGATCTTTGTCTTCAAGTTATGCAAGAAAATCGAAACAAAATTTAACTCATAATTGCATACAACGATCATAGCCTCATTAATCGATCCATTCATCATGTCAAAAGGAAAGAATTGAATTTCAACTCAAACTAAAAACGACTTGTCTATACATTTAATGTCAAGTTATACATATAGAAAATAAAAGTGCTGACTTGAAAAAAGTAGAGAAAATACATAAGATGTCGTAGACATATCAAGAGTAAGTTGAATCAATGTGTATAGGAGTACTTGAAAGTAAAAGTCAAATCTATTGATTAAATACACACAATACATTTTTTTGCTTTTTTTATGCATACTTTTCAAGGTTTCTTTTTGCATCGATTGACATAATTGACTGACAATGATCTATATCGAGTTTCAAGTGATAAGTTATTTGGTCTATTTTAAATACTTAACGACTTATGCAAGGTCGTATCTATATAAATTGACTACGATTATTATCTCGTTGAAGTCTAGACTTGTTTCATCATATGTTGTGTTCTGTGTGACTTCGTATTTCTATGTCGAGTAAAAAGGTTTTGCTCTTCGACATTGAACCTTCAAGTATTATTGATTATTTTGTCGTTTCATAATTGTATTTTTCGATTGACAACATGATAAGAAGCTGAAAATTTATGCATACAATTCAATTATTTTACTATCGTTCTTCGAAAAACAAAATACATCAGTTTCATTTCCTGTTATCTAAACTAACATATCAAGAAGGTTCATTCTAGTGTACCAAAAACGTATTGCCCTTAAATTCGAACAGGTGATAAAATACAAAGCTGAATGACTTTTTTTTTTACAGTCCTACTATTTACACAAAGTGTTAACTCAACACTGTACAATAGTTTAAAAATCTTATTTCGATGAAATCCGATTGACCTTCAGTCAGACATAGTTTATGTTTAGTAATCTAAGCTTACTTATTCCCTATACATTACGAGCAAAAAAAAATAAGAGAAAACATCAACTATAGACAGATTTGATATTAGCTGACACACGTAGAAATAGAAAAAATAGTTCATCGACGACGGACAAGATTTAGAGTATATCTGATAAATGAAAAACAGCACAGAAAAAAATCCTAGAAGAATAGAAATAATCCATTTGAGACAACTACATGAATGAAATCGAATGGTACACATGCAATGCTAACAATGCTGACATTCTTATAGATTAACTACTAGAAACCAAAAGAGAAGAACCAATCAACAAGTCTCACTGATGAACAGAAAAATACGAAAAAATAGGTGTACTCAATTGTTTGAGATAGAGAATTTTAACACTAGGATGACGTTTATTATAGCACGAGAAAAAAAAATAAACATAGGATTATGAAAAAGAAAACGTTTCGATAGTACAACTTCATCATTTACTTACGCGAATATAAACAAGAGAATATTTGTTTTTCTTTCTATCGAGAGTGCATACCTAAATGATCAAATATACAAATTCAACGTAACAAACATGACAGGAAGTGTAACAAGTGTCTTGTGAACGAAAGAGATTATCTATACAGGACATTAACAAAAAAAGAGATCATGATATACACAGAGAACAAATGTGAACGAGAGAGTTGTGCGCAAGAAAAAGAAAAGAATGAGAACGCATAGAACAAAAAAAAACAAACCTCTGAACGAAAGGAGAAAAAAAGTTCATCGTACTATTTACAGCGTATTTACGTCAAGAACGGAGAAAAAAAAATGAGAAGACAAAGATGCCTAGACATTGTCGGTCTCGTGCAACAACAGTCGCATGCATTTTTTTGCTTTTTCTTTTTTTGCATTCATCAACAATGATGATTGAACCAACTACACATTCATAGAAACGACTAGAAATATATGCAGCATATTTTTTTCCACCATCAACATTTTACAATCTAATCCAACGACATGCCGCTATTAAAAAGTGCTCAACGTCGTTTGAATACACAACGTGAAATAATCAATCATTTTTCACAACTCATACCATCATTTAATGATTTATTTGATGAACGTTCATGGTATATATTCTTTACATGTTTAACTTTATTTTCATTTTTGATCGCGTTTATGCTAAGTCGATTTATTACATTAGTGGATGTTGATTATGATTATAAAAATCGAAATCGTAGAACGAGTCGTTTTTCTGGAGTGAAGCGAACTCGACTTTTATAATAAAAAAATATTTCAACATGTTAAAATCTAGTCAATCAAAATATTCGACAACAGCACCAATCGAATGGATGATTTTATTTTTTGTTCTAAATATTAATGCTGTACGAATTTTCGTTGTTTTTCTTGTAAAAATAACCATAATACAGATGTGATAAAGCTAAGAAGTACAAATAAATAACTTGACATAAATGAATAAGATAAACGAATCGATTGACATGAACATATTTCATCAGTCAAAATTTCTAATGCTAAACAACGAGTTTGTTTACGTTCACTATTCAATATCGTATACATTATAGCTACTACAAATATACTGAATAGTGCTAAGTTAAAACGAAAAAAAAAAACAAAATAAAGAATTTCATTTATAAGAAAATATACTTTTATATAATATTACATACTAGAAATAAGATACATAACACCAACAGTCATTGTAGCTAAAACCACATTATTGAGAATGCCTACAGTGATTCCAAGACATGTACCAAAACAAAGAAGAAGAATAACAATAATAGCGCAAGCCGCTGCTACATTATGTAATCCTAAAGTATACGTTAAAGGTAGATAAAAATGAAATCTAGTTTATCGTTAGAAACAAGAATTTAATTTTGACAATGCATAAATAACTGTGTTTATGACGAATCGGTCACGTTATTGAAAATTTTATCTTAAAGGGAAACTAATGTTTTAACATTATCCAGAACACATTCGTTCAAACATTCTATTCTATCAAAATAAAGACTTCAATGGCCATGTTCTTTACATCTAAAGTGTATTTCGACGCAGATTTAGCTGCTAGTCTGTTCATGAATTAGATACGAAAAAATCTATTCTCATATTGAATATATTTGATCATTTTTTGCGATGGATATCTCTTAAGTAGAAGATCGTGATTCTTGAATGAAGTAACAAATAATAAATTGATTTAAAACAATGAATATTTACGTATGAATTCTCGTCCAGGATTAACCAGTCCATGAATATCATCATTGTATCGATTGTTTATTGCTTTTATTGATAGACATTTGGGTATTTTTAAACGAGATCGTACATGATCAGATAGATAATTACATCGACGAAATATACCTTTATGTGTTGAAAATATTAATAGATTTTTTTCAATGCCTATAACAGCGGCTGATAATGTATAGTTTACATTTGATAATAATTCTGTTTCATTTGTATTATTAATTATGTATATAGTACCAGTATTCGTCTCTTCAATAAGAATCCATTTTGCATATGAACGTAATTTAACAAGATCATAGACTATTATTGACCAATAATCAGTCGAGAATGTTAATATACCAATAAGATTAGTTAATGATGTTACCATTATCGATAAAATTTGTAATGTTAATATAGCCACCATGGAATAAGGATTAATATTATTTATAAAGTAAATGTTAGATGAAACGATAAAAATTTATGTTCATCGAGATTTTCTACGAGCGATGAAGAAAACTTGTAATGTGATTCTTGAGCAAACAAAAACGATAGGTTTTCTCAGAGGAAACTGAAGAAAAAAGACCAAAAAGAAAACTAGAAAGAATGACAAAACACAATGTAGTTATACTGATTGAAAGCATACGGAGTCCATTGAGACAATAAACATCTATGCAATGCTGTCTTTGTCGATTACATGTTGTATGTAAACATATGCTATGGGTTGTATTATAATTTAAGTAAAAGAAAACTGTGAATGAATTTGTTCTATTTACTAACAAAGAACTCGTTAATACCTCGAGAGAAAAGAATATAGATTGTTCTTGTTTCTTCAATATTTCTTTGTTTGAGCAATCTGAACGATGCTGATACGTTTGTTTTTATTCCACATTGATTTGTGCATGCAAGCCTATTGATAACAATCATTTGAATTTAAGACTAGGGCAAAATTATTGGATTAGTTTATGTTTGTTTGTTCGAAAAAGTTACACGATTATGAATTGCTATATAGTCAGTATTTCTGAAATAAAAGAAAACATGCGATTGCTCCAAGCAATTAATGTATAACTGTGAAGTTCGTGTACTCTCTACCCTTGATATTTGTGTTGAATAGAATGAAAAAGACGAACTTAGTGTTGAAAATCTATTAGTGTTCTAAGTGATTTCGTCCTAAAATCTTCTTCATCTATTCGATATATAGTATAAAAATGAATTATAAGTTTTCTTCGAATGATCGCTTTTATAAATTATACAGTTAATTGTTTCACTTTGTTACCTCGAAAATGACAGATGATGTCTTTGTTCTCTAGACATTACCTATCTATTATAATATGAACGCATTTCATTGTGGCAAATTTCTAGTTTTCCGTTCTTGATAATAGTTTGTTCAGCATCATTATTGAAATTTGAAGAGATTTCCACTCATACTAGAAACGTGTTCGGTATAAAGCATAGTTAATACGCTTGAAGTTGAGTGGCTATGGCGATCGAGATTACTGTTCGGCGAGTAGTTTTAGAGAACAAAAACGTGTGTTTGCACTGTTCGATATAACCTAATAGATGTCTTAAGAATGGTTTTTATGTAGAAGCTTAACCTATTCGTCTGATACTAGTATCTGATCATCATACGTTTATGGATGCTTCTCTTAAAACTCGAATGGACTTGTAAGAAGAATAACAACTTGTATTTATATGCTATGAAAAGGTGCCTGAAAAAATCAGTGTAGTGACATTTTACTTAAGAACACATGGCTATCGAAACATAATTGTCACAATAATCTAGCCTTTCGTCACATGCGAATAAAAACTAAAAATGCTCTAGCTTCGTATCGATCGACTATGGGTCGTTTGCTAAGAGTCCATTCTAAAAGATTGCAAACACAGACGAATAATATAGAATACGTTGGCCGAGATCAGGTTCGATTATTATACGTTTGTGGGTGTGAGTGTGCGTGTGGATGTGGATGTGATATATTTCATTCTCGCTGAATTCGTTTTTCGCAGGCGACTATTTTCACGGAATCCCATTTCACTGAAAAAAGCTTATTCTTGTCTGCAATTTCGAAAGAAAGAAAACGTTTTTCGGTGAAGTTGGAATCGGTGATAGCAGTCGTCGGCGAAAACAAATACTCGGCAAAAATGGAATAAACAACTCTATTTTAAATTTAGGTGAAGGGACCACAGGTCACTTTGGATATGGAAATAGTTTTGGATCGAATATACATGATTAGATACCACATTCTGTGATGATTCCGAAAATCACATTAGTCTTCCTGTAGCATTATTCCATGACATAGAAAATCACGAAAAATGTTTATTTTTATTTGAAAAACCATCAGAAATCATGAAAACTTTGGTAGTATAAGAAATTTATCATATCAAGGTTGAACCTTTTTCAAATATATTTTTAACCATGTTTTAGAAAATACAAACTGCACAAGATATATAAAATTCAGTCTGGTATCTCCTTATCCTGAATGACAGCACGCGTTGCACTGTTTATTTGGACTGATTAAAACTACCACCCGTTGTCTCATACTCACTATATAAAAGTTACATTGTTAGTCGTTATATTATATGAATGTACCTTATTCGCTTCAGTTTTCAATTCTCTATCATCCTATATATTCCACAAAAAATTCGAATGAGGTGCTGACACGCAAACTAGTAAATATTTCATAGAATATTTTTTCTTATTACTCCACAAAAAGCTGCGATAGTGCCAAAAGTTGATATCGATTAACTTTTCATAGGAAGGGTATTAGAACCTAAAATATTAATGTCACCCATGTAGCCAACAATGGATAAATAATGGAAAAACTGTCCATTATTTTTCAAAAATATGAAATAATTAATTATAATCCATTAATTTTCAAAAATTCAATGCATTTTAATGCATTACTCTCAAATAATGATCTAATGAAAGATAATGCATTTGTTTTTCAATGCATTATTGTAAACCTTCATAAAACTTCTCTTTGTTTGCAATGCATTATTTCTAATAATGCGAAAGTGGTTTGAGAATGCAGTTGAATCTCATCGCATTACAATGCACTGTTCCAAATAATGGAGAATTTTAAGATAACGCACTGCCATTCAATGCATTTCAATGCATTATCAGGTATTATGTGGAAATTCTGGATAATGCATTATTATCAAATGTATTGCAATGAATTATTTAGAGCAATGTTTCAAAATGAGAGAATTCATCATTGTCATATAAAAGATATTGAAACAGTGATTTAACAGGTAGATGTTTGATTTACCCCAGCTCTCTGCGTATCAGATGCTTATCAATAAGAGTCGCACAAATTAAAGAACTAATAAAAAATGTAACAGAGTACCCCTTCAATTTCCAAAATATTTCTGCAGGCAAGCCGAAGAGTTTCCGAGTTTATTCATTCGCGAAAATGTGCAGTAACGAACCGAAATCCGATCTCGAGTTTCTATTCGATACAACGATAGGCTACTACAGTTTCGAATGCTTTTACAATGTTCTATAGAATGGAAGAGATCACAGTTGTCAAAGCTCTGAAAACAAGTTTCGCCTCTTCATCATTGCTCAGTTTTGGATTTATCTGGTGAACTAAAACTGCTCATAGAGTCAAGAATAACTGGTTAGAGCATGAATCACTTTTTTCCAAATCTGGAAACATTTTAATACGATTAGAACAGTCTTATGTCATATATACGCTCTTCAACTCTTGACGCTTTCTACTAAAATTCGACATGATCCTTATGGTAAGTTTCAATTCAAGAATAACAAAATTATTAGTTCGCTGTCTTTTGTTTTATACTCTTATCGATCTGCTCAAAATGGTAAGTTCCAATTTAATATTAAAATGGTTTCTATATCTTAATTGATGTATTTTAGGTTGATTTAGATTATGGTTGACATGGTAAGTTTGAATTTAACAATAATAAACTTATTTATTCATTAGCTGTCTTCTGTTTTAGATTGTTATCGATATGATCAAAATTATAAGTTATGGGATAAATAAATATAAGATGGTTGCTGAAAATTAAGAGGTTAAGTTAAGCTAGAGAGATAGATTAAGGTTAAGGGTTTTTGTTATGGGAGCCAAGTTACCGTTACCTGATAACATAACGGTAACAGAAAACTTACCACGGGTAACTGTTAACTTTTTCCTCTATCAATAACTTTTTCTAGTAACTTCTTTAAAACATCTAATTAGGACTTCCTCTGGTCGAATTATATGAAAAAATTCCTTTTCAAATTTTGGAGTTACCGAGTAACTCCTCTGTTTATTATGTGATGATTTGACGAAATTCGATCAAAGCAACTCATAATTCGACGTTCTAAGAAGTTACTAAGAAAACGTAGCTGGTAACTTCCACGTCCCCGTTACCTGGTAACGTAACGGGTCGGTAACGGTAACTTCCCATCCCTAGTTTATGTTAAGTTAGAAAGATAGATTAAGCTTAACGAGTTACACAAGTTAGAGAGATAAATTAAGCTTAAGGGGTGAAGTCAGGTTAGAGAGATAGATTAAGGTTAAGGAATGGGTACCATTTTCCACAAATTTTGGTTCCCTAAATCCCTCCCTAAATCGAATCCCCATTTGTGGATAATGAGACGAGAAGATTTTCTTGGTCACTAAATAGAGATTTTTATTTAAGGATTATTTTATTTGTGGATTATATTTTTCGAGAGTTTTTTATTTAGGGATTTTCTTTGGAGATTCGTTTATTTAATGATTTTCGAATTCGTCGATACTTTACATAAGCCATGCAGTAGGCGATTTAATAGTTCGCTAAACTATTATATTCCTACCCTTCAACCTAAAAAATCAAAAACTTGTCACGCTAAACATATTTCATCGCTGCTGTCTGCACTCAGTGCACTTCGATATGAAAGGTATAACACTTAGTACCAAATGAAATTTCGTAATTAACATTATTAATCTCCGAAGCACCATTCTCTCAAGTGCCATATTAGAAAACAACGATTCATTATTCACAGTTCCATAAAATACATCTTCGGCGAATTGTATAATGAATCTGGTGACCAAAATGTGTGACAGGTTGCTCAATACGAAAGCACATGAAAAGTTTCTTTCAATCGGAAAACATGTCTACCAATCATTTACAAATAATTGTTGATTGTAATACGCTTTATAATTAGATGAAACTATTAATTACAAGATCATAATATATATTCACAATAACCGAATTTGAAATGAATCTTGTAGCTAGAATCTGTGCTTAGTTTCCAATCGTATACGACGGTAATGCTGTTGGTAGAAGGATGTGGGTGTCGGTGGAGGTGTGGGTGTGGGCGTACTTCGTCTTTTCATACCCTCCCCACACCTACCCACAACCAAACTCTCTGTGTCTTACTGTTCTTTAAAATTTACATTCATCTAGCATTGAATATGACGCACTTAAAACTTTTTCTTTTTTTAATCTTTCTAGTCATTGACTCGCCACAGTAGAAAAAATTTTCCATAAAAGTATCCAAGTAATATGGACTCTGTTGTTGCTGATTGGATTATCCCGTGACTTCACCTTTCGAATAAGAACTTCTGTTCCTTCATGCTTTATGTATTTTATTCTTTTCTTTTCAAATTCTTTCAGAATATTTATTCTATTCAAAACGACTTCGTATAGCAACAGTACGCATAGGCCAACGGATTGGATGAAGATTGATCGTAGAGGAGAAAAAAAGGAAGTTGGATCGACGAAATTGATGCAAAAATACGTCGCTAGAAAACACTCCATAGAATTTCTACTGAAATCTCGGCAGTGAAAGGAACACGATTGGAATCATGATTTTTTTTGAGCTTAATTTCATACAAGGGGGTAAACAGAACTTGTATTTAGATAGCCAACTATCTGTCCATACAACACTAATAATCCATGGATAATTCGAAACTTAAAATCATTACGGTCAATGTTTGGGTGAGGCACATGCAGAGTTCACACCCATTCCTAATCATTCGCTTGAGATTATTTGGCGCATATTCATATTTATTGTTTCAACCGATGTTTCATCGAATAGATGATAAAAGCACTATTGATTTGATATCAGCCTTCACCTACTATGATCCATTAGGTTTGATTCTGATTGATCATCATATTCTTATCTATTCTCTCCAAATCCAATGCTTAGAAAAAATAGGAAACTTATGAGTGTTAACATTCTCACAAAATAGCTTGAAAAACAATTTGATTGTTTTTTCGAAGTATCATACGGGTGAATATTGGTGAATAGTGTGCGGATCAATTAGATACCATCAAACTGTATAGTTTAAATCTTTACCTACTTGACTAACATTGAGAATTCGTCAGATATTTCTGTACGCTTTTCATTCTTTAAATATTCTTTTTGTTTTGATACATGGTAACATTTATATCATCCATATTCATTCAAATAAGAGTTTATTGTATCTATGCAACTAAATTACTATTCGTGAAGATTTTAAATCTACTTTCTTTGAACAAGACATAAAATGAACTCGTATCGAAAAAATAATATTTTAACAAAGCTGAATCAGATCTTGTCGAGAAAAACTTCAGTTATGAAACTTGTGTTATACCAAAGAAAATTATTGGAAACTCTCATTAGGTAATAACCTACTAAAACTAGTCATAAACAATACGAATTTCTTGTTTGAGCCTATCCAGATGTTTCTTAAAGAATTTGTATAGACTCCGTCTGGTGTTATTGAAATACGTTTATATTGATTGATAGTACTTGTGCAACGATAATACAGCAATCGAAGGCTCTGAAGAGTCGATGAGAAAACCGAGATGATATTTACTATTCAGAAGAAAATAAATCAACTCCTTTTATTATTCCATATCTTGCATTCTTTTTATATAGATAGATGCGAATGTATAGAATAGCATGTTCATAGTCTCACCCACCCGTGTAGTTTGCTTCAGCATTATAGCCCCTATCGAATGGTATATAGACTGATGATAAAATCAGATAAAACTGTATTACAGTTCAATGAATTATTCGTTTCTCTACTATGAGTGATAACAATGCTCTGTTTTGTGAAAAATCAGAAAATGAATGAAAGTTCCGTCGTTGAAGCTGAAACTTATAGAAATGGCTGAATTGCTGGGTATTCTTCGGGATTACAGAATTTTAGAAAATTCTATCATACTAATTGAAGACAATATCCACCGCGATGTTGAGCTATTTTTGAGCATAGTTTATGAGAAGACTACAACTAAAGTGGCATTTTTAGTCATACTTCTTGACATATTAAACTTTTTTGGCTGCAATTGTTGAATAATCCATTCTAAAATGTACCTATGGTAAAATTTTTCAGAAAAAGTCTTTTTTTAGTGCTTTCAGTTGCATGAATCATTTTCATCCAAATTTCGAACTATCGATTCAACACGATCGGCGTTCCTCTCGTATAGTGTGCGTTGCAGTTTTGATTTGTCTACGAAAAAATTGATTTTCTCAATGAAGGAACAATTAAAAAGGAAAAGGTTAGTTAACATTTTTTATGTCATATTACGGTTGTAATTAGATCTTTATTCTTAAGACAGGACTTTGTCAATTGACATTTGAATCTTGTCAGACATACATTTATGTATGTCTAATTGATGTGATGAATCGAGAAAAAGTACTATCCGATGTTCAAAACAACGAAAAAAGGTTTTAATACGACTCCACCGATAAAAATTTTCTCGACAAAATCGTTTTTAAAATCAAAGAACCACATTTCCTAAGTAAGAATTTCTGCTCTTCCCAACCCTACAGGAATGTTGCGGAAAAAAAAATTTGCTATAATTTCGAATTGCATGTACCTTTACATTAATGATGGTTAAAGTCATTTACAAAATAAAATGTATCAGTTGTCCGTATTATCTGTTTACATTCAGCTCATTGTTTTATCAAGTATCACATAGGTTTCATTCATTTCTTCTGCCATCTTAATATTCATTAGAATAAAACATCTACGTTTGTTGTTAGAATATGACTTACATTTACTATTTGACACAAATTGACAGCACACGAAACTCTATGAAGCATGCTATGAATCATTCTTTGTCAGAGAGCAAGAAAAATATGTTGTTTGAGTCATTTATTAACTGTTTTTTTCTCAAACGGGCGTCATCTACTCTGATGACAGCATCAGAGTAGTTGTTGTAATAATCATACATGAATCACATTCTTTAGAACGTTTTCGTTTTATTCGTAAAAGACATATCGATAGAAGCGTTTCTTTCTATGCAACATGTTCAAACCATCGACGTATGGCTGGTGTTGTTGGTAAGTTCTAATTTAGACACATGCTTGTTTCTCCATCAAAACAAAATGAATTATTAACAGGTGTAGTGTACCAAGTGTAGAAGATCATCCAAGTGCTGTTGTTCATCATCTCACAAATTCGTGTTATAATGAAAATAAAGATGACACGATACAACTTGATACCATTGCAAATCAAGGCCAGGGAACTGAAACTGACCCATTTATTGTTTACCGCAACGACCCGTTAATTGAAAAACAAAATAGAAATTTACGATTCGTTTGCATGTCAGATACGCACAATGAAATTGAGAAAATTCATATTCCACACGGTGATGTATTTATTCACTGTGGTGATGCTGTTAATCATCGCACAAGTTCTCGTGATATAATCAGATTTAATCAATTTGTTGGTCTACTTCCGCATAAATATAAATTATTTGTTAGTGGTAATCATTGTATTTGTCTTAATCCAAAACGACCAGATCGAAGTCAAAAATTACTTAACAATATGATTTACCTACAAGATGAATTAATCGATATTGAAGGTATACGTATCTATGGTAGTCCATGGAGACCGAAACGTGGTTGTTTTTATCGAGCTGAAGCATTTGGCTACGATTCAAAACATATACGAAATAATAAATGGTCGAAAATTCCTGAAAATATTGATATTCTACTCACACATGGACCACCCTATAGTATTCGAGATTATAATACATCGACAAAAGAACCATTAGGTTGTCCCGATTTATTAGATGAGATTGTTAAACGTGTTCGACCACGTGTTCATCTTTTTGGACATTTGCATGAATCTCGAGGGGCTAGTTTGTATAAAAATGAAGATAATCGTAACTTGGAAGGTGACAAATTTCGAGCTCAATCAAATGATATTCTGTTTGTTAATCTGGCTATTCATCAAGGAAAAACACTTGCTGAACCAACTATCATTGATTATTATTATTGATGTTTTTGCTTTTGTTAACAAATCTATATCTTTCCCAACATTATGATATGAAAATAGATTTTTTTTAATTTTAAAAATAGCAAAGGGTTGAACAAGATAATATGTATTTTTAGAGTTTCATTAAAATCTCATAGATACGATTCGATCAATGTTTTCAGATACACAAGACAGGTTTTTTTCTAACTTGTATATCATTATTTAACTCAACATTATCTAATTGTAAATTATTTGTAATATGGTAAGTAAATATGAACAAGAAAAAGAGACGTGTCGAAAATTATAGTTGTTTATTTTGCGAGATGCAAAAAATATCAATGCTATTGTTAACCACCAAATAATCGTGTTACTCTTCAATTTATCATATTCTACAACGTATCTATATGTGCGTGAGTAAGACAATCATTTATCTCATTCAATATATATTTTCACGTCAACAAGATAATTTCGTTGTCATTATTCAATTTATTTCGTCGTAGTTATTTCATATGAATAGATCATGTGCTACATTAGCTATTGAAAATTCATGCAACAATTATGCTGTTTTCATCGTCTTTCAGATGTTTTAAATAATCAAGATGACAAGCAACAGTGTGTATTCCGTCGAGTTTGAAACGTTAGCCATACAACCAGAGAACATTTGACAACGAAACACTTATGACCGACTATGATACATTGATGCTTTGGAATAATTCCACCAATGACTTTATCACAGTCAGATTTAATAAAAATATTTCTTTACTGTTCGTTGAAATTAAATACTGATTACTTGTGATTACTAAGTTATTATAATGACTGAATGTTATATCCTAACAACACTTGTGACTTCATTTCCGTTCAATTTTAGAAGAACGTTAAGATCAGTACTTTAGATAATTACCGATGAAATGATTGTATACATGTTTCATCAATAGAAAAGCCATCGCTGAATTTTAAACCCTTACAAGATAATGATAATTCTACCTCAAGTTATTTACTATGATATGTTACTATTTTTAAAATTCAAGAAACTATAACAATTAACATTTTCCTTTCTCTTCTAAAAGCTGCATCGCATGATTTCTCTCATACTACTTGTTCGTAGAATTTATATTGTATATAGACGATCTATGTAAGTGATAGTATCTAGTCGAAAACAAGTTCTCAAAATACATGAATAGCATAGATGTAGATAATATCATGATCATGTCTTTGCATTTCGATGCGTTCGTAGCAGTTGAAAATAAATTTTACCATTGAAAATACGTGAGTATTATTCAGCATTGCATTAGGTATCGTTGTGTTTATGCTGCAGCTATCTTCCATTCATGTGAATCTCTTTGATTATTTTTGAAAAGAAATGTATGAATGAATTGATAGATCAAAAATAGAGACTTGCGGGAAACTCCGACTTGGTCGCAGTTGAAATTTTAACTGACTCCGACGAAATTTAGACTTTTAATAATCAATCACTTTATTTTTCACAATAATGAAAAAAATATAATTTGTTACATAAATTAAGAATGAGTTTTAGAATAAAAACAACACGATCAACGTTTAGATACACAAGTCTAAAAATCGACCAAATGAAAATATAACGAGATTATTCAAAAATCGTTTCGATTTCATCATCAACTCTTGATTGTTTGGGTATAGTACGTGTCGAATCTTAGTCATGATAGTGCACCCCTTCGGTTCTAAAATGTGGAGGTCATATATATCATTTTTAAAGTCACCTAAGCTGATTCAAAATACTTTAAGTGGAAAGCTGTTGTAAAAATCTACACTGTTATTGAACTGTGTAATTAGGGCATTGTCTGGTTGCTACTGCCTGAGACGAGTATGACTTGTTTTTTGTAATCTTCTGTGAGGTGAAGAGAGAGCTGCACCTCGATTACACTGATGTCTGCATTGGGGAAGGCTGCCGATGGAGTGGGTAGTAAGTCCGCCAAAATTCTCGCCTAAAAACTTACGCTAATCATTTACCTCGAAAATACACGTGAATTTCACACAGTCATAAAGAAATTTAAGGTAATATTGCTCTTGTTTGAAAAAAAAGAATTCTGAGTTGCAATCGAAATTATCAAATAAAAATTTTCGGAATCGGAGTCAATCTCAGAAAAAAACTAAATCACTGGTTGGAACTTGGAAATAAAGTTCATCTTCAAACTTACACACACATCTTGAACAGTGAAAGTTTGGATATCTTTCAACAAAGGTGCATTCAATCGAAAATATACATTCGTTGAAGTACATTTCTATTTTTTTTTGTTCATGTACTGATTACATAAGTACTTGATAATAACATCATGATTAGAATAAACAAAATGTGATTTACAAAAATGATATCACAGTTGATCCTTCCTTCAATAATAGACGAAAAAATACAGGAAAATTGTTTTAGTGATCTAAAAGTGATGCCTGTACAGCTGCACGTATCATGGCTTCTTCGTCTTGCTCATAATCTACGTATGTACCTAAAAAGAACAGAATAAAAATTGATCATCGAACGGTGCACGTTTTTAATTTCATACCATAATCAAACTTATGGCGAGTTTTAATATGTCGATAAACATTTGCTGAAACTGTATTATTATCACCCCATGGCATTGATGCACATATTGGACTAGGTGAATATTTAAAAAAAGTGTATACTGAACGTTTCAATGCGGGAAAGTAAAGAAAATATCAAATTACCAAACTCGTTGTTGATCCTCTTCTAAATGATGTCTTTTAATGTGACAACGAAGATGCCCAAGACTAAAACTAAAACAAAACTAAAATTGAATCAATGAAAATTCAAAGCTCGTAAGAATTTACTTCGTTCTCGGACAAAATGGACATGGAAATGTCGAACGATTTTCACCTTGTTGTGCCTTTTCCAATGCCTTGGCTTGAGATTCAGATAATTCGTTAATTTGAATGACAGAGTGTTGTTTTCTACCATCGTGATTCTTTATCGGGAGACATGTTTCCAAATGTGTTCGTAAATGAGCTAATGTAAATTCTGATGAACAATTCGGACATTTCGTTCGAAGTTGATGAAGTTGATCATCTAATTCACGATGACGTACATAGCCAAATGATTCTTTTCGACATATAGCACAAACAAAACACTGATCGGCTTGATGAAGATTAGATGAATGACTTGAACTTCCGATTCTTAGTGATGAAACAGCTGTGGATTCTGATGTTGATGATGGATTCGGTTTTTTTCGAAGGCCAACAAGACAAGTTTGGCAATATGTATGTGGGCACGATAGACTAACTGGTGATTTGAATAATTCACGACCTAGGAAGAAATTTGTTAGCATCATGAACAACCAACAAGAATAATAGATTATTTATCGACAAATCATCTGATGTTTGATCAATGTAATGACATTAAACAATTAATTCATGAATAGCGCACAACAAATATATTTAATAATCTATTTTAATTCAGACATCATTACTTTTGACATTGTTTATCTTATTTAGATTCTTTGGGAATATTATTCAACAAAGAAACACTACAATCCTTATAGTACGTCTTTGTTAAATTGAAAAAGTTTGAAATGCATACCATAGTTGTAAAAATTAGTTTACAATCAAACTGACTTACATATACTACAAGTAAAATCTTCTAAATTGATTGCTGTTGAGTCCATAAGTTAGATTGTTTTATAAGAAGATAGATACGATCTAGAACATGATGAAAATGATAGAGTGAGGTCATTGGATCAAATTTATGTCACACGGTTGATTATAGAAATACGGCGAAAGTGCGTGCATCTTTTTTTCTGTTCTAGATTATTATGGTCATTTGCATCTAGATAATTTAATCACATTCGATTGAATCGTTATTTATTTATTTATTTTATTCAACTTTCCTTTTGACTGATTTGATAATTACGTGATACGTATAATCATACAGAAAACAAAAGAAGTACAAGAGTTAAAAATTCATATTGATTCAAATCATTCCGATACTATTTTCAAATGATCAGCTAAATAAATCATAGATAAATAAAAACTGTCGAAGCAGAAAATTGATATTACTCCTGCATATATTCGACTAATGCTTCTTATTCCTTTCGATTAAGTATCAATGATGATTATCATTCCTCAATATGATAGATGATTTTTCTTTTCGGATTGGTTGATTTGTTTCTTGTCTCAGTAATGACATGAAAATACTTAACGAGTAGGAAAAAATAAATAACTACTTGCGTGTTTCGTAATCATAAACTTAAACATAGTTAACTTTTCATTACATGGCTTCAATAATGAGCTGAATTAAATTTGGATTCGTGTTCTCATCTTAATATTAATAGTTTTTTCTTAACACTAATGGGAAAAGTTTTTCATTGAGCAACGACTTTGAGTTTCTCGATTGTGTTTATCAAAAATTACGCTTGGCTTACGTGTTCTTCTTATTCACACATTGTGTGTAGTTGCTTCGAATTTTTCCTTTCCTCTGCATACTTTAATCAACCAATTGCTAAGGGATTTATGAATATAAATATAGATGGTGGTGCATTAGATTATAAATTATCTTTATTTGATATAAAAACATGAAATCTATTCCAAAAATTATTTTGCTCGTATTTCATTGCCGAAAAATCGTTGAGATTCTTTCAAAATTTCCAGACAATGTTTTCATAGAAAATCTATATAGCATTCATAGTTGATTGAATTAACAAGAGCACTATGTTCAAATGACTACATTCTATCTATTTGAACATGTCTGATCAATTATGGTGCATCTAATATAATAAAGATAACTTCCTTTAGTTAAACCAAAAAAGAACTTCATCATGTAATATCTACATTCATCTTACGTTAGATAAACTAAATTTCTCTTGAAACAAACTGTATTGATAATATGACAAATGTTTAGACAAGTTGCTTATATATGCTAAATATAGATAATCGCTGATGCAATTAAAACACTATGTTTAACATAATTCATGGTATTGTCTTACATTATAGTCGGAACGAAAATAGTTTACTATTATTTTTTTATGTATTATTTACAGTAGTACATAAACATTTGTGCATTCATGTATGTGTCTTGAGCAATACGACACAAAATCCATGGTTATAACTATCGTAGATATCGTTCTATCTGTGAAGTCCACGAAATAGTTAATAAATTAATCACTAAAAGGAAATCTTCTGCTATTACAGAGTATAAAAAAGAAAAGTATTTTAGACAACTACAACAACTGTTAGTTAACAGCAACCAATCAATGTACGTCACAGCTGCTTACTATGTATTAATGATGATGATGATTGTCGTTTCATTTTCTTTCATCAATATAAAGAATTGTCACTGGCTAAGAAAGATAAGAAGAAAAACGATATTCTAACGAATTCTATGCATGAATATGTATTCTTATCAAAACAAAAACTAAGATATACATTCAAATACACATTATTTATTATTTTCTTTTCTTATACATGATCTATTTTCTTTTTAAAATTAGAATCGATCGATCACGATTCATTATTCGTTTTTTTCTTCTTCATATCTTTCATCTATTAAATATAAGATTAGCTTAGATAATATGGTAATATATATGTATATGCATAATTCTTATCTTGACAAAAGAAAAACAAATCTAGATCAAAGCGAAAATCTATATTTTGATTGTTTTCGTTCGTTGGTTGTTGGTAGAATTCATTCATCGAACATGACAGTCACGTATATGTATTTGGTTAGATTATAGTAATGCGTGTAAATGAAAGAGAAATAATGAAGCAGTTAAGTAGTTAATGAAATTTTTACGACAAAGCATGATTAATGAAAACAAGAGACAAAAAAAAAGAAAATTTTCTTCTATATTTTTCTCGTACTGTGTATTTCTTTTCTCGATCTCTGTTATTGTCTTTCCTTCTTTCTTTCTTTTTCTTTCGATCTCTATCTCTATCTGTCTGTAGATCTTTTCTTTAGATAATTCTTTGATACTGCTGCACAAGTAAGAACAGCAAGATATATGAAAGATTTCAATTTCGAATGAGTTTCAATGAAAACTAATGTCTCGTTGGATGAAGAAATATACAATAGTGGTCTGATTATTACAGCAACACAAGGAAATTTAAATAAAATATTAGTTATATCATATAATTGGCCAGCATTATTTTTGATATTTTTTTCTTTTGCTGGTATATTTGGTAATTTATTGGTGTGTCTTGCCATTGGCACTGAACGACGTTTACATAATCGAACTAATTGGTTTTTGTTTTCATTAGCTGTTGCTGATATGCTTGTTTCAGGTGTTGTTATTCCGTTAGCTGTTGTAAAAGAATTTACAGGTAAAAAACAGAAAACAAACAGTGAACATATATTTTGAAATAGAATCAATGTGAAATTTCCTTTTCATCTTATAGGATTTTGGATACTAGGTCCAGTTGTGTGTGATCTATGGATTTTTTTGGATGTTGGTTCATGTACATCATCGATAATGCACATCGTCGTCATATCCATAGATCGTTATTTAGCTATAAAAGATCCATTAAATGTTCGTTCAAGACAAGAGAAATATCAAATATGTCTTCTTATTACAGTTATATGGTTAATAGCTATTCTTCTATCATCTCCAATCATTGTTCTTGGAGTTATTAATCCTTATAATATTATCATCAATGGACAATGTTTTATCAATAATCAATTTTTTGTTATTTATGGTAGTGTTGTTTCATTTGTTATTCCACTTATGATTGTTATTGTTATGTATGCACTAACTGTGCATCGTTTGAAAAAACAAATAAAACAATTTCAACATCAATTCACTGAAGAACAAATAAATAATTCAAAGAATATGATTACATCTAAGCCAATGTTACGACGTCAAATAGGAAATCATAATATATTAAATAAATTTTCACAATCAACATCGGTTTTAGCAACTGAATTAAGACGTAAACAGCTATTACGGCAACAAACAACTTATGATATAAGTGAAGAGAGTCTTGATAGTATATTTTTAAGGAAAGATAGAACATCATCAATATTAAATGATATCGAACAAAGAAAATTGTCGAAATTATCTGCTCATGCAGAATATGCATGTCCAAAAAATCCATTCTATCAATTGAAATGTACATGTAATCGTCATCAATTAGATAAAATCGACGAAGGACAAATACGTTCGAATTGTGTTCATTGTTATCCAGTAATTACTTCCAAAGTAACTATGCGTGTTAATTCAAATTCAAAACCTCGTCCAATATCTTTGCCAACACCTATTATCTTCGATCAAGCATCATCAACAGTATCCAATCCTGTTAAACATTATCTACGTCGATTAACACTTATTCCAAATTTATCAGCAGCACGTACGAAATGTTCGGCTGTACGAAACGAACAAAAAGCTGTTAAAGTTCTTGGTGTCGTTTTTGCTATATTCGTGATAGCATGGTTTCCATTTTGTATTATGAATTTGTTACAAGGTGTTTGTACGCGTTGTTCAATTAATCCAAATATAATCAATGGTTTAGTTTGGCTTGGCTATGTTTCATCAACAATCAATCCACTTGTTTATACAATATTTAATCGAAATTTTCGTTTAAAATTTATTACGCTACTCAAATGTCAATGTTTGTATCAAACCGATCGACAAAAACAACTATCTTATTATCAAAGTTACTCGTCTTTACATGGTCCACGTATGCAACACAAAACTGGTTTAGTATTGAATGATATTCGACGCTTTAATACACATCGAGAACGTATGGAAACTATATTAGACTAAATAGTATTTTTCTATTCAATAAAAAATGAATTCATAAGTATATCCTTTCAGTAAACAATTCGCTACATGAAGCACAAGGTCATCAAGGCGTATTGCAGAAATAAAAAGAAATCTTTTTTTGATCTGAATGAATGATGCGTACATATATATATATATATATATATATACATATCTTGGCATCAATCGTCAACAAAACAGTCGTTTATGCAGCGTTGTTTTTCGTCCTTAATGATGATAATAGACATTAGCACATGTATGAAGACAAATTATGTACTCTATCCAGAAGCATGCATCGCATCTTTCATCATAGCACACTTTATCATCGTCACAATGTGCGAATAAACATCACAAAGGAGATCAAATTTGTAAAATATATGAAAAAAGAATAACATCTTTGTTTTTTTTTCTACTCGAAAATACAATAAGCGTTTGATTATTTTTAGAATTTTTCAATACCAATTTCGTAGATTACGCAATAGCAAAAGATAAAATCAATGAAGAAGGAGAAATCGTTGCTAAGTATGCATTCTATGTTAAGTAGAAGTAATGTATCGAACTCCTATTATGTTTCATATTTTTATGTAGTTTCTCTACGCATAAAACATATTTTTCTAAGTGGCGAATATCTCGTTCGACTTCACCATAGGAATACTAGTGAAACTTGATGCAATTTTTTCGCCTTCATTGTAAACCTTACTCATAAGTGGTGTTGCCAAAGTGCATGAAACTGTTAAGACGGATGGATCAAGTTAGATAAAACAAATTTCGACAGAAACTCTAGATCCCAAATTATTTTTATTCAGGCAGATATAATGATTGGATTGGTCGAACATTTTATTTCTAGTAAAACTCCACACTTGATTTGCTCGATCCCTAATTTTGAAAATTTATGTTCCTAGAATTCACGAAAAACACAATCATAAAATGTGTTTTTGTTCAATCGTATTGATGTTTCAAAGCTAGACGAATTTTATAGGAATAAGATTAGAAAAAGCAATAAATAATATTGTTCTATTGAAGTACGCATAAAAGCGTTGAACTTCTATCGGTTGTAATGTGTAGAAAAAAAAAGTATAATCAGAACAAGTCCGATTGTTTTCTTTTTAAGGTGTTTTGAGTTCAAGAATATTAAAAGAATACAATGAAATATGTACGTAATTTCTTCTACACTGTTTCTCTTCATTTGAAATGAATGCTGCCTGTCATCCATTGACAGTACTCTTGTTTGGAAAATGTCTATTGAATCAATAAACAAGATTACTACCTAAAAATACACGTCTCGGAGTTACATGTTGAGCGTAGCGAAGTCTATAATACGAGTATGAAATTTCTACAAAAGTTGCTAATTAGACAATAATTTACTCAACCATACGTGTATACACGCAACACGAAATTTTAGGTCAGAAGTCTTCGTTCTGAAAAGTAATTTAATGTCATAGAGTTCCACTTATAATCATACTATGAAATCGAACAATGTTCGATAGTTGATTAGCGCATCGTTAGGAAGTAGTTAGTTCACATAAATTATGTACATACGAAACTATATCATTCTTTGATTCATATACATCAATTTTTTTTAATTATCCCGTTGCTTGTATTCTGTAACCATCTGAATTTACTGACATAGATAAGGCATATGTGAATCATATTATGGAAATGATCAATAATCGAACGAGAGTTAATGATATTGAAAGACACTAGAGACCAGTTGAAAATAATGCCTATTCTTTATTCCAACCTTGATAAGCTATGAAAAATATCGTTCAACTTGAAAGAATGGCTGATATTTTCAATCGTTGTTTTCATACTAAAGAAAGCAAAGAAAAAGATTGATTGTGGTATATGCAAATATGAATATGTTAATTGATATACAATACTACAAAAGATAGATAAGATGAAAAACTCCTTTTCTATAATAAGGATAATATATATATATATTGATTCGAAATATGAACAATAAACAATCGAATCGTTAAAATAACTCATTGATTTTTCTTTTAATTCTTTGATGATATAAAACCGACTTAATAAAAACAATACGAATTCAAAAACAAACGCACTTCGAATTACTGTGTTGAAGAATAATTGGATCTTGCTTATCAAAAATAGTTGATGAAAATAAATTTTCTTATGCATCAAAATCATCAGCACTCATGATGCTTCTCCGAGGCTAGGAAAGCTTTCATTTAATTTAATAAACACTAATCTTTTTTATACTAATCAGAGAATAATTTCGATTGAATCATTCAAAATATTTTTTTTATCAATATTCTAAAGTAGCTAAACATTTGCTGCTAAAAATCATGAGAAGAAAGATCAACAAACGATCCAATCTCTATTGAAGTAATCCGCTTTCTATTTAATCTAAAATGAATGGAAAAAGTCGAACGAAACAATACTATTCACGATCCCGAAAAATATTTTTTTTCGTTGGTTTTTTTTTCTAATAAAGTAGAAGTAGATACTTTTTTGCTATGAATATGAGAAACAATGATATAATTTAAACGTCGTTACGCTATGCTAACAAATAGATCATTTTATTCGATTGGCAGCATCAAATTTTCTTTTAGTCTTACCTTTTGTTATGAGACTCATCAAATATAGACGTTTTCAGTGTACTCCAAATCCACAGAACCAAAAAACGGCATGATCTTCCATGACAAAAACCATGGATTTTTGAAAAAGTTTCCAGGCATTCAAAAGGACACTTTTGACAAAGAACGATATCAATAGTAGTTCTTTTTAAATAGCAGTAAGAAGTTCTAAAAATGAAACCGTCATTTTTTGTAATATAAAATCAAACTTTTAAGCGTTAAAACTTTAAAAAAATCCTTTCGAAAAATTCATGACTTTCTATTGCGAATTGCGAAATTTTTCTTGAGGGTGGCGTTCTATACTTGAAGAGGGCTTTACTAAATTTACAGACCATAGTTATTTTTCAACTTATTGTGTAGTAAATAAATTATAGATACTTTGAATATTTGCAATTTCCTTCGTAGCAAAATTCATTTCTCAGCTAATAAGCGCGTCGTTTTCAAAACCGAAAATATCAATATCAATAGTTAAATCGTTTGAACATATGTTTGCAACTTATTGTATATCTGAATGATCATTAGCAACTACATGTGTATTTTTATTTTGAAACCGCAACAATATGACATTAAGAAGCATGGCTTTTTCATGTCAAGACATAACCGTTCGTTTGTTATTCGTACTCTTTTCTTAATAATAAAGCAGAGAACAAATTTCTATGGTCGACTTATAGACACTACTGACGTTGCAGACGAGTTGAATCAGTGGACTATTCTTCTCTATCGACACGTCATTAGCGGCTATAGATCATGATATTTAGAAAAATATCGCGGTATACTTCGACTATCAAGGATCTGACTGATTGTACTCTTCATGAGAGCGCAAGGTAGATCTCGTTCAAAAGTTCCCTGTTACGAAAACACTAATTTGCAAATATTTGAGCCTACACAAGCCTAATGACTCCATCATCTACGGTTTTAGGTCACTAAAAATAGATGTCATCGATTCATAGAATACTGACCATTGACGACGCTAATATCAGCGTTTATTATTATTAACAGATGGAGTCTGTCAGAATATATACATACCATGTTTCTATTTATGATACTTGACAATGGATAGAACCCCAGTGAGTGAATCAGTACTTCCTAACAAAATATAATAGGTTCAGTAGATGTCTTATGATGAAGAATTAACGAGAAAATTCACTGACAAACTTTATGGCCAACTCTATTTAGATACGCAAAAGTTTCATTCAATGGTTGTCAGTTATCTGAAATAGATGCATTGATTAGTAGGTCTGGCAATGAAGTTATCTTTATTTTTCTACATTATGGATTGACTAAATGTATGATATATTTCGAGGTGCGCTAATGTGCTTAGTCAGATATCCGTGTCAAGGAATATAAGCTGAAAATGCCATGTGTATAGCTGCATTACTAATTTTCACTTTCAGAGATTTCGGTACAATGTAACGGTTCGTCAGTGCTCAACGTGTCGGTGAGAATTGTTATCAGTTCATTAGAACTGCTCAATAGTTATCAGGGGCGGAGGAGCGTCGTCAAACTAGGTGATGCTCAAACTATTTTTACATAAAGTAATCTAGGGAAAGTTTTTGAACCATGGTGCTTGAGACTAACACTTCCCTTTCATCGATGTTGATTGCGATTCGGATCCGGTCGCCGACACTTACACTGTTGATGACGCACAACAGGCTAATGCAAACTTTGATAACTGTTCTTCTGGCTCATCATCGACAACGATAAGTGATGTATCTTCATGTGCAATTTCTTCACTATTTTCATCGTTGATCGACGCTGGTGAATCAGCTGTCGATTTAGTATACTCTGTTGACCGTTTTTGTTTCCTCTTTTTCACGGTGTTCATAAACCAGCCAGGAAAAAACTAACCGCGTTGCGAAGAAAACATGAAAGAGAGGCAAAATATCTAAACAACACAAAAAAAGAAAGGTCCAAATGAAGAAAATGAAAGAAAAAAAGGCTATATATATATATGATTTATGTACGTCAACAAGTCAATATTCTTGTCTCTGTTCTTTTCAGATTCTTGTTTTGCTGGGAAATCTGTGAAGATTTTTATTTTATATCTTCGATGACTATAGACAAGAAATCTTTAATCTGCAAAGAATCTTACACTACTTGAAGTCTTGGACTGACTCTTTTCAATATAGTCTACGGTTTTTTTCTTGGGTGATCTTATCAGATTCTTTGATTATTTTTTTTGAATTAGTGCGTGTACTATAATACGATATATCGTCATCAACGTTATTGCCAGTAAATAGTTTTCACAATAAAAATATAACTGAAAAAAATAGTGCTACAATGGTAAATTTTATTTCAATACCTTAGACAAATGACAAAAATTACAGAATGATACAAGTGACGACACGACAAAAAATGCGAACAAAGGCAGTTATGAAACTGACAATTTTAATAGAGAAATGACAGTGTTTCGAGAAAAGATAAAAAATCTATTGAAATATTCAGCAACTGCTCACTACTACAAATCTTCTTCGTCTAATTCATCATTTATAGGTTTAGAAAAAGCTAAATAAACTAATAAATTTCATCATAAGATATGAGTATATAATTATCGTTAATTTGCAACATATAGGAGCCGCATGCATTTCAATATTTCTTATTCATTTCATCATATTAACGGTTCAGCTTTGTGTGAACGAATGCACGATAAAATGAGTATTAGAAATTTATATAGAGCGTAAAGAACAGCAGAATCATTTTCCTCTTCCTATTCTGTTAAGAATCTTTCTTTCATCGATAGAAAGAGCCTTGACTGAACTTCGATGCTAAATAGAATCTTGACAGATTACTCCGCAGAAAACGATTTCGGAAAGAATACAAACAAGAGTATTGACTTGTGAACATAGATATATGTGAGAATATGTATCTGAAAGTGTCAGGTGCTTAACATAACACATTCTTTAAATAAAAAATAACAATATTCACTCCGTAATCAAGTGAGGCTGAGCCTCTCCAGTTAAAAAGTAGGTGAGGCTCAAGGTTAACGGGTCTCAATGACTCCGCCGCCACTGATAGTTATATAAGATAAATGGTGATGGTTTGATGAAAGCATTCGATGAATGTGCTCAACCTGATTCACTTTTCATATTGACGAAATTTTGGATTGACGTATCGAGTGTTCAAGTATGAATGAGAGTTAAAGCTACTAATGCATAGTATCGGAAATTTTCATTTATTTAATAGTCATGTCATAGAATAATTACTCAGCGTGCATGTAGTTTAGTTTATTGACACTTCTATTCGATTCATAAACACACAATACATATACATTCTTTTGAATCAATTACTTTTCATGAAGGTTTGTTTCATTCAATGAGTTACAGATATAAATTTCACATGACACATAAACGAACGTACACGATTGTTTTTACTTTTCAAGCAATATAATGTTGCTGTTCGATTGAGACTTACGAACATCCTCTACCCGGATGTCTCATTGCACAGGTCGAAAACTGATGGCAAATAAGTTTAAAATCTCGTTCGTAGAACCCACTTACCTGATCTGATCATCTCGACACCAATTTACTTCAATAATTACCACGTTTTCCTTTGGAATAATGAAAATTCCGACTGGTATGATCGTTTTCCATCATCGCTATTCAAAATACAATCGCTGATATTCTATTCCTGAAATGAACAATCATGCCTTAGCAGTTGAGCCTTTTCTGTCAATGAAATATAGAACTCATATGTCTTCTGTAGCTTCCTTGTACTTCTGCTGAGCATACAAAATCTAAAATCTTTCGAAGACAGTTCTTCTCATAGACTGATAAATCAAGATCAATAATGGAAATACTAATGAGTTCTTCAATATCTTAAGAATTGGTGATGGCATCCCAGTGATTGATTTATCCACACTTATATCTGCGACGTTTTTAACACATCGATTTTCAATTATCTCGAAAAACATGAGAGCTGGTAAATCTTGCAAGAATGACCTAGTTTAGCTCAAGGCTACGGGTTCTAACTAAATGTATTGCTCATGTAACTCTGTGACACAAAAACAATACTCTTCCCTCTAGGACCCCTTGAACAACTCGAATATTTTGAGAAAGTATTTTAAAACCTAATTGCGGATGCCAAAGTGTATTATTTTGAAAAGAAAAAATGTTAAATTCGTAGTCAACAAAAACAGTTGTACCAGAAACTGCATTTAGATCTATTCATCTCGAAAAAATATGTTTTTGAAAATCGTCATTGGCGCAATTAAAAAATACCTGCAATTCATCGATTGATTGCAAGAGAATTAATATAAACAAAAAAAAAACTACAAACATTAGTAGTTACTTGAATATATTTTAGTGTACCGATGAAATTACTTTCATCTGAAGAACGATCAATTGGTAAATTTGAGATAAAATAACTGACGGCGACATCGAATGAATCTAAATATATTTCACTTTTATGAAATGATTCTTTAAAATTATGTCTATTTATTTATTAAATTAGTACGCTTTTAGCCAGAAGAAATAGTTAACAATGGGCATTGTAAACTTTGATTAACAACTGTTCTACTGAAAAACGGTAGGAAGTAAAATCTTCCGTCAACCAATGCAAATATCTGTTGTAGATGCGACATCCAATGAGAAAAAACAATGCTAGATGATTTTTAAAAGGGAGTTTGTTTTTCTTTCTACTACTTTTCCAAAGGAATTGCTGCCTGGCTATATCACATGAGAAAAAACGACTATTTAAGTCAATCAAACGTCTAGATATGATTCGATCAATCCTCAATGTTCTATCCAACGATGAGCAATATTGGATTATGATGAGGCTTTTTTTATTAGTAAACTTCAATGCCGTGTATATAAATAGGGTCACGAACGTTTGTTCCTCGTTGCACTATTAACATACTCAAGTTACGTACTCGAATAGCACCAAAACTACTTGTTTCTTTCTGCTGTATTGTTGTATGTGAGCTTTGTTTTCTTGTGATTCGACTACTGAATAATAATGACGATACGTGGATGGACGTGAAAGAATGTAAATGTCGTATACAAAGGAAAAACACTCTTTCTCTTATAAATGAAAGTAAATAAATAAAAAATCCACTGTAGATATTTTCTTTTCTTGGGTAAATATACTCTCGCACTGATATCTAATTCAAGATAAAATCAGGGTGACTTGAGTTTATATTAAGTACTAGATTTTGTCTGAAAAAGTTTCAGTGAACTTTTCACCAGGTTGTTTTTACACATTGCAAAGATACATTTTTCATTGGAAAATTAAAGTAACATAGCAACTTTTTCCTTCGAAACAATTGAATAGACTTGATAGAGTGTCTTGAGAGTAGATGTCGAAAAAATCTGGTACGTATGATCCCATGTAGCTTTGACTCGACTTGAAAACAATGAAAAGCACAAAATTCTATCGTGCTACCTTGAAAAAATAACCTTGAAAAATAGTCACTCATTCTTCTTATTTCAAATGAATTTCAGTTCGTGAAATAATTTTAAACATGTCAACAGACACGTCCAGTGACAAAACGCTTTGGCACTACATTGATGAGCCTCCAATCAATGCCGGCGTGCAAACGTTCTTTGTCGAGTACGCTTCTATTCCTATATCGAATTTACGTGAACATTTGATCGATGTACGTCAACGAGCATGGCAAAAACACAATTATCCATGTCTTGGTCGTTGGGGCTTTCTTGAATTTTCGATTCAATCGAATCCTATTTATCAGGAAATCGTTGATCACTGCAAAAATAAAGGAGCTACATTGATCGATTTTGGATGTTGTCTCGGTCAAGATATACGACGACTTTTATACAGTGGTGTACCACTCGATCAACTTCGTGGCTTTGATCTTGATCCGTTCTTCATTCAACTAGGCTACGAATTATTTCGTGATGGCGAAACGATGCAAGAAAAGAAAATCTTTTCTTCAGGCGACATATTCGATGATGTATTTTTAAGTAGTATTGAACCTGCCGATTATGTCTACGTTGGCGCATTCATACATCTATTCGATGCCAAAACTCAGAAAGAAGTATGTCGACGACTTACTCGCTTGGCTAAACGAGCTATTGCCGGACGACAAGTTGGTACACTAGTACCCGGAGAATATTCTCGTTCAACAGAATTTCCAAGTAGTAAAGCAATGCGACATTCACCTGAAACTTTCGCACAAATGTGGGATGAAGTAACTGATCATGAATGGCAAGTAGAAAGTGCTACTCTACAGACGACGGAAAATCCACAACGTGCTAATCAAAGACTAACTTTCGTAGTTAGAAAACAAGAGAAATAATGCTAGTACTTTGTTCAAATTTGCTAGAATACTTTTAATTCATATCATTTATGAGATGATTTTTTATGATAACATTTTAATTTTATATATCAGATAAAAATATGAACTGACTATGTCTGACGATTCGATGTCATTTTCATTTTTGACAACAAAATCTCTTGATCGATCGTGCACGTCAATTTCATTGCAACGACAAAGCAAGTGTCATGTACGCCCAATTCTAATAAATAAAGAAAATAATGATGTTAAACATAATCTACATTCCATATCGAAGGAATATTCTTTTCTTTTGTACATTTCAAATATGAATAGTTGAAAGTTTCTCAATGATTTATATTGGTCAAATGAAGAAAAAAAACCTTTGTTTTGTCTTTCCATATCGATTCTTTCGTATCAGTGATTAACGTTTGAATAACAAATGGATTTTATTTATACTACGAATAATGAATAAACACATGATTCGTGCCAAATCATTATCATACATGATAATAAAATACGAATAGAATGAACAGCCGCTTGTTTTTCTTTTGTTAATAGTTTAATAGAATTTATCATGTACAGGCATATGTAATAATAGTACGACAAGAAAACAACAAAAACGAGATCGAAGAAGAAAGAAAGAAAAAACATTAAACATGTGTCTATGATACATACAATGACTGGAAGTAAAATACAAAATATGTGTACAGACACATGAGCGAAAAGAAAAAATATAAACATATGTATACGCATTATTTTTTTTTTTTGTTTCTATGTATTAACAACATGATATTGACGATAGTGACGATACGGTGGTTGTGTTAAATCATTATTTGAAATAATAGATTGAATATCGAAATTGTTTGGTTCATTATTATTATTAATGTTAGTCGATCGATGCGTTTTAAGCCAAATATTACTAAATGGATCAGTCTCGTTGTCTGATATGTGTTTTGATGACCAATCTTGATAGTATTTTAGAAAACGATTGTATTGTTTAAGAGAAAATTGTTTATGATTCTAAATTTAAAATAAATATAGAGACATAAGATTGGTAGATGAATTACAAAGATATACTTGTTTTGTTGAACGCGATGAATTTCGTTTATAAAAATAGAAATCAGCACGATGATACGGTTTACGTTTCAATGTTTTCGTATCGAGACGACAATAATCATTATTCGTTGTTGTGACTTCTGTTAATGATCGATCGGTCATATCAACTGGTTTTTTAATATTTCTAATTAAAAATAGCAATTCATACAAAATATTTTTCTTTTCATTGAATCCTACCGAAGTAAAAATCTAGGATTTTTTCGTAATTTCGATCGTATACGCGCTGTTATTGCTTCGTCATGGTCACCTTCATTAGCACGTATGTATGATTCAACATAATGTGTCCAATTTTCTGATATTCGTTCATCATCTTCGTCATCCGATGAATCAAAAACAATCAATGTTGTTGTTACACGACGATCATTTTTAAACTAAATAAAACAAATAGCTATTCAACACATTTAAATTGAAATGTCTCACTTCCTCTTTTGCCAATGCAAAAAGTTCTAATTGAACACATCGTACGTTTATACAGGTCGTCAAATCATCGGAAAACAAAAAGTTTGGTTCTACTCAATGAATGACGACAATGGAAAAGAACAGAATGGTACTAGTCAATTGACAATGATATATCTACTGGTGTAACTCAATCAAAATCTCTAGGTATTTCATTGATACATTGGTCATTCATAGAATCTCTACAAGGAGAAGAAGATCGTTTTCATCATATGCATGTTCAGTTTACTGCAAAATAAAGGTAAAAATTGCTATTCAACATCCTTGAGATGATCTTCGTGAACGTGATTATGACGATGTTTTAATTTTTTAGATGGTTTATTATATACAGTTACAAGAATAAAACATGTGGGTTACTATTCACAACTCTTTTTAACATTGATCAACTATTTTTCATGGAAAAATAAGATCTTCAAACGAGTCCATAGACGAATATTAAAAATACAATACCATTAACTATAATCGTATTGTTGTTCTAGGAAGTCTTTTCAAATTCTATCTAACGATGGGTATCATTTCAATTCGTGCAATTACTTCACACACAAAACTCTAATCTACCTCTATTGAATGATCGAGCATTGTTCCCAATCGTTGATCTATGAACATGAGAACTTGAACGTTTGAGTTTCGGGTGAAAATTTCATCTATCGATAGTTCCGGTTCTCATGGTCCTAAGTAGTCAACAACTGAGTAAAATGCTCATAACGAAAACGTCGAAATATAATTTCGTCTAATTCATTACTTTTAGTGATGTTACTCTTTTCTAGAATCAAATTTCTTTTGATACTATCACTTGTGAACAACATTATGTATGATTCTCAAATGTTAATCTTAGAATCATACCGAACAAATACGAAATAAACGATTTCCATCAGCATATGGTTCCATTTCACGTTGATATGCAACTTCGGAATTTTGTTGCGCTGTGGAATAGAGATTATCAACAAGACCACCTGTACCACTTGTACGTGAATATAAACGCATTATAGCATCGGATGATTCATCAGTAACAATAGCATGAAGCTAAAAAGAAAATATTTAGTATGAAACAGAAAATATCACATGTGTTTTTTTGTCCTATTCTATTACTTGTCGAACACAATTGTGAATTATTTTATCCATGGTGAAAGCAATATAAGCATGTATGCCAAACATTTCACGTAATGAATCTTCATACGATGAACTATCCATATTTCCGTCAAGTAAATTTCGTACCATATCAAGAAATACTGGATAATAATCATCAACAGGTATATTTGCTAGAAAATTTTAAAAAAAAATGACAAGAATATGAATTTAGTTTTTGTCATATTAGATCATAATTCATTTACGTCGATTTGCTAAACGAAGTACTGTTGCAACAGATGGATGTCGATTACGTTGTGAATTATTTTCGTTTATTTCACGGCCTTCTTGTTCGATTAAACGTAATGATTGTTGAAACATTTTCAACAATCGTTCACATAACAATTGATGAAGACGAAAGAAATAATAATAATTATCATTAACAAAGAATAAATGAAACATATCATCCTATGGAAAGAGGTAAAAATAGGAAAATAGAATAGAATTTTTCTTTCTTATGTACGTACTGGTTTTAGATATTCTTGTGCTAATTGACGAGGTTTAGTTGTTAAAGGTTCATTATTACGTCGTCGATTTGTATCAGTGTGACGAGCTGGTCGAGATTTTTTATCACGTTTATTTTCATCTTCCTCATCATCTATAGAGAAAATAAATTAGTCAAATTTATCGTTCATCAAAGAACCCCGACATGTTTTCAAATTTTTCAATGTTTCCAATCAATATCATCCGAAACATGTAATACAATTCTTGATTTATAATTTCGAATCCTGAAAGGCGGAATGACACGTGTTGGAAAATAACGTATGCGAACTTACATAATCTCGTAACACTCAGAAAATAACAGTATTCTTTCTTAAATCTACATTCGTGATCTTTTAAATTTTCAAGTACGTCTAACAATGATTAAATCTTTCTATACGCAGAAGTTCTTTACTTTGATATTTTCCAAAACGTTTCGTCAACAAATCTTAAAATAGACACAAATAAAATAATTGTAACTTCCATTAAAAGAAAAATGATTCCGTTCGTATATTTTTCATCATCAAATATGTATGATCAGATTGGTTAAAGGAATAGTTTGTCAGCATAGCTCCTATGATGCCAACAAATGATTTAGAATTCAAGCATCCTTCCTTATACTAAATGGAAATTCTAGAAAGTGTGAAATTAAGAATTTAAACGAACGTCTAACTTTTAATTTAACTATGAGAAAATGATTTTCAGCTATCTAGTGAATGATAAGTACATTAGAGTCGATCCTATCCTTGAATTATCGTACAGTCGAGTGACGGGCTGGAATAGTTTTCGTTCGAAATAAACTCTAATATGAAGCTTGTCGAAAACGATTGAGTCAAAGAACAAACGATATGTCAAGAAATGTTTTATTTACCTTCTTCATCATCGCTGAGTTCTCCTCTTGGTGTAAATAGAAAATCGGGCAAAAATTGATACATGATTTTTTTAATATTTTGTTTATCTTCTTTTGCAAATGTCATTTGACGTTTTACAAGAAAAACAATTAACGATGCAGCATCATCGAGTATAGATAAATCATCGTAACGAAATGTTAAATGTGATTGATTAGAATTCAATGGTGTTTGTTGATCACGCTAAGGAAACAATAGAACAAGACAAATGAATTTATTTTTTGAAAAAAGAGAAAGCCGCTTACTCCTTCTTTAATATTTTCAATTTCGTTCAATAAATATCGATTACGAATGATTCTTGCATCAGAATTTTTACAATTTATTCCCATGTAATCTAATGATTTCAGATAATATTTCTCACTTTGTTCTTTCCAAAAGCGTTCAAAATTTTTCTTCGCTTCACGCCATTCTTCATCCTTGGCTTTTAATCTAGACGAAAACGAACATAATAATAAACATCAACATGCCGCTTTGAAACATACCGTTTAAGAACAATTGGTACGGCAACACGTGGATTACGTTTTAGTCCATCAATTATTTCATTCGCACGTTCACCATATATTCTTTGTACAGCTTGTTTTTGTGTTACAGACGATTGTCCACCTAATTGATCATCTAATTGATAATGATTCAATTGATCTGATGATAAAGAATTCATATGTAATTGTACACTTTCTAATGCTCTTATAGCACTTAAATTAACTTCCATGACAATGTCAAGTTCGAAACGTTCATCTTCAATTTTATACATATGTTCTTCGAAAACACTTTTCTTTGATGCAACGGATGATGATTCATCAGTAAATGTTGGAAATAACACGCAATGATCATTAAGAACTTCTTTACATAATTGTGTTCGACCAGTACACGCTGGTGGTATGTAAGAACGTGGAACTGAACGATAACTTGTACCATATTGTGAGCAGGAACCATAGTCTAAAAAATTAATATTAATAGAAATTTATTTGATCTTTGTGCATAGTACATTTTATCGATTGTTTCTACTAAAATCTCTTGTTTGCATTCATGGAAAATATAGAGTATTGAAATTTGAAAGACACTACTCGTTAGAAATATTACTAATGAACAAGGCTCGTGTTAATAGCTATAGAATTCCGTGTGTTCTTCTTCTCTAGAGTATCGGTGAGAACAAGATATAGTGTTCTAAAAAAACTAGATTCTACTTTTCGTAGAATGGTTCGTCACTAGGACTTTTATAACACAATGAATATCAATATTAATAGAACTTTATAAATCAAATTACAAATCATTCAGTATTCTTAATCTTAAATAGTAACTCAATAGAGATCTAATCATCTTTTTTTGACTAGTCATCGATGTATATCATATTCAAACTTACCAATACTAATCATACTGTCAGTATCATTTTGATCGTAGATGCTTTTCGGAATAATAACATCTCCTGGTTCACGTTGATTGATTAAATCTTGAAATGTTTTTAATAAATCAGGTAAATGACTATGAACAAGAAATTTACATTATCGTATATACTCTAATTTATCCTGATTACTTTACCTAAGATAAGAATGTATAAGTTCAAATAATTCATTACGAGATATAATCCTTTTCGTATAAAGTAATATGCAACGTAGAAAATTATCGAATACTAATGGACTACGTAATGTTTTTTGTACCTTTGAAATAAAACGAAAATAAAATTATAATAATGAAAAATTGCTAACTAATTATATTACTTTGTCAAAAAATGCTACATCATCAATTGAAGATGTTTTCCTATTTTGTATTGACGCTGTTGATGTTGTCGTTGTTTCGATAACATTCGTTGTTCGTATAGTTGGTGATATGGGTTGAATATTATTCGTCAATGTCAAACGTTTTTTCTTTGTTGTTGTTGTTGCTGGCGATTTTGACGTTGAAGCTGAACGTTTATTTGGAAGATTATTTGTACTTGTCGATGCTGTACTTGTTGTCGTTGTTGATGATGTAGCTGTTGCTGCTGTTGTTGTTGTCGTCATCATTGTTCGTTTCGGCGATGGTGGACGAGTAATAGGTTCTTCTTTAGCTGTTGTTGATGTTAAAACTGTAAATGATGGTGCTGATGACAACATAGCTAATGAAGATAATGGTGACGTATTCGAATTATTATTAATAGTTAAAAATGATGACGAAGTTGATGTTGTTGTTATTGATGATGTTGATACAGGATTATTGATGATTAAACGTGGTGTTGGATTTGTTACAATTGGATTCGTATTCGATGTTGCTGTTGTCGATATTGAACTTGTTTGAATTGGAAAAATTGGCGGTGTTGAACTACCGGATGATGATAGAATATCTGATATGGAATTTGAACGGTCCTTGAATGAAAAAAAAAGGATCAATGGAAGAAGAAATCTATGTTAAATTCATATTTTACAGTTGGTTGTTGCGTAGCATCCGGTAAAAATTGACTGAATTCAGCAAGAAGGTCTTCATGATTAGTAAATAATTGTGCAACTTTTGCATAAACTTCCGTTTCAGATAATAATGTTGATTGATTACTAACACCACCCGTTACTGTTGATCCATTGTTATTTACTAAATTACTTGAAGGAATTTCTTTAGCATCTTTTTGTTGTTTTTGATATGTATGAAGAATCTCAAGAAACGTTTTGTAGATATTTGGACTTCTAAAAATAGAAAAAAAAGAAATAATTAATCAAGATATATTCTGTATTTTTTTTCATCGAATGTATCCTATCGTCGTCTACACTAATTCAAATATGAATGAATACATTTCGATGGTAAGTGTAGCTGCCTGCTGCGAGCGCGAAATATGTCTATCTTGACTGATGGAAGAATGTGTGAGAATATTTAAATGAGTCAAGTCTTCAACGATGAAGCATCTACTTCTACCAATCACTCCTACTGTCTATATATATATATATAGAAAAATCTGAATAAATCGAATATTTAAACAAACAATTACAATAATATTTTCATCATATCATAGCAATGACTTTTGATCTTTACTATTGTATTTTGTGAATTCCAAACATTGAAATAATGATGCGTAAAACTTGTAGAATTTATCAAAGATATGATATAGACGATAAAAATAAAAATGATCAAAATATATTTCAACTGATTAAACATGGATAGAAGCCTTGTGTTGAACAAACAAATCGAGAAAATCTATATTGTTCGTTCCTATCGAATGACAATAATTTTTATAAATTTAAATTTTTGATTTAACCTAATATCGATCTATTTCATTCAATGAAAGCACTTTCACTAAGTAGAATTTGAAAGAACCGTATAAAGAATCAACCACGATTATTTTCGATATTTTAAGAAAACGAAGAAAAAGAAAGAGACATCTCTAGTTTTATTCTCACTTATCAATAATTTTCAAGCATCTGAATACTTGAAGATTCAACTGAGTTCATAGATAAGATTCTCTATTGTTTGTTTTATAAATCGATAACATCATTCAATAATAATAAACTTACTGATGAAAACGATTTTTAATTTTATTAACATAATTTATAGCATGATTGAATTCTACCGGTTGTCCACTCGAGCTTTTCTCGACTGTAGTTGCTTGTGTTGAAGTATTTACATTTGATATTTGTTGTTTAGTTGTTTTTGTCGATAGATTTAAACCACCTGTTGTACCAAAATAGGGTATCTGTGGTGCACTAGCAGCTGATATTAAGGCATTGACAGCTTGTGATGTTGCACTATTCGATGTTTGTTGCAAAACATCTATTTCATCATTATCTACACTTAAGAGATTGGCAGTTTGTCGATATGTCGTAGTTGGTGTTGTTATTGATAAATTATATGTTGTATTCGCATTACCTCCGATAGCGATAGATTCAGTACGTGATGATGGATGTGTTACTTGTATGTATCCATGATGTTCTTCACTAACTTCTATTTTATAACCAGGTGGCAAAAAGGTGTTAAAACCAACGATCAAATCTGGATGACCATGAAAGAGTGTTGACACACGATTGATAACTTCTTGAGTATCGATGCTAGACAAGAGCGAGCGAGCGAGAGAGAGAAACAACAAATAATTCCAATTGTTATCTAAACATGACAAATTTCAATTTACCTTTGTGATTTAAACTCTTTCATAATATCCAGAAATTGATTGTAAACTTGCGGTTGTAACGCAAATTGGTTTTTCACCTTATCGAGATAGTTGAGTGCATCCTCCACTTTGAGGCGCTAAAAATCAAATATATCATAAAATGAAAAGAGATATGAAGACGAAAAAATATTGATTCAAGTTACTGATGATGTTAATTGCCCTTGATTGGCTGTTGTTGAATTAAGATTATTATTAGTATTAGTAGTGCTTGGTGGAAATATACCACCGGGGAGATTAGCAAAAAGATTTACAGGCGATGAAGAATTTTGTATATTTGATACAATGGTTGTCGATGATGGTCGGCTAAAATCACATAATTAATCAATTGTCTATTGGTAGTTATTGAATCTTACGTTGACGTATTTTGAACAAGTGTCGAAACAATGGTATTTAAACCCTATGAAAAAAGACAAAAAAGAAGTTATCAAAAACAAAACAGAATAATTCATTAAATGCATACCAAACTGCCACTATTGGCAGAAGTTGGGTTCATATGATCGAATTATTTTGAATACAATGTACTCTATTCAAGAACTGGGTTCTTTTTCTTGTTGCTTAATGGATTCGTCACTATGAAAGAAAGAATAAATGACGGTGTTTCAACTATGAATGATACACAGAGTTGATTGTTTGAAACTAACGCTATGTATGCTGAAATTTTCCTGTTGATTATAGCGACAGTAATCTATTGACCAATCAAAAACCATTTTCGACCATTTCGATGTTTGACAATAGTACCTCCATAAATTCGACCATTGATCGAAAAAATAACTAGTAAAATGAGATCACGGATGAAGGAACAAACACATTCGTTTAGCTGCAGCAGTAGTAGTCAGTAGCGAGGCTCTCTGTTCTCTTTTTGCATACTTTGATGAAATACAAAGAATTGCCTTTTTTGCCACACCTCTCTTTTCTTCCATTCAATCCACACCAAATCAGCGTAAATAGAGAGGCAAAGGTCATTGCTGCCTTTTCCCTTCATTTTGAGTTCCGCAACGAAAATAGTGCATCATATTTATTCACTATTCTCATGTAAGTAGTGTCTTACTCATGCTAATGGCAATTACGATACGCATGCTCTTTATCTTTTCGCAGTTGCTTCCTCCGTTTTTTTCTTTTTCCATTTATTAGTTTTACAACTCGATAATAGAGAATACAGTAAAAGTAACTTTTCTATAATTTTCTTTTTCTGCACTCGATGTCCTCCTTGTCGTACGATGAATAGAATAAGAAGGCAGCAGAAGAAACAACAGGAAAAAGAAATAACATAAGAACAAACTAGTAAGTCTTAACGTCTCCAGCTAGCTATATGATTTGTGTTTTCTACGGTAGTAGCACACACAAAGTGCGCTTGAGTACATTAAAGGCAATTTGAGATCAATGGGTCCTAAAAATGAGAGATCTTTTAAAATTATAGGTCATTAGAAACATATCGATTACATTATTTATTTTAAAAATACGAGAACTAACGAATGATATCTATTTTCTACGTGACAATATTTTTTCGTGTATTATGATATGAATACTCGTGATACAGGGATGAGTTAGAAGAAAACAGGAGGTTCTCGACTATTTTTTCTTTTTTCTTTCTTTCTTTCTTTGTATGCAACCCATTTTCGCTTGTTTCCTATCTCACAGAACAAATACTAATACAAGGGGACATGTTTACGTGCATTAGAAATACTCAAACAACCCTATACTATAAAAAGAAAAAAAGAAAAACACAATCAATCGATTATTATTTCATTGGTTGGTGGTTGTTTTTCTATTTAACCTTTCATGAACTTAACGAGAGAGAAATATAATGTTAGAAAAGAGTGTTTTGTTTTTATATTAATAAATGTATGTGCACGTATTATATTCATACATGTACCCTGCACGTGTCTCTTCTTTTTTTCTTGATTGGATGTTTCGAGAATAGTAAAGAAAACGATATCTCTCGTAGATTTCTTCTGGCACATTTCTGATGCTGATCATCAGATGTTAATCATTATTCAGTATTTATTTAAAAGCAAATCAATTCGCGTTCTTGAGAATCCCGTCATGTTATTTTTTTTCTTCTTCTTCTTTTTTTTTTCTTCTTAATAAAAAGGCTACTTCTATTTGTGACAGTAAGATTTTTCATCTGATTGTGAAGTGCACATTTCTAGATTAATTATGATTGGATTCAGTCAAGCAAACGATCTGTTGGGAATGATTCCATTAGGTAACTAATAATCTTATTGTTTTAAATATATTTTTTTCCTGATTCTATTTATAAATTTTGAAAAGATCGTCCAAATATAGATTGGTCTGATCAAGCATCATCAACAAATACCTATTGTGATGAAATAGATGAAATAATGAAACATGAACAAGAAGATGTTATCTTACTCGATGATTCTCTCTATGTCACACCGATTGATTTGGATTTAGAATCCATATCTGACTTACTTGAAAACGATTCGCCGATCAATACAACATCGTGTTATACTCAACCGATGAATATAAACGAATTCCCATCAACATCTACAGTATTTACAATTAATAATAACAACGATTCTCAATCGAATACAATATCAAAATCTGAATATTCATCAACGGATATAAGTCCAAAGTTTATAACATTAAGTATAAATAATAATCGTTATCAACAAGTAGTTCAATCAAATAATTTAAATCAATCAAACTATATTCAACAGCAGCAACAGCAACAGCAACAACAAGAAAATTTTATTCATGATCGATCATTTCCTTTTGAAATCCTAAGTAATACAGATGGTTCGCCCGATGTTAAACGTTTTCGATCAGCTAGCATGAATGATGGAGCAATATCACAGCATCAAATTAAATTAGGTATGTTGTTTTTATTTAGAATTAATAGTAGGACAAGTTTCCTGAATGATTTTTTAACCTAATTCCTTACATGAAAAGAAATCTGAGAATATAAACAAACAATTGGAAATCTTGCTATTTTCGATCATCGTTAAGTAAACGATAGAGTTTCTCCTAGGAAAACTAGTAGTAAATAGTCTCGTCTAATAATTATCTATAAATGAATATTTTTCTAATTCTTTCAAGAATAAACATGAACTCAAGTTAATGACATCATCAAAATAAATTTGATACGCTGATAAATAAAACCATATTCTTCATCTAACTCTTATTATTGACTATTTACATATTGAATAGATTAAAATTAATTAGCTCCACAATATCAGATGAATCATAGTTATGTGTATTAATCTTCTAAAAATGTAACATGGTTATGATCTCTAATAAGATGACTGAACTTGTATTTATAGATAATCAATCATCGGATCCATTCCGTTTGAGATCTTCGACTTATGTCAATCCGTCTTCATATCAAGCTAAATCAATATTGTCAGCTGATCAATCATCAAATCCCATATGGTGCGTAGTTAATTCTGCTCGACCTACGTCAAATTCTTTCTCTGAAGTTGAAAATCAAGAAGAACAACAACTTCATCCAAATCGAAAATTATCATCATCGTTTAGTGGCTCATCAATAAAATATCAACGTAATCAAACTAGATTTCCACATGATATCAATGTTCAATCAAAAACACTCTATGCTTTAAATCAACCATCAAGAGAAGATTCAACTTGTACAAATCGTAAACGATCATCTTTAGGTGATTTTCTCGTCACAGAAATTAAAGGTAAATTATTGACAAACAAATAATCAGAATTCGTTATTGTTTCTTTTCATATAAATCTAGATGATCCTATTAGTCCAATTGGTACTATTGAACAACACAGTGAACCTGATCTTTGGTCTGATATTGAACAGAATTCATCTGATCATATTCAAGATAATGATATCACATCGGATGATGAAGCAACTGTATCAACAAAAGCAAGAAGATCATCTGACGTAAACGGATCATCGTCACTTTTCTGGCAATATAATGTTCAATCGAAAGGACCTAAAACAAAACGAATACTCTATTTAAAAGAACGTGATCCACATTTATATCGTGAATTTAGTGATCCAGTTTATCAAATAAAATTAACACAAACTAAAGGACAAACATTTAATAAACTTCGAAAAGGTGACGGAAATGATGTAACACCTAATCCAATGAAACTTTATCAACTCGGTAAACAAATTCGTGATCTTTCAAATAATTCATCTTCGGTTTATCATGGTATCTATCATGTCGATCATCATACGAATAGTAATGATACATCTGAAGTAAAGAAGCAAAAAAATAAAATTGCAAGCAGGTTTGTATTATGACAAGAACACTAAACTCAGATTAGAATTCATCTGTTTCTTTTTTCTAATATTCATGAATTTATAGAGCATGTCGACTTCGTAAAAAAGCACAGCATGAAGCAAATAAACTTAAACTGCATGGCCTCAACGAAGAACATAGTAAGTAATTTTGTGCTTTTCTCTTGTTGATAAAACTTTTGAATCATCGAGCGTGATGACTCAACTGTTGACACTTACTTTTTCTTATTGACAATCATTAATTTCTCCTTTGTACAAGAATATTCAGTTCGAAAGCAAATTTCCTATCTCTTAGCTATGTACACCCGTTATTATAGGAATGAATACATTTATAAGAAATCTAATTAGAAATGAATATTGTTGTTCTTGTTATGTGTAGAATCATTGAACGACATTATTGCATCGATAAAAGTTACTATTATCAAACGATATCGTGACGGTCAACTTAATTCGTCATCATCATCTCCAAATCAATCCCTTGACACTGCACTTGATCAAATTATTACTAAAAACTATGGTATGTGTCATTAATTGAAAAACAGAAAAAGATATTCAAAGATTTTCTTGTTCTCACATTCTTAGGTCAACCAGTAGCTGGCAATGCTGATGGCTTCGTTCAAACAATAATAAATGACATGGAACGCATATATACTGTCAAAGAACAACGAAGTTACAGTCTTAATACATAAGAAAAAAAATGTGTACATATTTATAGTATATATATACATCCGTGTGAAAGTCTAGTATAGTTAAGCATTTCTATTTTCTTCTTCATATGGTTTCCGGTGACTTTCATCATAGTACGAAAAAAATGAAAAAAAAACAAGCCTCTGTTATCCGGTATGCTCTTCGTTATTTGCGATAGTGATGATGTGACCACCGATTTCTTTCGTTTCTTTTTTTTTTTGTACAAAACAAAGGAACTTGTTTGGCATTCAACAATCTTGTGCTGCTTGTGTTTTATCCTTTTCACATATCCTATTTTGTACATTTTCTTCGTTTTCTTCTTTTTGATTTTGTACATAACAAAATAGATTGATGCGTGAGTGAGGGATGTCCATTTATTTTTGAAATTCTAGCGACTAAAATATTATTTGTTGAGACGATCGAAAAATAATTCTTTGATAATTATTTTCATCTAATTATTCTTCTTTGTATATATTATGTATATATGATAAAAAAGTTTGTACATTCATTTTCTAAATCAAGAAATTCAACATATAAATTGATCAAATTTTATTTTCGAAGAATAATATTCAATATGGAACATTTGTTATAACAATGTGTGCATATTTTTAAAATTTTATTTTTGACTATTAAAATACGATGATCTTTTATGACAGATAAGATTACTTGTATTAATATGAAACAACGATATCGATGGATGTATATTTAAGAATTCCAAATAAACATTCATGTCAGATTATATAGAGAATTTCAATTGAATAAAGAACTTTGTAGTGTTAATAATATGAAATCAGAGTTTAACTATACATATATATATATATATATAAATAAATTGTATACTGCTTAGTTGGTGCAAGGTTTGTTTAGTCCATCGAAGTTATTTATATCTCAATTATGAGCGTAGGAGAGTCGAGAAAGGAGAACGAGTATATCTATGTACATTTTTGCGGTTTATTTACTTGCTATCATGAGCTATTGTACGTCATTCGAACTAAATAAATTCGAAATAAATCGTAATAATCATTTAATCTATCATTAATCGTAATCACTATTCGATACAACGCGTCAAGTTTTCAGTACAGGCTATAGAGCAACAGATGAAGCCGTGAATTGAACATATAATTTTTTCAATGGTTTTCAATCAAAGTTGATTCTTTTTGTTCTGTTCATTTTTTTTGTCTGAAACTACGAGTGACTAAAAGTCATTCTAATCACTAAAATAATTCATTCTCGTTTCAGCAATGATGCATAAAAAACTGCAAGACCTGTGCTCTTCTGAATGTTGAGTACCCATTGATGTCTCCGTCTATTAGTTGACTCAGTAACCTAGCTATAAGTATAAAAAAACGTCGTGTAAGTGTGAATCGATGGTGCTGCTATTTACGACTTCACTTTATTCATTCGTTTACCTTATCAGTACGCTTCACGTTGTCTTTCCTTGCATCCGTTTTATGAAATCTCTACTTAGTAACGTAACTATTTGTGATAGAAAGTTAATTGCAATTCAAGTATATTTCTTCAGTTAGTGAGAATTAGAAACATAAGTTATAGCTTTAGTTTTTACTTCTTCATTGTAATCCTTCACCAGTTGAGTACGAGTACATGTTAATCGTAGTGACTTTTGAAGGATAGAGAGTACTTGTTCTAGAAACCACGTTGCTTTCCTGTAGATCATCTATGGCATAGAATATCGTACCGATTTTGTTTTAGGGAAATGATCAAATCACGATGATCAAGAGGGCAAGTGATTTCTTCCATTTGAAGTTCTTCCATCGTAAAACTCAAGTAACTCTATGTACTTACTCATGCATCGTACTGATATTATTATAGAAAGTTACTTATGTTGAACGATCTTTCGGAAAAGTTCACTGATCGAGCTCGAGTGATCTGCCAAAAGATGACTCTGATTCTCTAAATTGTTCTTGATGATATTGTATCCCTCCTAGTTAATGAAATATTATTTCTCTATCGCCGTCTATAGATGCCTGTCATAGAAGTGCTATAGTCATAAAATATGTCGACCTTCTAATATTGATCGAATGTAAGCAGTAGTTCACCTAATTGTTGCCAACTTGTCAGATCTAATCTATTCGTGTATATTCGGTTAATCTAAGAAGTTGTTCATCATAATCTGACATAATTTCATTGGAACGGTTAATGCAAGTTTTTCTAATTTCACGAAATGGAATTTCGGAAAAGAACGGCTTTTACATGGAAAAAATGATTTCTTGTGCTTACGTATGGTAAAACTAAGTTCGTGGATGAAAAGCAAATAGACTATAGATGGGAATTTTGAAATGTATGATGATTGGAAAGAGCACTTCACGTATACTAATTGTTTGCAAAGCATCGTGAATAAATAAACGTAACACTGGTTGACACGAAATTATTAAAGGATACTTTTAATTTTCGTCCAATATTTGGATCATACTTCATGTCATGATTTACTAGCAAAAATCATGTAGATAGCATATGACTTTGGCGTGTTGCAGATTTCAGACACCATCTCTTGTCTGAGTACATTTCAATTATCCATTGTCTTTTACACTCGGTTTATTTTGAAAATATTCGATGTGATTTTATATCGAAAATCGAATACGACAAAAAATTCGAGTACTGTTCGAAGGGATCTAACTTTGTCTATGAATAATTTTGATCACCACCGATATTGTTCTATCATGCTCAACACGATGTATCGTTTCTTTTCTTAAACCAACAATAAAATCCATTTAGCTTCTCGAAAAAAAAAGATTTTCCAATCACAAAAGAAATTTGATAAAAGCATTTATTCAATGGTTTTTCTGTTCCGAATGTCATTTGTTTTTTTCCCACATGGATAGCTGTTGTCTCGTTAAAATGAGTGTGGCAGTAAGAGAGAAAATGACATTGAGAACAAGTAAATAGAACGATAAGAGTGCGAGAGAAATGTGCAGTATGGAAAGTAAGCATATCACCATTATATAAAGACTAGGGACATTACGGTCTAATCTTATTCATGTAACGTTTTCTTGTGTATGTACTTATTGAAAACTATTTACATCGAATGAAATAGCTTCACGTGATCAATACTCATATTTCTGCTGAATACCCGTTGGCTAAGATTTCTGGATGTGCGGTCATAACTTTTCATGTGAAAAACATTCGGCGTTTAATAGAGTGGAACACATGACCAATCTATGATAGAAATGAAGATCGTAGAATCGTCGATCATTTGAAAAATGAATTTCTTTGCAATTCTCTTCTCTAATTTTTGGAAGATTTTATCCAACATCGATGGACATGATCACGAGTGAAACAACAATGCGAAATATTTCTTCATTCAAATAATTTGCATTCACAGTTTGTTTATCATGATCTCGTTTTTTCACATGTACTATGTGGATGTTTATTACAAATTCCATCGAGTAATGTGATTACTTTCTATGTCATTAATACAAGAACAATAAACAGTCGAGTTGAATGAAAAACTAATAGATGTAACATGCCTTTTTTTTTGGATTGACAATTACCATACGTCATCATCTGTTCATCGGCATATTTCGTAATAGATGATCTATCTCTTTTTTTTCTATTATATTTTCTTTCTTTTCTTTATTCTCCGTACGTAAACAAAAAACGGAAGAAGATACGTGCAATCAATCGAATTAAAAACAAACAAAAAAATGAAACGATCTGTTTTCTCTCACAGGATTTGTCACCATGATCATAAATATGTTGTCATAATATAATCATTGATTCCATAATCCAGATTGTCGAACAGCTTGTTGGAGGAGAAATTGTGCTTGTTGAATTTGATTTGGATTACCTGTTATTGTTATCAATCTGTCATTGGTACCGGGCATAGGTTCAGAATCTATTTTTATTGATGCTCCTGATTCTTGTCGAACTTGTGATATTTTTGAACCTTTTGCTCCAATAATTATGCCTAAAATCAGAAGATAAACGTAAAAATAAAACAAGGAAATTTCTTTTATTGTCAGTGAAGAAAAAAAATGTCATGCTATGTTTCATGAACCAAAATCAAACTATTTTACCAGCCAATTCAGATGGAATGGTGACTTGTGTTGTTGTAACTCCTGTATTTTGTTGAAGTACTGGATTATATCCACCACCGTATTGCGGATAGCCTTGTGGTTGTCCATAACTATGTACAAAACAGTTAGAAATAAATTCTTCAGTCATTTCAATGATAGTTGTTCTTACGGATTATTGTTACGTAAATGTTGATGATTATCGGCGTAACCCCCATAATCAGAAATATTAAAACCAGTATATGTCGATGGATCATAAAAACGATAGGGTCCACGTGGTGGTACACCTTCAAGCACACTATAAACTTCAGTTAAACATCTTATAACATCATCTTTATTTCCTCGCATTGAAATACCTAACAACAAAAGAAGGCGGGGATGTGCTTCCTTAGAATAAATCAGCACACATATTTTAATCATTCTTACATCGTTCTGTCGAACCACCAGGACAACATTGTGGATAAATTTTAACATCTATATTATCTAAATCAATACTGATTATTAACATTTTTGAAACATACATTCTATACGTTATATGGACTCACGTTTTTCTCGAAATTCTTTAACTCTCGATGCACCTTTACCAATCAATGCTCCAGCTTGTGATTGGTGAATCAATGCACGAATTTCACTCTGATCTGATTTAGTTGATCGTTGATGATTTTCATATATATTTAAAAGTATATCTGATATACAATTAAGTATATCTTTCTGATCTCCATTTATTATTAAAACACGTTCAGGTGATTCACAATCAGCCATTTGTATTTGACAATGATGTTTTGAGCGAAGATCTTGTATTGTTTTCCCACCTTTACCAATGATTGCTTTTATTGAAGAGAGAATACAAAAAGAAAAAATGATTTTGCTGTTTTTTCTTATTAAATTGATTCAGTAAGAGAGCAAACCTCCAGCATCACGAGATGGAATTAAAAATCGATAATCGACTTTTCGATTTCTTCTTGGATCTTGTTGTTGCTGATCATCATTAGTCGTGCGATTTGAACCCAACGAATTATAATCTCCACTTTCCATCATCTTTGATGGTTGATTTTTTCCTATTAAAAATTTGTTTAAGTGCTCGTTTTACAACAAAAACAAAGAAGAAAATCTATCTAAAATTGGCATTGAGAAAACTAAACACAATAATTTCGTTCGTAAACTTTTCTTTATGATGACTATGTTTTATAAAGAAACAATATGATTAGATGGTAAATAGGATGATTCTCTTTTTTGGATCGATTTTATTCTAATAACAGATGTCACTAATCGATAGTGACAAATTATCATCGAACGAGTATATGTCTTCATGATATTATAACAAAATATTTGTCATCATATGAACATCTTTACCTATATTGGCTTTAAACGTGAAGTGTAGAATGAAAATTCTACTCAGTTTAAGATAAAAAACTTTATCAAAAACTGTTGTATCAGTAAACACAATGATAAATCGATGGGACGTGTAAATTCAAGTTCTATTACTGCTCATACTTCTTTTGTTTTGTTCTTAGAAAAGAATTGTTTCCATCGAAATATACATATTGATAATATCTTTCAAGCAAACAAAAACTTTAATCTGTACAGTCAAGATTTACAATGTGATTCTATCTGATGAAAACATGGCTGAGAATCTATCACAGTCACACCACCATGAATATTTTCTAGTCAACATATCCTACGACTTTTTTCAGTAGTGTTTATCATAAATTTGTGAAGAAATCTTGTCATTTTCTAAATTACATTCTCTTCTGACTTCGATTCGATAGACATGACTCAATAAATCGTGTACGATTGAATCACCAGAAAACTCAGACAGATCAAAAGAATATTTTTAACCTGAACATCAGTCATGGATCATTCCTAACGTCAAATCGATAGTGGCCATGAAGTTTCCAAAGAGATTCCTATACAGTTTATCTTTTGTTCATTATAGTAAGCATATCATATCTTCATTTTATCTAGTTGTCTGTAGTTGGTAATACATAATAAGCACAAAATCATTGAGCTATAGTGTTGTAAATATCTATAAGCTATGCAAATGAAGGTCATATAAAAAAATATTTCACATATATTGAACAGATTTACAGGAATAATAATGCATATAACTAGATAAATATTAGAAAACATGAATTTTCCGATTGAAACTTTCAAAAGCGATCAATTGAACATTCTAGTTTAAAATTGAATTGCCGTTTCAATTTTGTCTACAGATAATAGTTTTTTCATAGATTCAACGAAAGAGTTTCGTGCGAGTACTAATAATTCAAATCAGGAAGAAAAATGGGAAATGAATTGAATTGTAAACGTTCGATTGAATCAATCGATATTAGAATCATCTTAGCCGCCTCGTCTAGGTATCGTAGTCAAACGAGAAAACAAAAACGCAATCAACCGTCAAAATTCAAAAATTTGCAATGCAATTGTAGAGGAAATATTGTCCAACGAATGTACAGAGTATAGTTGTCACTGAAGACAAATAATTTGAAAGAAAAACTTTGTACGTACAAATTAAATTCTTCCGTGTAAATCAATGTACACTGTCATTTTGAATTATCTCGATGACATATAAAGAAAGCAGTTTTCTTTACACCTTTGAATAAATCCTTCATAGATATTGCATTCGAATTAATGTTGGGAAACAAACTTAAAACAAACATATTTCAGATATCGTGATCATCAGTGAAGAAACTAAATTTGAGCACCAACATTTATTGAGAGTTCTTCATAAAAGTTGTTCTTCTTTTGAAACCTATTCACATTTTTTAGAATTTGAAATTAATTACTACATCGAGGATTCTATTAGTTAAAATAGCATTTGTTTTCAACGCAGTTCTGTAACACACATTTCAAATCAATATCTATCCATAGATGTTCGATGCTCTCACAAGAAACAGTTTTCCAATCCAAGATTTAACTAAGCAAGTTTATAAAATTTCATTTTGCGACCCAGTCAACTGTTACTGAATTTCACTTTTTCTTTAAAGCTGTTTTGCAAATGTATTTTTCTGTAACAGAACAACTCACTGAGGTCTGAGTTCAATACAGATAATTTCGTTTCAAGGGCTGCCAATCAGAGGCAGTCAAAATTTAAATTTCGAAATCGGATTACATGCGCATAACATTGCACACAAAATAAAGACCGAAACTTTTCGTTTACAAATTTAAATAGAAACGTTTTTCTATCGATGCATGAAGCAAAATATGCCATATTATAGAGAATTCGATTTTCTATACAATGGGATCGTTTTCGCGACTTTTATAAAGAAATACTAGTTAAGTCGAACAAGTAAGTTTAACAGTTCGAAATGTTGTAATTTTTAACTTGTTTTCGAGATTAGATTTGTAATTAGCACATTTTTAATCGTTTTTCGGATGAAAACAAAAAATTCGAACCTTTTGAAGTCGAAAGACACCGTTAGATGGTGATAACGATTGCCTAGTCGTATCTAAAATTGAATGGAATCCAAGATAGGATTCTAATAGAAATGTCAGTGAATTGCAGAATCATTATATCGTTATATTCTAAGATGTTAAAGTTCTATTAGTCTAGTTCCTCTCAATCATTCCTGTCGATTTTTTCAGAGCAAGCGTCTTTAACAAGGTCATAACTACCACATGACCTTAATTGTCGAAAGTTGGCGAATTTACGGGAAACAGTCTACGCTTTTTGAATATCACATTAATGGACAATTCAATTACGGTTTTTATTAGACATTTTTTTCATATCATATGTACACTCATTTCGCAATTTTCTACCACATGAGATTAAAAATGACTCTGATATTAAAGAATCTGTCTAAAATTAATCGAAGTAGTAATAACGAATGTTAAGAAAAATGTAGCATGAAATTTAAAAAATTGATTGATCATGCTAAAAGTCATGCGAGATCATCTTATGAACAACTATAGTAGAAACTAAAGACAACTACATTGCATCGTATATCAATCTAGTTGTCGAGTCAGAAACTATCACATCCTATCTGCCTAATTTTATAAAGTTCTTTTAAATTTTCACAATTCGTTCTTCTATAAGAGTTTTCAGTTGAAGTGGCGTCACAGTTAGATTCAGAAATGATTTTTTCCATTCTTCTGAGAATGATATATCACGCTTATCCTTGAATATTGTACGTGAAAATTTTCTAGAATATTCTCAAGAAAATCTTGTATTTCTATCAATGTAAGAGTAGTAGTCGGTAAAATTTATTAATATTCTTCTGTCATATTGTACGTCACAATGCACTAACTACATGCAGTCTTGAAAAATGAAAAAAAATACATTTTTATCAAGTTTTTTTTCTCGAAACCGTACATTAATTTTGAAATTCACTCATATATACCTTGTATTTGTTATCTGTACGATATGATCAAAGAACCAAAACACAAGAATAATACTGCCTGTCATTTCAATTTCTGTACTCGTCTTTCTATTTGTAAAGATTCTTCGATTTATTTATTAATTAATGATCGATTATTCAAATAATTTGCTAATCATTGCATCTGTTTCTTACAAATCAATTGGATTTGAAGAGTTTTTCAAATGAGTGTTCTTTAAAATAATATTAACATCACATATATTTTTCTTATCCAGATGAATAACTCCGATGCTAGATCCAACCGGATCGTACCGTATCCGATCGAATTTTTGGAGACGGATAACCCTATGATCCTAATTAGTACCTGATGACATTACTAGACGTGGATCAAAAGATTACATGAGATTCTGACAAAGTTCTACAGAAGAATCTAAAAGACATTCCCACTCATGAATTCCGATAGAATTTCGTTGATTTTATACAAAAAGAACATATACAGTTCGATTGAATTCTGACCGGAATTCAATAATCGGAATGATTCTCCTTGGTATGTCACGAATATTGAATCTAACGAATTCTATTCAAGAATTTTAACATGATTGACAAAAATCTTCAACTAATATAACAACGAAGTATGTTTATTTATGATATTAATTAATAACAACAAAAAAAATAAGATTTCTTGTACATATCACTTGATATTTTTTTACTGTAGGAATACAAAAAAAGAATTAAATTAGTTACAATAAAACATTTACATTTCTTCATATTGATATTGATATCCACATTCCATACATGTCTTTGTATACATATCCGTTTCATCATCATATTTTATATTTTTCTCATCATAAATATGTTCATGTATAACTTTCATTCGTTTTTTTTGTAGACTTGATCGAACATCTAAACGTAATTGTTCGATTTTTTTTTCATAATTTTTTCTTTTCTTCTCGGATTTTTTTTCTTCACGTTCAAGAAGTTTTTCTTCTGTTTTTCCATCATGTATTTCAGCACTTAAACGTTGTATTTGACAACGAAGATAGAGACGCATAACACCCCAATGTTGATTATGTGGATTTTTCTTTTCGATACATTTTAATATTGGTTCACGTTTATCTAAATCATAATCGGTAAGTAGATATTTTTCTTTTGCTGATGTACGTGTTATTAAACTATATCGTATGGATTGTTCATCATCAATATCATCTTTTTCATCATTCATCGAATATTTGTCTCGACATGTATCACATATAGATTCGAGAAAATGATTATATAGATAGGATGTTAAAAATACTTTTTGGCATTCATTGCATGGCATACCAATTATATCTAATTGATCAGATCTTGTTTGTTGAATAATAGGTATAGTTTCGTATACAATAGGACGATTATCGATCGTTCTAGGATCTTCGTCGAGAAAGAATCCAGCATGTGAATCGATTTGTTGTTTACGTGTAGGAATCGATGAAGTAGTAGTAGTTTTATTTTGAGATTCATAAAGTTTAGTTGAACTAGCACGAAGTTCTAATGCACGTTTACGATTTCGTTCGATACGTTCAAGTTGTTCAGCTGTGAGAGTTTCATCATCGTTCGACATAGTATCTGAAATGAAAAATTTAGAGTTGTTCGAGAAATGTTCGAAGATGACTTTCTTTTTTTAAAAAACGACAAGATGCTCGTTCAAATTTTTGTTTTAATTTTTCATTATTTACAAGCGGTTTCGATTTAACAGGTTCGGTGTTTTTCACAAGTTTCGTTGGTATTTCTTTTCTTGTTGCTCCTTGAAATTTTCTTGTTTCTTCACAATGAGAACATGTAACAAAAATTTTTGAACGAGATTTACTTGTAAAATTATCAAACAATCGACGTTTGTATGTATTCGGCGATGGAATTCGTTTATATTTATGACGGATTCTTAGAATATGATGTAAATGTTGATTAACATGAAGTTTTCCACGATAATGAAATGAATCAGAAGAATAACTATGCGAACATGATGGACATTTCGATGAAAGTTCTTTCATTGCTAATGGATCGCGAGTTTTTTTGTATGATGGAGTTATCAAACTCGAATAGTTGGTTAGATAATTTTTTAACGCAGGCATCGTCTCTGGACATGTTCGACTTAATTGACGAAGAAACAGTTGTCGTTGATGAGCTAAGGCAGACATTTGGGTTTCTTGAAATAGATGATAATGAAAAAAACAGACAAATAAATAAATACGAACGAGGAGTTACATGGACAAAAATAAAATGTTATTACAAAATTTGTCAAGACGATGATGATGAACTTTTGATGATGTTACTTTTTATTTAGGTAGAATGATAGCTTTTTAATTTTCAAATGAAAATTGCACACACCATGTAATAGTGATGGAATAGATGGCATTAGTTCACGATACATCTGTTATCAAGACATAAATATAATAAATTCGATGGAAAACCTAGTCTGCCTTATCCCTATGATTTTTCCGAATGAATGTATAGATAAATGCATCTGATCGAAGATTTATATGACATTAGTCAAACTACACAAGATTCATCCAGTAGTTTTTTTCTACTACGAAAACTCGTTAGTTTGAAAGCATACAAGAACCCTTCGTTATGATACTAACGGTACATTTACCTCTTTTGATGATAAATCATTGTTCGCTTCATATTTTCAAGTATCCTATCAACATTTTGTCCATGAGTCTTGATCAGAAATGATTTCTCAACTTGACATAATGGTACTTTTCACAGACAGGTTTCACTGATGATATTGGAGAGAAAAGTTTTATCTGACGTTGCTAGTTAAAAGAATGTCGAAATTTGAGTTTCTGAACACATCACACTAGTCTTCCAAGCATCCTTAGAAATTCGATGATTTACTTCTTTGTAAATTTTACTAAAGTCTACTTCTCAAAATAGCGGCTACATATTATCCCAAACAGGAATGAATGTTGTCCTTGTATTCATTGATGATTAGATCAAAGTTTTTTTTCATAAATATAGATATACACGAATGGAATATTTTTCCGGTTTCCTGAAGCTGAGTGGAAGAATCTTACTGTTCACTTTATCATTTCGCCGAATACATAATCTTTAACTCACTATTGAGTTTGTGTTTACCTCTTGCTAACGTTACTTCTTGTTCAAGAATCTACGTTATAAATATTACTGGAAGTTGTCTGTAGTACATTTTCTTAGATTTATAGCTGATCAAATTTTTCTCGAAAACTCATCAATGTTGCATGAGAGTAATAACTCTAAATCAAGATACGCGATACTATTCAGCTTGAACTCGGATAACTCCACAACTGTAAACAGCTATACACTTCAAAAACCTCAGGTGAATTAAAATTTCGAATTATAATGATTGAATATTTTCAAGTTGTATAATAATGATAATAATAATTTATGAAGAAAATCATGTGATTAATCACTAGACATGCATCAAAGTCACGTGGTCATGTTTGAATACTGGTGTACTGTTGAATAAACTTATCTATGTATGCAATACATCGATAGATTCTAATACACATACGGCAAAAGAAACACCTACAAGACTATACATCAAATGTACCTTTACATCTAATGAAATAAATAGATGAAAATCTTAATAAATTATGTTATGTTTAGATACTCGAATTCGAGTACTTTAATAATTACTCATAGATCATAAGCTTGGTTTAGTCAATCGTTCGAATGATCACGCGTGTCTGTGTGTACAGGTTGAATGGTTTCAGAAATCAAAGTTGATCGGAATTTTCTGAATTTCAGTCTTAGATACTGATGTTCACATCAATATTATTCGAACGTTAGCTGAGAAGATTCGATGTTTTATTCTTTCGTGTGAGTTTGAATTTGAAAACTATATAATTTCTGATCAAATCCAACATTTCATCATTTTCTTCAGGATAACTGTTGTACTAAATGTCGAACGGAAAAATGTTGAAAAACAAATATTGAATCATGGTTGATTTTCTCATACTTCTACTAGTCTCGATTTTAAACTAGTAAGTCAAGGGCGATGAGTAATACTTGATGTAAATGAAATAAAACATGTGAGCGAAGAAACATTATATCAGTAAAATTCTATTATCATGATTGAAAGTGTTGTATCTTCAACAGATGTAACTCAAGTGAAATCTCCAACTAACTATTTCATTTATGAATCGGTCGTTCATAAAATCTTGACAAGAAGAATATCCTTTTGGTCATATGTATATTCAATGCCCTATAGATAAATTTGGTGAACGATATTATAATCGTGCTATAAATGCTATGGCATACTTAGATGAATTATCATGTATAGGTGCTAAATGGAAAAAAAATGACGCATTGTCTAATAAAACATGTCCTTCATTAATCAAAAATCTCGAAACACTAACCTGCCATTTTTTATGTAAGTATTCTTTTCGACATTTTCCCTTTTGACATTTGGACGGCCAACCTTCCGTTTTTATGTTTTCAGACTGCGTTTTTATTTTCAATATATTGTTTGTCTTCTTTTTTTTTGCTCCTAACGCATATAATGCAACATTCAGAACAATCTTCTACTATTTCACTAAATAACATTGTATATGGATCGATGAAATCGGGTGTACGTTGTTTATATTATTATTCTGTTGTTAATCGATTTTAGATGTAGTCAATATCTGAAAAGCATAACGTAAGACTAAGAATTTGGGCATGTTTCATGTTAAAATTATTGATTTATCTGTTCTCGAATAGATTGGTTTTATCACAACAATAAAAAGTCATGTCGATCTTTCGAGCAAAACATATATCTATTAATATCACCACTATTTTAGATTGACTTTCTGTGTTGCGCTTCTCATTACATGGTTAATAGGGAAATATATTACATACTTCTACTTTGTGACAAGCAGTCATTTATATCTATATGCATCTTCCTTGCAAATATGATTGGACTCATTTTCTGATTTCGATTGATTTTCCAGCAACATGGTCTAGACTTGCTCGTTGCCATCTAATGCTATTGAAAATCATCAGTGAATATTTGCAACCGTGATCATAGTTTAGAGCATCGGACTGGAAAAGGATTTTTTTAGAACCAAGAATTTTTCTATCGAACAATTTTTAGCGTTGATCATTCTAGTTTTTATTTATCAGACACTTCAAGGCGATCAAGACCTAGAAAAGGTATAGAATTCTTCAGGCAGACACATACATTTCACCTGGTAAACGCACAACTACTAAATAAAACAGACGTATATACGCGTTTTATTTTTCGTAGTCAAAGTTTTCTTCGTTTCTTTGCTGATCGTCAGTGAGACAAGTAACAAAATGACGTAGTAGAACGATATGACGCTTTACTTGTCTCCGTTAGTTTCAATATCAATTGATGGAGAGAAGAGAGACGCAAGAAAAAAAAATAACTCATGTGAATCACTTTACATCAAACATATGTACTCATATGTCCGAAGAAGCCAATTTATTTGACAAAAAGTGAAGAGAGAAAAAACGACACAAAATGAAGAAATGTATCTACTAAAAATTTGAATTTGAATGACAGTTTTGTCTATCGGTTAATATCCAGTGACAGTTACGGTTCATTGATTACCTGCATCATAAAAATAATCGTACAGTACAATTCTGAGGCCCATACGAAGCAGACAAAATGTTTTTCAAAAACGCGTTCAAGCATCCAAAAAAGGACAGAAAACCAAGAACAAGTGGACGCGTTTGGATGATAATCGAGGTTCCCGATTGTGAGTGAAAAACGCTCATTTTTCTACATTCTTCTGACTTTAATCGCGTTTTCAGTCAAGAAACGCGTGTACATACATAAAAAAAGAAGAAAAAGTGGTTGTTTATTGCATAGCCGTTATCAATGACGGGATCATAATACGAATTCTTAAGTATTAAATAGGCGACCACTTTTTCTTCTTTTTTTTAATGTATTTACACGCGTTTCTTGACTGAAAGCGCGATTAAAGTTAGAAGAATGTGGGAAAATGAGCGTTTTTCACTCACAATCGGGAACCTCGATTATCATCCAAACACGTCCACTTATTCTCGGTTTTCCGCTCTTTTTTCGGTGCTTAAATGGATTTTTGAAAAAAATTCAGCCCCTTTGGATACACAACAATCATTAGGGAAGACAACGTAAAACATATTAAAGACGAAGGCACATCTGCTATATTTCTCATGTGAAAAAATTTGACAATAAATCTGACTAAAATCGATTCTTTTTTGATTACCAATCGATTAAAGTGACACGATTGTAGTCCAAGTTTTCCAGTCACAAAAAACAGCTGTTTCTTATTCTTGAGATTTTTCGGAATCGATTCCAAAAGAAGATCTTAAGAATCAGATATATCTATCTTCGTAATTAGATTAATTCTATTTCTTTTCATGTTTGTTTACACAGATAATTCTTTAGTACTAAGACGATGGATCAATCTGAAGTCGATGAAACGCGACTCATCATCGATGTTGAATCGAAGCAACTTCCACTCAACAGTCCAATTGATTCAAATGAATCTTGTCTTTTGTTCCATCATGGTGCTCGAGGATCAGTACCAATCAACTACAATGATAGTAACTCCACGAAACTAGATGAATCAGACGAAACATTGCTGCTTAGATCTTCAACTCAATATGGATACTTAGAACATATTCAATCGTACAAACCCTTTTGTACTCCAGACGACATATCACTTCCGGAAAAAGTCAGGTAATCATAAACTACTTAAAAGTAAGGATTTGAACAGGAATTATTAGATGAAAAGAATCAATTGTGTCTATTGTGAAAATTGTAAGTTTAGAAATAAATGACAAAAACATAGGAGGAGCTTTTCACTTCCACCAATCACTCGAATAAAATCTTGTCCGAAAAGTAGATCTAACTTGAGGAAATGGATGACCGAAAGGTTTGCTTATACATCAACGAGATTCTCATCATCCAATTTAGCAAGATTTATTGGATGTTCTTTGTTTCTATTCGTCAAATTATTCTCATTTACATATAGGCAGTTCTATGCGGATCAACTGAAATTTATCAAATCGATCGAAGCTATCCTCTTGCCGAAGACTTTTGGAGAAGAAATCGACCCATCGGATCGTCAGAAACAACAAGAACGCAAGAGTGAAATATTGAGCATGATGACTCTGATCACTAATATTGTATGTGTTATAGTGCTTATATCGTTTCATAATAACCATCTCTCTGTCTCTCTTTCGTTCTGTGCCGAACGTAAGTTTCTAGCAATAATCAAAACAGCCGCTGCAATCATGTCAAAATCGCTCTCAGTAATCTCTACACTTGTGGATAACGCTGTTGATCTTCTGTTTAATGTCATTCTGATTTGGACAGCTCGTAAAATCAAACGACGAGATGCCTACAAATACCCCACAGGTGATATATATAATATTAGTTTTGCTCTATTAAGCTCGATTCTATTTGTTTTTCAGGACGAACACGCCTTGAACCAGTCACTATTGTTATTCTATCTGTAATTATGTGTTCAGCTAGTATGGAAGTGATTCTTGAGAGTAGTAGAGCTCTAGTTCTAGATATCGATTACTTCACTCATCCATACAATTCTTCATCGTGTAGAAAACTACAGAATATTGATATGAGTACGTTGCCCGTTGTCGCCATGGTATTTACTATCGGTGAGTGTAGTATGTTTTTTCTAAACATTTATTATGTGTATGAAGTCATGCCTAGTATCTAAAGCCATTCTTTTCCTACTATGTTATCGAATCAACAATCCAACAATGGTCGCTCTTGCTGAAGACAACAGAAATGATGTCTTATCAAATTCTGTGGCACTTATTTGTGGAGTAATCGGTAATATGAAGTTTTCTGTTAATTAAGGTCCGTGACTAAAAGAAACAAAAACAAATTTGATAGATACTCGACCAATGGTTACCAACCAAAATTTCATTTTATCCATATTCTTATTTAAATGGTAGTATCGCAGTAGAATCTACTTGTTACTTAAAGTTTCGTGAGTATACTTCTATAGAATAGACGCGTTGCAATGGGCTGAACAGAAGTGCAACAATGCAGACATTTTTGTGTAAAATTTGTATTTATGCTCGAGACTGAGAATATGATCTTGTCAACAAAAACAGTGAAATCATAAAATAACTCTGATTTTACTTCTAGTGAGATTTTCATAAAGGTTCGTTTTTTATGAAATTTTGTAACATACTGACCACTGTTCATCTTGGATCTCGCATGAATAAATTAAAAAAGAGACATAGTGTCGATTCCTCTTCAAAATCAAAACCCCTAAAGAAACAGTTTCATAGTAATTAGTTGAGACGTTCAAAAACGTGTAAGTTTCGAAACTTCTATCTCCTAAGCTACTTTTCGAATTTAATGCCTCATCGAAACTAAACTATGCGTAGAAAAATATAAAAATCGTGAAATATCGAAAAGGGCAACATTTTTCTATTTCCATGTATTTACTTTCGAAAGTAAATTTTGGTTGCCTTAGTTATCTGCTAACCTACTGAACTGAACCATGTTTGATGTCAAATCTCAGTGAATTAGAATGTCGACTATTTTTTGTTTGAAAAAAAAATGCTACGTGCTATTGAAATTGACGACAGTTAAAAAGTATTTTTTATCAATCGATAAATACACCATTATAGGTCGTGCCAACTTTAACCTTTGTGTCTTTTGGATTCCATTCAAATAAATATTTAGAAAATCTAGAATTTAACAGAACTATCAGTCAATTCGTCGAATTTCATTTTTCCAGAATAAAAAAAACAAAGACAAGCGAGAGGAGCAATGGTCTAATCATTGTTTGACAACTGTTGTCAAATAAAAGAAATAATCAAAGATGCTCTTTGGTGTTTAGGTTCGAATGCTCTACATCGTAAGATCAAACAAGAAGCGATCATTGTTGATCCAATAGCAGCCATCATTATTTCAATTTATATTATAGTTGTTTGGATTCGGCAAGGCAATAGTAAGTATTGAATTTGAATCGGAAAAAAAACATCAGCTTTTCCGATTAATATCGGACATTAACTTGTAATAAGTCTTATCACATCTCTTATATTATCGGATCATGCGAACTGATGATTATTTTATTAAAATAATCATTGTGTGATTTGTCTTTGTGCAGAACAAGTTCGTCGACTAACGGGTCTTACGGCCGATCCGTTTTTTCTGCAACGGGTAACGCATGTCGTCTACAATTTTCGTCCTAATCTAGTGACGAAAATCAAAACTGTTCGAGCTGTTCATCATGGTACAAAGTTTTTCGTCGAAGTTGAAATTATTTTGTCAGGTTCAATGCCACTGGCGATCGCTCATGATATTGGAGAGGAACTTCAAAATCAACTTCATCGAATACCCGATGTTGAACGAGCATTCGTTCATCCTGATTTTGAAGTGACACATGTCTCAGCACTTGAAGATATAGTTGTCTAATGTTATGGTTTGAACATTGTCATGTCACATTTTAATTGATTTTATTCGAATAAATATGAGCTACAATTAGTAGAATTATGTGAAAAATTTTCCTTGTTTTATTACTTTCTACGATAAATGTGCGCTCTGGAGTCATGTGTGAAGTAACATTAGAGTATACGTTCGACTGAATTCGTTATTCCCACCTATACCCTCATAGTAAAAGTTCACTCTTATGAATATACAGATTCAAGAAAATCGTCATTGATAAAATTACTGTTGAAGGATTCAACTTTCATAAGGGAATCTTCGAAATTAGTCCTATTTTCCATTTTATCTCAAAATTTTAAGATTTCCATTGAAATTCAAACCGATTTTGTTTAACATAGATTTGTAACGAGCATCGATAGTGATTTGTTCATCGATGAGCATACGATTAATAACATAAGCAAATGAAAAGTTGTTAGCTGGCGCAGCAAAACCGACGCTTCCACCCAATCCTAGAAATAGGACGAAAGGGTCGATTATAAACTACATAACGATGAACAATATTACCGCTGTGTCCAAATAAGTTCGATCCTAGTGTAGTAATCATATCATCATACAGTAGAAAACCCATGCCAAACTTAGTAGGAGCCCCAAATGTAAGATCAATTTCATTTTCAGGTGTATTCAATTTTATTGCTTGTTTCAGAATTTCTTCATTTATTAATCTTTTATGTTTGCCATGCTTTAAATCGCCAATTAAAGATGCGTACAGTCGTGCGATTGATCGTGCATTTGTTATTCCATTTGCAGCTGGTACTTCTGCCTGATGTATACGATGATCATTGAATGGAGTCAATGAAGAAATTTCATTTTCATCAACGATGTCAGCGTTACTTTGTTCAGTTTCGATTGGTGACACTCGATATTCTTGTTCTGACGGTAGACCAATATAAAATTCGATTTCTAATGGATCTGCAATTTCATCACGAACGAATTGCCCAAATGTTCTCTTCTTGGGATCAACACGTCGAACTAGTTCACCTGCTAACCAACCATAAGTTAAAGCATGATAACCATGAGCTGTACCAGGAGGCCATTGTGGTTCTCGTTGTTCAAAGGTATGTATCATGGCTGTCCAATTCAAATATTGCCGCAATGGAGAATCATCTAATGGTAGTCCGGCTCGATGAGATAAAATATCCGCCACTGTTGTATTCTCTTTTCCATTATGTCCGTATTCTGGCCAATATTGTGTAACCTTTGCTGAATAATCTAGTAATCCTCGTTGTACACAGAGGGCAACAGCTACCGCAACTAGACCTTTTGATGTTGAAAATACATATTGCAAAGTGTCCCGATCATAGGGTTTTGTTCGATAGTGATCGAACCATCCGCCATATAAATCGACAACTAGTTGACCTTGATAGTAAATAGCCATCGATGCTCCTAAATCTCGTTCTTGTACAAAATTCTCCTTGAATAGATCTCGAACATATTCCCATCCAGCAGCACTTGTTCCATGGATGTTAAAATCAGAACTATTTGAACTACTTACTTGCGAAGTAATTAAAACGACAATCCAAATAGAAGAATACATGATACGTAGAACACGTTCCGATCTGGATAAGATGCAAATGAGTGTGTGAATTAAAACAATGAAAGATCAACTATCCAATTGTTTAAATGTCAAGTTTCGAACCTGTCTAATCCACGATCCGCAAGTCTGATACGTGATATATACGTGATGACATTCTTAAGTCTTCATTCTTTTAGATAGTTGCCTGAAGTTCAGTGTATATAATCGAAGATATATGCTACATGATTGTGATGATACGTACTATAAAAGATTTTGCCATAACAATTGTATTTCTTTTGTATGTTTGCGTTGAATAGTGATGCCAATATTTTGCTACTGTTATGATTGACTGAGAGAGGAAACAGAAAATATGAAGACTTCCAACTTGCTATCACAGCGATACAAGGATTATATTGTAAAATTTGAAATAGATATACTGACTCGGGTTCAAAGAACTGTAAATAACAACGATCAATATCGATGTTGTGAATTTTTCGGAATACACTTCATCTATTCGAAAATATAATGCTGAATCAACTCAAATTGATAGTATTGAAACAAAACAAAATGTAATTGTACTATGTGAACAATTTGCAATGGGATCTATCTAGCTTATTCAATGATAGATGCATAGTCAAACGTTTGTTAAATTTGCGTTCAATGATCCGATAGTCGAGATTCAAGGGTGATCTTATTGATTCTTTGATATGTTTTTGAATTTCTACTACTTGCATAGAAAGTTTTTCCTTAAGATATATTCTACGTATCTTCCATTCTTTATGAGAATATACGTATAAGGTGGTTCATGTAATCTGAACACCTCTATCTGTTAGACAATTCATATCTTCAACTTAAGTTGTAACGGCGATAGCTCTTAGATTGAATTGCAAAATAATTGTGAGAATTAAAGAAATTTAACTTAGTTATTTAAATATAGAAATTGGAAGTCATTCTTCTGTATCGTCATGGATGATGAGAAGTATTTCATAACCACACACTGAGCATTTAGAATTCTTCTAGTTCTATAATATATGAGGATATGGACCTGTATATGATTGTGCAGCTCACACCTACAATCATTTAATACGACATTGATAAAAATGAATTGTCTGATAATATGTCATCTTTTTTCCCAACAAATAGTCCAGATTAGCGTCGAATGTCTTTTATTTATTGATTAATATGAGAATGATAGGGGCATATGCAGAAAGCTAAGATAAACTCTTTTTTTTACAATATAAATCCAATAGTTTTCACGTAAAGACAAATTCCATTTGTTCGATTAGTTTCGATGCAAAACATGGTTGTAAAATCGTAGCATTAGCGAGATCAATTCTTTACGAAAATAAGCACTCGTCATTGTGTAAATGTAGAATGAAAATGTCTTGTCAACAACAACTAATATCATCGTCATATTAAGAATAAGATTTTCAGCCGAACGACGTACGTCATCTTTGACGACTGCTAGTGGAATAAGTGAATAAATTTTCATTGCAAAAGCAGGTGAAGAACATATGATGTAAAGCATGACTTGTATAAACAACATGGACAGAATACTCCGATCTTTACTAGATGCATTCGACATAATAACGTTAGAACCTTTGACTTTACCTGTCAGAATCGTTGACATAATTTGAATTTTTCGTCCTGAACGAATGTGAATAATTGTACCAATGCCAAATGCTAGCATGAATATAGGTGGTCCCATCAATTGGAAGATGAGTAAAAAAGTGGTATCGATAAGACTGCACACTTTATTTCGAGTGTAGCATGGACCAGGTGTATTGACTTGATTAGCGTCGTAGCAATAAAATATTTGGGAAAATGTGAGAATACCAATGATGCTCATAGTGATGATGATTCGACGAGTGATGCTCATAGAGCTGTAACGTCTCCAAGCAGCACTTCGTGATGACGAGAAAAATCTATCCGCACAACACCCAACCATGAACCAACTAGAAAGGCAAACTGATGAATAGAACAGAAAGAACTGTAGTTTGCAACCGATCGATGAATTATTGATAATGGTTATACCAAAGCCAAACATTACACGCATGACTAAAAATGAACATAGAGTAACTATGTTTGTGACAGAAGCAGCCAATAAGAATGGTATACACGGTGAGATAGTCCATAAAGAACGTTGTAGGAAAAGTATAATGTTGAGTAGGCCACCAATCGTTCCGATTACAATAAATGAAATACCAAACGATGAAAGAAGAATGTTTTTTATTGCATTAATTGACAGCGACTCGGCACCCATCTTTATTAAAATTACAAGTAGAAACAAACATATAGATACATAGACATGGATGTTGAATAGTTCAATTAAAAAATCCTTTTCTAGTTTACTTCAAGGTTAAATGATCTGCCAAACAATGGTATTAATGAGAGAATGAAATTATTTCTGTAGAAGATAGAATTTCTGTAAAATATCATATGAAGGATCAATCGCGAGAGTTAATTCTTTTCGATACGACTTTTCCTATTGACGAATTTTTAGACTATACAATTGTGAGATATAGATTCTTCCCTAACTTGAGAAAAAAATTAAATCATTAATATATTTCTGTCGGTTTTTCGAAATATTTTTTCTAAGAAACAAATACACTAAAGAAGACTGGATCAGAATCAGAATAATCGCTCTGTGCCAGTGGGCTCGTACTTCAAAAAAGAACAAGAATTTTCTTGATGATGAAACGCTTTAAGAAATACTTAAGATTTTTTGCGATCCTTGATTTAATGAAAAACATTTCCTCGAATTAAAAATAAAGTTCTGGTATGACCATACTAATCTGAACTAATCATCTACTGCTATTGCTTACCGTGAAATATTAACAAAAATACCTCTACAATTCTATCATAGCCTATTTGGAAAATTATATTGTTGTCGTTACGGTAAAGCAGCCGGCTCGTGCGAATTCATACTACAATAAAATGCACATCAAGCTGAACATGACTGAAATCAACATAATTATGAATCTCTGCCGACTTTTTGTCTGAGAATAGCCGTAGGTTACTTTATATATATTTGTAGAGAGAGAGAGAGAAATGATAAGTAATTATCGTATTCATATTTCTCTCTCAATTTTCTCCACAGCTATTCTTCCACCTTGAAGGATTTGTAATTATGAATTCATATGATTCTCCTATGTCTATGTATTACAGACATGACAAGATGTAACATCTTCAATCCGTGTGATTGACAGAAAATTACAAAAAAGTTAGTTCGGGATAAATCCAAACCAACCATCAAACAAAATTCCTAGTTTTTGTCATACTTTATTATGTACAAGTGACCAGAGATTTTCTACGATCTTCACACGAGAACAATAGAAAAATCAAGGTATCAATAAGATTTTGTCAGAAAAGAGAACACATCGTAATATCGTTGAAAAACTTATTTTTGATCACTGTGAAATTATAAGAACTACTTGCAAATGATTAGAATCTTTTATCGAGAAATGAAGATGAAGGCTCAGATGAAAATAGTTCTTGAAACAAAGATAGTGTTCAATAGAGCCAGTTTCATTCAAGAAATTTTCAAAGAAAGTCAACATGTAAATTACTTGTTGATTGTGAGCTACAAATAGAGTAGTCACAAAAACGCCATTGATTACGGCATACGTATAATCGGTCATAGAAATTGTTAATTTTATAAAGATATCAGCTATCTTAGGACGATTGCTTTCACTCAGCGTGAATATTGACATAACAAAGAATCTTGAAAAGGTAACGAAAAATTACGAAGGGAATATCCTTCCGCTTGCAAGTGTTTGAACTAATAACGAAGAATAAATTAAAGAATAGTTCAAAGTATGCAGAAGATTCAATTCTCTTTGAATATGTCTATTTACATGGTTTAAAGTACTCGGAACAGACATCGTCACTAGTGTTTACGGTGTTTCAGAGTATGATTTCAGTTCTACTGAGTGACGGAATTGCGAACATGGAAAATTAATGCTGAACAGTGCGCTCAACATAATTATTACTTGCAATAAAAATCAGGTATTTGATACACGAATGTAAAAACAGTATTTTGCTCATTAATGTCGGACTTTGTATCAATTGCCATGGTTGCACGTCTTTATTAAAATTTTTCTATGTCGTTCTTATTTTGAGAAAGTCAAAAGAACGACGTAGATTTCTTTTCTTAATCCTAATTCACATTTATACCTTGCAGATCAATAAAATAATTAGGTTACGAATGTTCATACATACACTAACAGAGGTATAAAAAAACTTTGAGATGCATATCAACACACTCTGACGGCGCCTTAGATCTTTTTATGGAATCAACAAGAGAAAAAAGAATTAAGAACATTATTTTTAATAGTATAAGATTAAAAAATTTGTAATCCATGATGAGTATTTATCAAATTTTCAGATAATGTTAACATGAAAATTTTTCTTGCATTGATGGATAGCAGCAACTTTGTTAATTTCACTTTAGATAACATCTAGCTACGTTACAACTAACTGAACAATTGTCATCACCAAATACCGTATTGAATGCACACAAGGATATATACATCGTCTTTGAAAGATATATTTAGCCTGCAAACATTTCCAATATTAGACGTTTGCCATAAGTATACGTTCAGTTGACCAAATTTCAGAACTTCTAAGTGATAGATGTCAAATAGTGTATCTGACAACACCAATGTTGTGCTACCTATTAGAGTTATCGTTGAATTAGAAGACAACAACGAGTTCATGCTTAAAGAATCTTTCCAATGCTCATTGATTAATACTAACATTAGTGATGCTATTACCACAAGTTTTCTATCTTGCCGAGCAGAGATCATCAGCTAATCAAGAGCGCATACGTAACAAGTTAACTATACATTTGTCTTTTTGATGACAGCGTTCTTACATGTTCTTGTTTAAAATATTTATTTTTCTATGGGTTGTTTCAATCTTATTCAATACAAAGTCACTGATTAAAATTGTTTCGTCATGTCATCTATTCCGTATCAGCAGTCTCTAATCTTCTTAGCGACTTCAAAACGTGTTTATTCATCAAAATTGACCCACAACGTCAACTTTAATCTTCGACATATCGTTTTTTAATCTTTGAAAATACCTAATTAACATAGTGAAAGACAAGAATCTAATTTTTCACTGAAGCCATATCTTGACTTTTATACTATACATCAAAGGATCATAAGAAAAAAACATACTTTTGCGAATTATATTATACTTGTATTAGTTTACCTAGGTGTACCACTACGACGAGCAATATTAACACTAAAATTATCATATATTCAACAATGTATAAAGTAGACGTTTTCATGAATTCTATTGTAATATTGCAACTGTTTGATCATTCTGATAATATACAGATTGATTTACTTTTGTCTTTCACCTTTGTTTTTACACATTAAAAAAATACTCATTTTGTTTTAGAATTTTAGTCACTGGCAATTCATCAATCAACTATGGCACTTTCTATGCATTAAAAATGTGAAAGATACTAATACATATTTAGCATGACTTCTTGTTTTAAAATTCATGACATATGTCTTATTTGAATTTGTGTTTTCTGTAACTATGACGTAGTTGTTACAGATGTCTTGCGGAGATATTTAATTTTATTGAGTAGGAAGCATTGACGATGTTGATTTGATGTATGATCTTGGTTCATGTCATTTTAAAAAGAATTTAGTTTGATCTAATCAATGATAGTTTACTTATGCTAGTCTTGTGCATGACAACTGAAAAATGAGATCATGAGAAAAAGAAATAGAGTAAGTCATGAATATTGGAGTCGTCTATGAGCAGCGGCACTGGTTCAAAAAGATCTATACATAAGAATAGAAAAGAAAACATCTATGTAAGATACTCGTATAATAAGAATTTAATTAAGATGAAAGAAAGTCATAAATTTAAAATTAAAATCAATAGATTTGATGAGAGTGTGCTACGATTCATACATCTTTACTTTCGCTATTCGATAAGGATGAAAGTAATGATTTTTCACGACTAGATCTTATTTCATCGAAATACTTGATAGACTTTGAAAGATCAAAGTGTCCCGTTTATGTCAATATTTTGTTGTTTGAAAGTATGAATGGAGGATGATTGGAGGAAGGATTTTCATCATTAAGAAACGTCTGGCAAGTACATTGCATTTGCTCAAGTAAAAAAAAAACATTTAACCATTTAAATCTTATCACCATCAAATGTTGACAAGAATTTGATGCTACGTCATCAACAATTTGATCAAGTTTAACAAAGACTATTCGTAAAAGTAGTCGTCGAACATATTCATTTGCCTCATGGTATTCTGGCACACATATCAAGATCTTTTTAGAAAATACAAGACGGCATTATACTCTAGTTTTTGACAATTTTAGTTCTTTGAATATGTCATCATTGATTACATGATTTTATATATACTTATATGAAAATCCTGATATCAGAAGTAAGAGTCATTTTTATTTAACTGAAAATAGAATTTAACAAATGTCTCAATCATTTTATTTTTCTCTTGATAAGACTTGATTCTAAAAAGCGTTCCATTTGTGCACCATATTCTTTATCGATCAAAGATAGTATAATTTGATTAGATAGAAGAAAACAAGAAAAGAAATAATTGAATCGTATTATTCTATTTCACATGAAAACGACTTTGATATCCATACGATATAAAAACAGACGATAGATTCATTCTTCACAATCTTCCAAAGGGTATATTCTTCAACTGTCGATTTCGACCTTTTAACATGAATATTGATTCTTTCAATCTATCGACGAACTTATCTAATAGTGATAATATGTAGAAAACTTGTATTACTATTCAATAAATAAACGATTTATCTTGATCTTTTTCTTAATTAGTTCACACACTTTGTCTTCATTCATCCATTCACTTCATTTCAACATGGAAATGTTTCGAATGACCTATCAGAATAAAAACATATCTGAGTCTATTTAGAAAGATTTTTTTCCTTTTGTAATTTTCTTCCGAATTCTCATTTATCGAGTAGAACGTGCTTTTAAGCTGTTTTTCACTATTAATACTAATATCTTCGACTGAGAAAGTAAAAATTTTATTGGTAATATCCTCAACTGTCGGATCATACCACTAGACAAGTAGGCATGATATAGCCTTTTAAACTTCATTTAGTGAGAACAAGGATTTTCTTATTAAAATAACACAACAAGAACAACAGCATAAGGGTGCAGTTCTGTTTTCAAATCATCTCACCCTAATAAACCAAATAATGAATTATACTTAGAAGCGTATTGTTCAAGAAAGTATTTTCGTAAGTTCTAAGAAATTTATTACAAACAATGAAATTAGTATTGCTGCTGATTGAATTTATTATTCTGATCGCGAACTTGAGATCTGCAAAATGATTTTTTTCCAGTCCCATTCCAATTTTCTCTTCATTCCCGGCTTAGATTGTAACTAAAATGTACTATTTTCACATATAAAAACTCAGAATCTGTTTTTTTTTCCAGAATGCACATGTCTTATATAATTGTCAGCTGACACTAGTATTTGAGAGTGAAAGGAATGTCTTTGATCTGAAAAGTAGCTCAGACTCTGCAAGACTATAGGGCTTCTATTTTTACGGAAAGTTTCGAAATTTTTTCCAAGATCAACTTTCAATATTATGTTTATTTTTTTATTTCCGACGAATAGAAAAGTTTTTCTCAAGTAAATTATGGATGAATACAACAAGAAAAATAAGCAAATCACACTAAAAATACCAGAACAATAATAAAACACTACAAATAAGAGGATGTTTAAACTAGGTATGCACCAGTGCCAGTGAAGAACCAGAGACTGAGCATCTATACAGCTCAATTCATCAACAAATAAGTAGGGGCACCCTTTGTAAGTCACTATAAGGTATATAGAGTTAGGATTGCATTAGGAATGCACCAATGCTAGTTATCTAGGTGCCAGTCCGATTGAGTATCGATTTAATTGATCTAGGATTCAATCAATAGTTAGTAACTTTATGATTTTAATACAATCTATGATCAAATCTTGATAATAAATTTAGTTATATAGATACCCAATCGGACTGAGTATCCAGTTAACTAGCAGTGGTGCATATCTAGTTTGAACAGCTATCGAATCAAAAATATGTATACTTTGTTTTACTGTATATACTCGAAAACTTAATAAAGATTCCAAAAATTTGATTCTTGAAAGCAGAATCGTTTTCTGTAAATATCTTTATCAGATTAAGAGAAAAAAATAATCCATTAAAAGATTTTTGGTCAAAAAGGAGTAAAAAATATACAGTATAATACTTGACGAAAAAAGCAGACAAGGACCACGCTAAAATCATATTAATCTCCGTCCAGATAAAAGTGAAATTATTTTGGTCCCAGTTCCGATCCCAGCATGATCGGGACCGGGACTGTGACCACTTTACAGATCCCTATCACGAACATCTACAACTACAGTAGTAGCATTGTGATAATAGAATATAAAATTTCGAAGTTCTTCTATGAAGATTTGATATCTTGCGTTGATCATCACTTTAGAATAAAATTTTTCCTTGAGAAGGGAACGGGTCTTGTATTATTTACTGTATTTCTTTATAGTTTTCACTCGAAAATGTTTCTCAGGAAATCATGGTGACTTTAGGATTTGATGGGCTTTAAGAGCCCAAAAACAATTTTGAACTCATTACCTTATGATTTCCAGCTCACACCTTCCTAAACCAGGTATATTGTTATGGAAATGCAGTGATTGAAGTTCATAGTTAGCAAAAAATTAATTCATTAAGGCGAATCTTCTAACGTTTTCTTATAGATAAAACGAAATAAAATGGAATATTTATCTCAGTAACCACATGCTGATAAACATTATTCATGCGTAGTCTTTCAGATTTTAAAAAATACTTCATTTCGTCTAGTTTATATTATTACTGATAAATTTTGAAGTAGCATAGTTGGGTAACTATGAATTATACAACCAGTATTACTAGCATTCCTTAATCTTTTTTCTCTAGGTTTTTCCGGTTTTATTCTGTAAACAAAACTCTTTATGCTTCACTGAACATCAGAAAATCAATTCTTTTTTTCAAGGATTGAAGTGGAATGCGAAGTTTGGTTGTGAAAAAGTCAATAGTTTCAATTTTTTTAATATCACAATACTAAAATTGATCTTCCATTCATTAGTTATGAAGTAAACTTTTCTCTGGAAAAACATTTTGTTCCCATCAAGAGATTCTCCCGACGAGTTGCTAAAATCGAAACACATTGCTGAACGGAATTGTTTTAGGCGTTTAATTTTCAGCACTATGCCAACATTCTTAATGTAGAAGTTTGATATTAAAAAATATTTAGCCAATCCCGAGACATGCTCACATTTTACTACGTGTGTTCTAATTTTTTGACAAAAAAAATCACATTGTATACCTTTTGAAACTTTGTCTGATGGATCTGAGAAAATTCATGAGAAAAATCTAGTATTAGAACTTTGATACAGTCTCATTTTCTCTTTCAAATGGTGAAAACAACAGGTTTGTATCTATTCTTAATCGAAAATTATCTCGCGAATATTTATCCGTCTTTTAATTTGAAATAGAAAGTTGTCATTTAGATGATTGATATCATTGATGGATTTATTACAGGAATCTGATAAACAAGTATCCTACAATCGAATATTTATTAGCATCACTACATCTTCTCTATCTTTACTTAGTTTCACTCGTATAAATTTGATCCTATTAGCATTCAAATCATTATAGTTCAGATTCTAAGTCTCATTTACTCTCATAGTTAGTACCATTATGCCTGAGTTATAAATGCTATGGCATATTTTGATAGCTTATCACTAACTATCGTTCATCGAAATAAAAATGCTTCTATTACAGTACACCACATGAATAAGGGAAAACTTTATATTTATGTATTGCAATTGCATGGATATTAGAATTCACTACACTTAAACTTGTATAGGATTGTAAAACTGTTTGTTATTGTCGGTGGTAAATCATGAGTCTTTCTGTAGTGGAGTGTCTAAATTCTTAACCATATGCACTTCAATACTCGTTCTCAGATAATTTTTCATAGAATGACACTTTTTTTTTGTTTTTTGAAGCTACTAAGATTTCTTTTTTCAAATATGTTTTTTGATCATTGAATATGTCAATATTCATTCATCTACTTGTTATCTTCCGACGATTTCAGGCCAATCGAGTCGGTTTCCCAGTGGATGGTAATCCATTCGAATTTTTGTCACATACGCGATCGATTTGTTAATTTCCAATGATTTATTCAGGCATTTGTACTTATTATTCAATATTAAATTGAATACTATTCTATGCGGTGTTTTCTTTTAAGATAACGTGTACCAGAGAACTCATATAGTTCAAGTGAGATACTCAATAGTATTTTTAGGAAAAATAAAGATTTCTGTTCGCGCATGATTATGGCATTATTACACATTAACCTTATCACTCTTATCATTATTTTTTATTCCAATGCACATCAAAACTATTATAATCTCTATCAGACAGATTCAATGGATCATTCTTTATCACATGATTGTATTTATCATATGATTGACAATCGACAGAAGTTAGTTGAGAAAATATATAAAACTCAGCAACTTATTGAATATTGCATTAGATCAACCGTAAGAGAGAAGAAACTTGAAGTTAACACTGGAGCGATATCTTCGATATTGACTTTTGATCAATTGAAGATGAAAAATGTTAGTGCTGAAAATCTAATAAAATGGTCAAGTCCTGTTGATTTGGTCGAGCGTTATCAACAATATTTACAAATGAATGATTCTTCTTCAATGGAGCTGTTTTATAATTGTACTGTACCATGGTTTGGCTCACTCTGTCAATACAAATTTATTTTCGAACGAACATTTTCAGATATTGTCGATATAACATTTCGATCGAAATCTTTAAAAAGTACTCACGGAAATTTCACATGTTACATACATATGAAATGTGATCGTGGCAGTTTTCACTTATGTCTCGATTGGCGTGAGATATGCGATGGCAAAATCGATTGTCTCGATGGAGGTGAAGATGAAAAAAATTGCCGCGAACTTCAAATGAATCAATGTGCTGAGAATGAATATCAATGTCGAAATGGAATGTGCATCGATATTGTTTTCTTACTAGAAACTAAATTGTACGATTTGCTCAGTCACGAATGTATGGATTTATGGGATGAACCTAATCATTTTGGTTATAAAATTAATTGCCTTGGTGACCAAAGCTTTCGATGCGAAGATACTGTTTGTCCACATCCGAATTTATTCAATTGTGGTGATGGAAACTGTGTATTTTGGCCTGTCATGCAATCGTTAAATAGATGCAAAACAAACCGAGATCAAGCTTTTAACTTCAAGTTTCAGTGGAACAATCGAGAAGCCACAAATCTTTCTCGCTGCTCTCAAATTGCAATTTGTTCATCGAACGCTTTCGAAACAAAGGATTTTACCACTTATTGTAAGGACCTATGTGAAAATGTACAGGAATGTAAAGCTAAACTTGAACATTGTCCATCTTATTTTTTTGCACCTGATTTTCCTGTGTGGGATGGACACGTAAGATTGGGCTACTATTCGAATCAAGTAGTAATTATTGGGGGTTCAATTGAACCACATTTTGTCTGTTTTAACAAGCGTAAATGTCCGTTTCTCATTCCCACATTCGATATTGATAATTATACATGTCTAGATACTCTTAGATTGAACTTTTCATTTCATTCAGATATCTATGATCTATTTCTTTCTTGTACCAATCTCGACGACAACAACGATGACAACTCTTGTTCAAATCCATCAATGGTACATTGTTCAGGAACGAATAAATGTATTCCGAAACGTCATGTCATGGATGGTATTCCAGATTGTTACAATGCATTCGATGAATCCATTGCATCAAATTCATGTTTATTGAATGATAAATATCGTTTTCATTGTGCATCAGAAAGCAAATGTCTATCACCTACCCTGGTACATAATCTTGTACATGAATGTATTGGAAGGGAAGACGAATTTGATAGCGTTTCAGATTTAAAACAAATTCAACATCTACCTTTCTCGGCTCTGTGTGACAGTATGATAGATTTGCCTACTTCCATGAAAGAAAACGATGAGACTCATTGTGAACAATGGCCGTGTCTAAATCAATATACACGTTGCAATACCGTATGGAATTGTCCGAAAGGTATTGATGAAGTGAATTGTCCATCACAATATAACTGCCCAAAAGATCATCATCCTTGCCTGTTTCCGAAAACTTCGACAGTCGGTTGTTTACATCTAAGTCGTACGGACGATGGCATAGTTGATTGTCTTGGAGGAACAGATGAACGAACATTTTGCCAAATTTCACATCCAGAAAACGAACTCTTACGTTATCGATGTTGGAATGAGTCCACATGTGTTCCGACTTTTCAACGTTGTAATCTATGCAGAGAACTCGATGGTATTCAAGAAACGTGTACAGAATCCATGGATAAAATGTTTGAAATAGAATTGCATTTTCAATCCTTATATTCACTTTCGCTTTTTCTCAAAGTACCGTTTTCTCCTCAATCGTCACATCCATTTCCAATCAAACAACTTTTATCATCGATGAATCTCAATGCCACCCATGATCAAACTATTTACATAGATGAATTAGCAAAAAACGTTACATTAAATTCTCGCCAAGCATGGTTGTGTCATCGAGGTATTTTAATTTATTATGGTAAAAATGAAACGGAAAAATGTCTATGTCCACCGAGTTATTATGGTGATCGTTGTCAGTATCAAAATCAACGTGTTAGTCTTACACTTCGATTTCGTAATGAACACTTAGATAGACATAATATCCTTGGTATAATCGTTACTTTAGTTGATGATACTGACTTTATTCATTCATATGAACAATTTACATACATACCAATTCATGATTGTAATACGAAGTATAATATTTATCTACTTTATCAAAATCGACCAAAAGATATGAAAAGAAACTATACAGTTCGTATCGATGCATATGATAAAATCAATCTTATCCATGTTTCAAGTTGGACGTTACCAGTGAAGTTTATTTTCTTACCTGTTAATCGTATGAGTTTTAAATTGATACTTCAATCAAGTCATTATTGTCAAATATTATGCAACTCAATAAATCCTGAACAACCTAAACATATTAATATTGAATATTGTCGATGCCAATCGAAAACATCTGAATTACTCTTTGCTAATCAAGATAAATGTGATTGTGCATTAGATTCGATTTGTGTTGGCATTGCAAATAATCGATCGATTTGTCTTTGTCCTTTGATGAAGATTTCATCACGATGTTTTCTTAAATCAATATGTCAGAATGATAATACATGTATGAATGATGGCCTTTGCATTCCACATGATGATCGGATTTCATTTACGAATTTTACATGTGTCTGTCAAGATGGATTTTCCGGTAAACGATGCGAATATAAAGATGTTCGAATTGACGTATCATTTCTCGATATACCTATTCCTCAATCTCTTTTGGTTCACTTTATTACTGTACGCGAGTTCGCTACAATGGATCTCGATCCAGCACCAATACCAATACGGGCGACAATGTTCCAGAAAATTGGATTCGATCAAGATACAATCACTTTTTTCATGTCATTACCATTTCATCTTGTCTTGGCTCAAATTACAAACGAATTTTATCTCATCGTATTACAACACAACCATACAAGATCAGTGATGTATTCTGCAGAAATTTCACAACATCAACACTGTCCACATATTCGAACATTGTTCAATCAATCAATTATGAATTATGAAATACTTCGTCGAGTTAAATATTATCATCTTGCATGTTCGCAAGATTCTAATCTTGCCTGTTTTCAAGATAGTGAAGTATTTATTTGTCTATGTACAGAAGATAGACATGCTAATTGTTTTAATTTCGATTTCAATATGACATACAACTGTATGGGTTCGGAACATTGTCAAAATGGAGCTGACTGTTTTCAAGATAATCCAACATGTCCAGCCAAAATGATGTGTGTTTGTCGGGAATGTTTTTATGGTGCACGATGTCAATTCACTACACAACAATATGGACTGTCACTCGATGCTATTTTAGGATACAAAATTCGACCAAATCTATCTATAACTAGACAATCGTTGTATGTCAAAATTAGTATTGCTGTAGCGACAATCATGTTTTTCGTTGGTTTAATATCTGGAAGTCTATCAATAATAACTTTTCGTTCAAAGCCATGTCAGAAATTTGGTTGTGGTACTTATCTTCTCGTTTCATCGATAACATCAATTATAACCATTAGTGTTTTAAATTTAAAATTATGGTTTCTTATTCTTTCTCAAATGTCTGTCATTACTTCGCGTGGTTTTCTCTTATTTAGTTGCATATCCATTGAATTTATTCTTCGATTTTTATTAGCTAGCAATGATTGGCTTCATGCTTGTGTGGCTATTGAACGACTTTTCACTGTCATTCTTGACATTAATTTTAATTTGGCTACAAGCAGAAAAATAGCAAAATTTGTTGTATTTGGCATTATCATATTGACATCTGCGTCTCTTGTACATGATCCTTATCATCGTCGTCTGATCGATGACGAAGAAGAAAAACGAACTTGGTGCCTGATTCATTTAACCAACAGTATAGGATTCTATAATTCATTTATTAATATTTTTCATTTTATCGTTCCGTTCTCATTTAAAGTTATATCAGCGATAGGTATAATCATTTGCATTGCAAAAAAACGTGCATTAATCCATAGAAAAAATTCACATATACAACATATAAAAGAACAATTTGATAATCATAAACATATGATAATTAGTCCTAGTCTATTGGTGATCTTAGCGTTACCTCGTCTTATCATTTCCTTCTTGTTTGGATGTATGAAATCAGCAAGAAATCCGGCATTGTTCTTGATTGGTTATTTTATTTCTTTCGTTCCATCGATACTAACATTTTTCATTTATGTCTCAACTTCAAAAACATATGGACAAGAGTTAAAATCGATAACTAGACGAAAATGGATTGCATTTCGACGTCGTTTTAATCAATAAAGACTGATGACAATTACGTGTTTGCATCTCATTCGATTCTTTTCAATGTTCATACTCTAACAAGTTGCTACACGCTTTTTCAAACTATTGCTTATCAATGTTGTTTGTTTGCTATCGTTGACACAAGGGTGGTTAAACGTAAAAGAAAAATTCACACCACAAAAAATAAGGTAAATCATGCATTCATGTTGACCCATGCTTTAATACTGCGTGGAACACGATGTAAATAAACTAAGACATAATTCATAACAAGATATCGGCGTCAGAGATAGGATATTGAGTTTCATAAAACAAAGTGCAGTTTGTTGGAAGTCACAAATACTTGTGTTTTATGATGATGAAAGATTAATGTGTAAAGTAGAGATGTGCAGGGTAAGCTTTTCTCTCACCCTGTACCCTGATAAAGGAATTTTTCTTTACCCTTTGCCCTACCCTGCCCTGTAGGTCCTCTACCCTACCCTACGAGATGCTTACCCTGCACTCTACCCTACCCTGCAAAATTTCTACAATTCTTTACCTTTATCCTACCTTACGCTGCAAAAGTTTTAGATTTGTTTACTCTACTCTACACTGTAAATTTTACATTATAATATCTTTATGGCTTATTATTCTTATTTTTCCTTACTCCGCAGAATCACCAGCCATGATTTTAGATTCATCAAAATTACTTATTTTTTCCCATCTTATGTAGTTTTTGATAATTTTTTGGACATATTTACAAATAAAAATCGTTGTAACAAAGCATGAATTCAAAGAAAACAATACAACAAATTAAATAACACATGAAATACAATCGATTGTTTTCACCGACGTTCGAACCTATATCGTGACTATATAAGTAAAATATACTAATGTGTTTTTGTGATTGAATTACGGTTGGTTTGTTTATTCTACGTATGAGTAATGGTTGGGATATATCGCTCGAAGTTAGTCACCTTCTTAAAGACTGAGCTAAGAATACGTTTACTTTAGCTTTCATGATTTCTTTCTTTTTCTGACTCAACTTTAATTTATTGGATTTTTACCTCTACCATATTGTACTCCACCCCTCCAAACGCATACCCTGCCCCCTACCCTACTCTGCAGGGTAGAGTAGGACATGGTAGGGTAATCCTGCGCATCTCTAGTGTGAAGAGAAAATCTTATCGGTCATTACTGTCTTGCGTCTCACAACACGAAAGATTTTCCTTTGCCAAACTCATGAATCGGAATTTCGAAGTATTTTCAGTTTCTTAACTCCATAAATATTCACAAAACCACCATTTGTAAGGATTCGATAAATTTATATGAGTTGTAACATACATAATTTAAAATGCTGACAGATATTACAGGAATCTGTAATATTTTCGAACTATTTAATATATGAATGGTTGACTGATTGCAATCACAATATAGGTAGGAGATTGTCGCATCTATCGTTGTGTGAGAACATGCTAGATTTGCATTGTAACTATAATATCCAAAAATATGGATAATGGTTACATACTTCATGGACCGTAAAATTATAACAAAGAAAAACAGTTATATCGATGAATATGGAGTCAACGGTAAGCTGGGTAAAATAAATTGATTAATGTTGATGTATCGTTGATTGGAAAGCATAAAACGATTTGAAGTCATCCGTGATTAGGATGATGAAATTTCGACTAAAATTGTAACTCGTAAATATTAGGTATCAGGGATGTTCAACGTAACGAAGAATATTAGGGATGCACTGGTGAGAAAACGGTGAGGCCGGTAAGAATACGAAAAACCTACGATGAAGGCCGGTGCATTAGCATGGCTGGATTGTGTTAACAGAGAGTTGCCTGAATCATATAAGAAACCGGTCTTCACCGTAGGTTCTTCATCAGCTTACCGGCTTTCACCGGTCTTAACGATATGCTTGAAAGTGCATCCCTAAAGAATATGACGCTATCTCTATCATGTTCGAAGAAAAACAGTTTTCGAAAATTGTTTCAAGTATTATCCAGACCGTTGTATGGTGATCTGTGATACATACGTCTATAATCTAATCATGTAATCAATGATCTGTACTACAAAGTTTGGAAAGACTTCTAGCAGATTAAGAAATTGTTTCTAGATTTATGAATTTCGACTTCTTTTCATGATAATTACAAACAATTTCTGCTGAATTCGTGCTTATCAACTTGGCATTATACAGAAATATCATGAAAAACTTTTATTTATTCGATGTAGTTCGAATGATACATGAAAACGATTCAAAAAAAGTCATTCAGGATCGTTTAGATCATAGCTCAACATTGATAAACGCTATACTCCCCTTGTTGTGCAGAGATCGATGAATCATTTCATTTATCATCTCTATATACATTAGATGCCATCACACACTGTTGTGATCGCAGTATAGAGAAAATATCGATTACTTATGATCTGACATATTTAATTCTCACTTGTGTATATAAGTCTATCTGATGACATCTCGTTATGTCTCCATTTCGATTGTGCAAATAATTCGTCACTCAATTTATTAATTGAGGTTTTTAACCAATCAAACAACTTGCTCTTTTCTTCTGCTCCAACGAAGTTGGAAGAATGTTTGACAATGAAGTCGAGATTATATTTCTTCGTTTGTCACATCGAGGAATTCAAATAGAAATTTCATGATAGAGACACTTCAACAAAACGTTTCAGATCGAAACTTTTTTGTCGACTATCTTTTCATGATATCTTGATTCGTCACTGATTTCAATCAATACAATACACAGATTTATCTACTAATAATTCAGTTCTGAGTTTTCTAGTGTGTTTGACGCCTGATGCAATCGTTTATGTACATATTGTAATGAATACTTTTTCGTTCTTCATCTTTCGTTGTATTCACGATACCTTCATACGTTTTTTACGTCGATCGTCTAAATGAATGTGCCATTTTTCATGTTCATTCATATTTTTTTAATGCGTAAATCGGCATAGTACCTGGTAACAAAGTAATTTAACGTTGTTTTTGTCAGCCAGTTAACCCTTTACAATAATTATATTGATAATCGGAGCGACTAATGGACTATGCATCCGTTGCTAGAAGTTTGGTATTTCCATCGAACCGGTTCAGTATGATAGAAACGATAGAAGATATACAGAACTCTGTGATCGAAAGTTACACATAGTGATATTCTTTTGTCTCTATGTTTTGTTTAGTATTAGCCTGATTTCATCAGCAAATATGTGTAGAAAGTGAATAGTTATCGTTGAAAAATTGCTTTTCGGTTTTCAATTTAAAGAGTTTTGTCGACAACAGAAAAAAATGAGCAGACATATAAGACTTAATTCTTTAAAAGTATTACGTTTTCATTCAATTAGTCTTGTAATCAACTCGAAATTAAAATTAGATCAGGACGTTACTATTGAAAATGAAGAAATAGAATTTATGAAATCTCTTCTGTAATTTTCACAAGATTTTGATGTTATTGTAACGAACAATGAACTAGTTTAATTTTGATCGGTAAGAACTCACAGCAACGTTAGATTTAACATAGAATTCTATAAAGAAAAATCAAACTAGAAAGGTATTTGTACAAGAATACGTCTACATAAAACTTCAAAATCCTTACGTCTGTAGTTCTTTTTTTCTATGAGGCAAACAATATGACGTTGCCTATCCTAGACAAACAATTTAATCGATCATAAAACAGTATTTCTTTCGAATCCAATCAAACGGTTTTTCCTACTTACCGAGCTATCTATATAGACGAGCTCATTATTGCGAAAAATACTACGGCTAACAATCATCTATTGATGCCAGAAAATCGATATCACTATCGACTTTTCTTATGATCTGCGAATGTATATAGGACGCGAAGGGAAAACTAGGAAAGAGACCTTGTTGTATTTTTATTTATTTGCTCAGGCTTATTCTATTCAGTAGGAAAGAAAACCTATGAATATTTCTAACTCAATGTTGTCTTTCTGTTAATATTTTAAATTGCTTAATCATTTTATTCACATCTAGCAAATTACAATCGTGCCTGAACTTCTTGTTGTGCTCCAATGACAACTATTTCTACAGATTTTATCGATGACGAATCAACCAAAAGTTTCACGATACGTTCATCTGATATTGCTGAAGAGCCGCTTAGAATGTTACTTCCTATTTCTGGACATGAAGAAGTCGCTTTAGTATCATTGAAAGAAGCTGCCATATCTCTCGTTTCTTTAGTACCTAAAATTCAAGACTATGTCTGGATTGCGTTAAAAAACTGCGAAAAACCGGCTGACAGTTTGACAACCAATGAATCAGCTGCAATCTTACTCTATTCAATGGAATGGAAACCTCGTGATCAATGTCTCTATGTCGTTTTAAATTCTACGTTGCGAGATAAGAACAGAAACGATGACATTTTAAAACCTTGGTTGCCTTACCTTAGACTAATTATGACCGGATTAGCGAAGCTACCTTCCACACGACATTTTCTTTATCGTGGCATAAAACTTGACTTGGCTGTACAATATCCCGTCGGCAGAAAATTTGTTTGGTGGGGATTTAGTTCTTGCACGACACACATCAATGTTATTAAGAAGTTCCTTGGAAATGAAGGAGAGAGAACCATGTTCAACATTGACTGCTGCACAGGAAAGGATATTCACAAGCATTCGTTTTTTCAAACAGAAAATGAGATTTTACTTCTACCTGCTCGATACTTCGAAGTCATATCTTCTCTCAAAGTTGCTGCAAACTTCCATATTATTCAACTGAAAGAAATAGAACCTGACATTAACTTAATTCATCCCATACTTGGTACATTCGTTTCTACAGTCGATTTATCTAATCAAAATCTAATTGATGACGATATTAAGACTCGGGTAAATCAAAACTTGGAGAAGAACCAACAAACGCATCTCAAGTTAAATCAAAATCATATCACTGATATTGGCATGCACTATCTCACTGCTACTTTACGAAATCAAAATGTATGTGAACAGAACAATATGAGCTATGATCATTAGTTTTCTTTTCTGAAGACCATTGTGGAAATCGACCTTAGCAACAATCATATCGCAGATGAAGGATGTCGATATCTTGCTGAATCATTGTCAGATAACAAGGTAGGTTCTTTTCTCAATGCTCACATGAATCATATCATCTGATAGCAACTAACTCTATATGCGTAGGTCTTAAGCATTCTAACTCTTCATCATAATAGAATCTCAGATCATGGCTTACAATATTTGACAGATCTATTAATAAATAGCAAAGTAAGTGCTAGTTTAGAGTCTTGTTCACTTAACTTTTTCAACTAATGTTTCATCATAAAATGCAGACAATGACTAAGTTGAGTCTTGGTTCAAACAAAATCTCAGATACTGGCTGCCAATATCTTGCGAATGCATTGAAATATAATGATGTGCGTATTTTCTTTTTCATATAGAGCGCAACATGTAATTTCGTGTAGACACTGACTCTTCTTGATCTCAGTAAGAACAAGCTGTCAGATCGAAGTATACATTATTTGGCTGAAGACATGAAAAACATTAGTGTAAGAAAACAATGGATTCTTTTTGGTCGAACCCTTTGTATAATCATTAAATCTTCTTCCGATAGACACTGATTGAACTGAATCTTAGTTTTAGTCGAATTTCACCTGATGGATGTAAAAGTCTCGCGAAAATTTTGTTAAAAAATAGTAGGGTAAGTAGAGAACTTATCTGAATTGGCATGTATGTTTTTACAGAACATATCTTCATATTGCATTTAGACGCTGACCACATTGGATCTCAGTTGGAACAAAATTTCACATGAAGGTATAGCCTATTTGATTCCCTCATTAAGGAAAAGCATCGTAAGTGAATCACTATTTTCAGATGACTTTTTTTCCTACTATTGAACATGCATTCTCCTTATTTTCAGACACTAGCAGTCCTTAATCTGACGGGGAACAATATTTTGCAAGAAGGTATGAAATATCTGACTGATGCATTTAAAGACATTACTGTGAGTAAATCATTGACTTCATTCCATTCCCTTTATTGCTGATGAAATCGACTCACTTGATTTAGACGTTATCTGAATTATATATCGGCTGGAACAAAATAGAAGATCAAGGTATGAAATACTTAGCTGATAAAATACGAAGCAGAAACGTAAGTAACATCTTGTCTGTTACTCGCATATTAACACACCTTCTCTGTCTCTCTCTATCGGACGGGTTGTTTTCGATGCTTGCAGTCTTTGACAAAAATGGATATTTCTGGAAATGAAATTACCGACCAAGGTGCTCAATTTTTGACTAATAAGATAAGAAATAGCAGCGTAAGTAAAACATTATCGAATCCAAATACGCTAATTCTTATTAACGACTATTTCTCATTACACGTAGATACTGATTCATCTTGATCTCAGCTGGAACAATATTACAGATCAAGGTATAGAATATTTAGTTGGTGCCTTACGCGATATCCCAGTAAGACAAAAACACATTCTCCAACGATTCTGTCTCTCGCTAATGATTCTCTCTCTCTTCATCTAGACACTGACTGAACTTTATCTTGGGTGTAACAAAATCTCAGTCATCGGTGCCAAACATTTAGCGATTTTGTTTAAAAATGGCAAAGTGAGCTAATCATTCTATGTAATGTACAACTGTTCCATCAGCGATCATTAAATTTTCAAATCATGCAGACACTAACCCATCTCGAGCTCGGTAGCAATCAACTATCAGATGATGGTGTGATGGCTTTGGCTGAAGCTTTAAAAAATATCACCGTCAGTGGATTTTTATTTCGAAGGAATGCACATTGTCTCTTAAATGATCTATTTTCCTATCCTGCAGACACTGGTCGAACTAGACATGAGTTGGAACAACATCTCAGATCAAGGTGTACAATTTTTAGCTGATGCATTAAGGAACAACACTGTTAGTAAAGATTTGTCTCCATATCGCTATCTCTCTCACAAATTACTTCTCGTTTTCTTATAAAAAGGCACTGATAAAACTGAATCTTAGTTCAAATACAATTTCTTCGACCGGAGCACTATATCTTACAAATGCACTTAAAAATAACAAGGTAGGTAGACGATATTTTTTTTAACATTCCACTTTCACATATCCCAACTGCCGCGTCATTCAGACTCTGACTCAAGTATGTCTTGCTGGTAATACAATTGGAGATCAAGGTGCACAACATTTGGCGAATGCATTAAGCAGCAACATAGTGAGTACAGTAATGTAGCCAGAATGATCTTTCTTTCATTGATAGTTTTCTCTTACCAAATTTAGTCTCTAACTCAATTGAATCTGAGTTCAAATGAAATCTCAGTAACTGGGATCCAGTTTCTTTACAATGTGATACACAATTGCAAGGTGGGCTGAAAATTCTTTTCATTCTAAATATTATACTGCATGATTCAGAGATATTTTTATTTGATGTAGGCACTCTCGGAAATTAATCTTTTTCAAAATAACATTTCCGATAACGGAGTACACTATTTGGCTGATGCCATACAAAGCAACACGGTAAGTGTGCCATTGCGCTAGCTCTCCAGTATCTCTACCGTTGATGAGATGATGTATTTCTGTGCAGAAACTTACTCAGCTGAATCTCGGCTCAAATAAAATTTCACCTATTGGTATTCAATATCTTGCAAAAGCATTACGCATGATTAGAGTGAGTAAAAGCATCTTTTGACACGAACTCTTGTCTTTCATAAAACGAACAATCTCATCATATAGGGAATGACTCGACTGAATCTCAGTTCCAACCTGATTTCAGATGAAGGTGTACGGTTTTTGGCAGATCTCATACAAAACAGTGCTGTAATTGAAACACTAAGCTCGACTGATGTTCTTTTATGAAAGATTCTTTTTAATTTTATTCAGGCACTAACCCATCTTTATTTTGCCAGATGCAATATTTCAGATCAAGGAATTCAGTGTTTAACTGATTCGTTAAGAGAAAATATGGTAATCCAACTTTTATTTCTAATACATCCTCCTACTATTAATGATGGTGCTTTTCCCGTCTTGTACAGACACTAATTGCACTTGATTTAGACTCAAACAAAATCACAACTATTGGGGCTCAATATCTTTCGAATCTATTGAGTCACAGTAAAGTCAGTAGGAAACTTCAGTTAACTTCACTTACATATCTTAGGATGCTCAATTGTTTGCACTCTATAGGCACTTAGTCACTTGTATCTGAGTGATAATAAATTTGCAGACGAAGGCGTCAAATATTTGGCTGACGCCATCCGGAATATTGACGTATATAAAAGATTCTTCTCATTCTAAGTTGGATTCGTCATGGAGAATAAAACCTTTTGTATGTAGACACTGACGCAATTACGTCTCAGGGACAACAATATTTCTGATAAGGGTGCACAATACCTAGCTGAAGGATTACGGTATCGCAACGTAAGTGAAGTGTTTTGTTCCATTAATAAAAGATCGATTTTTCTTGGTCGCTCCTAACTTTTACGTTAACTCACAGCATTGTCAGAAACTTTCAGTATTTATTGAAAAGACGAGTCGAAATGCGAACCAGAAAAATAAATGTTGTATACCAGTCGACGAAAATTAGGCCGACTTTAGTCAGCGAGGTATTTTCCAAATGGTACCGGATTGAACGGTTACTGGTTTCATTTGCATTCATAGTTCTAGCCATCAGCGTTACTGATTTATTACCTTCTTTATATTGCAGACACTGAAGACGTTGGATCTTTCTCAAAACCACATTTCAGATTCAGGCGCACAATGTATAAGTGATATATTACGAAATAGCAACGTAAGTGAAACATAATGTTTTCTATACGTTCTCTTGGCTGCTGCAGATAAAATATGATTCCTCGCAGACTTTAACGGAACTAAATCTGAATTTAAATGAAATCTCAAGTATTGGCGTTGGATATATTGCGAATGCGTTAAAAAAGAATATGGTAAGTAGAAAATATGTTTCAAGGAAGTTCTATGTAACAAGCAGAAAATCTTCTGACATCGTACAGTCATTAAAACAATTGGATCTCAGTGCGAACAAAATAACCGATGATGGTGCTAAGAATTTAGCCGATGCAATACGAAACCATGAAGTAGGCAAAACAATCTCTCCGTTTTGTTGCCCTTGTCAGGGATAACTGCTGTTAATTTCATACGTAGACACTAGCACAGCTGAAACTTAGATTGAATAAAATCTCGGATGAAGGAGCCAAATATTTCGCCAATGCATTGCGCAATAGTGAAGTGTGTGAATAACGATTTACAATCTTTTGCACATTAATGTATTACTTCTCTATTTGTATTTCAGACATTAAAAATTCTATTGCTCGGGAAAAACACCATCTCCAGCGAATGTACCAAATATCTTAGCACTGTGTTAAGAAGTAAGGTTCGTAAACTGTGTTGTTTAATCATATACTTGCAAAAGAACACTCATGGTCCCTTATTGTAGGTTGGAGTGTGGTAAACAATGACACAATTGAATGGATCTAATGAGGCGTAAACCATAGAGATAATTTTTGTTTCAAGCTTCATCGTACTTGTAGGTTTTTTTTCGTGTACGCTTTTCATCGTTGCTTATCAGTATGGGATAAAACGTTTTTTTCAAAATACGGGTGCTCTTTTTTGATTTTTTGATTTACGCATATGCATCGTGATTATGTCAGATTCAAAGCTGCTGATATATGGAGATTTAACAAACTTCTTACATAAAATCTCTGACGTGGTGGGGTGTGAGTGTGGGTGCCAGCTTCCGTATGGATGTTGGTATGTTCGACCATCAAAAGAATTGTCAGATACCCATCCACACTTCAAAGTCACGCCCAACTCGACAGCCACATCCCATGTTCACGCCTAGACCCACAAACGGACACGAGTACCCGCATCCACACCCTGCAGTGTCGTTCTCTCATGTTTATTCTTAGTTTCGTTTTTCACTGGCATTATTGATCTTGATAAAAGAGAAATGAATCCAACCAAACCATCATATATGCCATTATATCTTTCTCTCGAATTACTATTTTCATATTTTTATTCAGATTATGCACAGTACAATAAGTGATTACCTAATCAAGTGTAGACTTGTTTTTGATTTTAATCAAAAGTTTATTGTTAAATACTTAATTCTCTATCAAAGTGAATAATCGTCTGAATCAAAATCACAATAAGAACAATAAATACTATCAATTAATATGGCTTTAGCCGCGCGTAAACTTGACGTACTGTTACCATTATTACCCAGTGAAGTTCATCAAGAAATGAAAGAAATTTACGATCATATTCCTGGTTCATTACTTAACCCTGTTAGGCCGGATGTTGCCTTTTGGGCACATTGAATGAGTATTTATTTATGATTTGATTGAGAATCATGGCACACTGCTCTTTTGACATTTCGATAAATGTTTTCATACATTTTAGCACATATTCATAGAGGCTCAAAAAAAAGAACACCTTTTCTTTAAAAAAAGCTGTTAGCGCAACCCCTTACGGGATTACAAATGTGAAACACGATTTAACTGCTTTTAACAACCCCAGTAATCTTCAGTTTCCTTCATGGGTGCAAATTGCATTTCTACATCATTTCTTACACAGCCAGTAGAGCTATAATAAAGAAGCAGCTAATATATTTTCATCAGCAATTACACACATATATTCACAAATCCTGTGTACCAAAGGTCAGTGACGTTCACTGATGCCCTTGGGGACTGTCTATTACTTTTGCGACGCTCCTCAACCTTGTCAATAACGGCCTCAGTGGGAAGAATCACATGCCAGTAACGGTCTGCCACGGGGGCTCGAGGGTTCAAAATTTCTACCCTAAACACTTCAACACTCCTTTTAGTTTGTGTTTCACAAAATGGTTGGGGCCTTTCACTTTGTGTCAAAAGAGCGCCCAAACATAAAGGATTAATTTCTCGTATTCCTATAGAATCTACTCTTGAGTCAAAGAGCGAATAATTTCGTTTGGAGACACTTTATCTATTGTATCAGTAGACCGAATTTCTTCTCCATGTCAATGTGAGAAAATGGGAGATGTTGCCTTTTGGGAACATCCGACTGTACGGGGTCAAAATATTGGAAATGTCAGTTTTTATTGACCTATCAAAGGCCAATATTTTGTTGTTGCTTTCAATCAGTTATCTAAAAATGAAGCACAACTTTTCTTTCTGCCCGTCATTTTGCAGACTAGAACTGACAGATGCCTTGATTTATCCTAAAACTACACAAAATTATGCAAAATTGGTTATGTATCTTTAGAAAATTCNGAATTTTCTAAAGATACATAACCAATTTTGCATAATTTTGTGTAGTTTTAGGATAAATCAAGGCATCTGTCAGTTCTAGTCTGCAAAATGACGGGCAGAAAGAAAAGTTGTGCTTCATTTTTAGATAACTGATTGAAAGCAACAACAAAATATTGGCCTTTGATAGGTCAATAAAAACTGACATTTCCAATATTTTGACCCCGTACAGTCGGATGTTACCAAAAGGCAAGATTTAGCCATTAGGTATCAAACAAGGTTTATCTTTTATGTGAGCACATTTCTTGTGTCTTCGTACTGAAAGAAGCATAATGGCACGAGAAAAGATTTTTCGCTTGTAGTTCTCCAGTAGTCGGCCATAAAGGGTTAACTTTATCGGTCTAGAATCAATTAAAAAAAGCACAATGCAGTAAATATCCTTTGGTGACTGAAGAGTTCAAGGAAAACAGAAATGAATGTACACATGAATAATAAAAATCAGGATTCAAGTTATTCTAATGATCGTGCGTTGTCTATGCAACATAAGAATGAAATCGAATCTGATAAAGATTGGAACGATTTGTGTTTACAGTAAAGTAATTCTATACAAAAAAAAGGTTTCAGGATAAACTAATAATCGAATTAGACCCAGATAGTCTAGCTTCTGAAGTAGCAAAGAAATGTTTTGAACCGTGTCCAGAATGGAGCAAAGGACAAAATAATTCATCAACAATCATTCATTTTAGCATGCCATGCATGCCAAAGAATGTTTCAACAAAACTTAATATTCTTTTATACGCTTATGCTCATTTGAAATATGAATTCGATACATCATTTATTTCATTGAAGGATAGAAATAAATATAAAACTAGTTAAAGTTTAACAATTGAATTAAATGAAATATCTATAAAGTTAATGAAACTAATGTAATACAATAAACTTGTTAATGAAATTGGTGTTAAAAATGCCATTAAAAAATCGAAGAAGAAGCTTCATTAACATGCAACGATTTATAGAAAGAAAATTCAGTCATGATCATAGAATTAACAGTCAGTAACTGAAAATTTCTAAGCAAGATGATAAATTATCGGTTCTTTCTTTTCGTATTGGAATAGTTTGTTCAAAGTGAATGAAAACAAACCCAGGTCGAACGACACGGACTGTTGAGTGGACGCAGTTATATGGACTGTAACATCATTAAAATAGGCCCGTATACGGCCGTATTTTCACAGTATACGGCTCCGTATACGGTACTATCTCTGGGCACAGTAATAAAGGATCGTATACTGTGAAAATACTGCCGTGTACGGGCCTATTTTAATGATGTTACGGTCCGTATAACTGCGTCCACTCAACGGTCCGTAACGGATATCCGTTTTGATGGACCGGGGAAGTCATGATGAAAATACAAAAAGTTTGAAAATAACATAATAAATTTCTTTTCAACAATGTCTTATTATAGTTAGCTTTCATCATGCTTAACAGTTAAATCGAAGGCAAGTTACTACCCATGTTTCAAATTTACAATCATCTAATCTTTCATGTTATATTTGCATATTTTCACAGGTAACCATTTCTCCATGGTGTAGAATTGCGTTTATGAGCAATGAGCCTTGGCATTTGAAACTAAAGTTTCGAAAGAAAACATGCATTTTTTCAACGAGCATCAGAGACTTTATGGCTCTCGAAAGAACATCGTTTTAGTATTTTAAAGAAACTGCACACATATCAATAAAGAAAGCAAAATAAAATACACGCAACAATAACTTTTATCATACATCAAATTTCCAAGAACCCAGCAGAACAACATTTATCTCTTAACAACTCTCGTTCTTTGATTTGGCATTCAAGAGCTGTAAGAAAATTTTAGATGACCGATAAGTCGAATACGCACCAGAAACGGTGAAATACGGTTTTTTTTACTGCTGACAAGTATCTTCATCCGATTAAAACAAACCCTTCATATTGTGAAACACAGTACGGAAAAAGTGTTGTAGTAATCGTAGATCTTGTTGGTTAACAAACAATAGCTAGATTGTTTTATACACTTCGATCGAACAGAGATTTAGTCTAAAAGCTTTTTTCTCTATGAAGCATAATGATTTTAGTTTATTAGAAAAAGTCGTTGATATTTTTTTTAGTCTTTATTTTCTATATACAAGAAAATCGGTTAACACAACAAAGTGGAATTCAATCACAATCAGCCAGCTTATGTTTAATGACCAATCGAAGAGAAAACGAAATAAATCGAAAGACACACATGTGGGCAAGAAAATATTTATACAAGAAAATGAGATTTTGGACGGAAATAAGAAAAATATGAATATTCGTTTAAGATTTAATTTCCGTATCAATTCGATGAGATTCATTTTCCTTCTCTTCGTCGTTATAAGTTTTATCCATTCGTTTTGATATTGGTCGATAGTATTGTAATGCATTCGTCCATTCATCGTGTGGAAATCGCATTTGAAAAGATGACATTGTAGATCTATTATCATCTTCATTGATTGTTTTCGTTTCACCTAATTTTGCCTATTTAACGAAGGATGCAAAAATAAAATTCGATCGAATAGGAATTTTTGAAAAAATAAAATTACTTCAATAAAATTTGCAATAAGATCAAGTGACATTTCTGTTTGCAATATTGCTCGTGTTGTATCACAATCGAATGAACAAGAAATCAATGTTGGAAATAGTATATCCATATATTTTGATTCAACAAAATAACGAAATGGTAAACATGATAATTGTTGAAGAACAGTTGGTCGATTACCAAATGCCATTCGGCACTTGAAAAAATTAAACATACATTATGCCTTAATCAAGCAAAGACTTCCAACTTACTTGATTATCTTGATTTAAGACACAATAATAGCCAATAAGAAGAATAATTTCATGTAAAAGATTATCATTATTTGTCGTTTGTTTATGATTACAATAGGCAAGAATATAATTAGCAACATGTCGCAGTTGTAGAGAAATAGTTTCTTCACCAAGAATAGTCTAGAAAATAAAGTTTTGTAACCTTTATGATAATATTTGCAGAATATTCTTTTTTATGATCAGTTTAAAATTCGATTATTTTGAATTAATTAATTTTTTAAAACAATTACTTAATAATTATCAAAATTACTTCAGTGATACCATATACCTTATGGTATTATACTTTTTATGATTACATCAATTCTTGTAACTTACTCTATCTCTTTTTCGTATCACTTGTATTCAATATAAGCTCCTAATTAGTTCTGACGACGTGTAACTATGAATCAAGTTAAAGTGAAATTACCCATACTTAAACTATCCTATGCACCACCAATGTCTATTACTCTATATTGTACTATTAGAATATATATAACACGGTAGATTTATATGAGCGGCAAGCAAGCATATTAACTACAAGGACATTGTTGGTTACCTAAAAAGTTGACATGCAATTTTTACAAGTATGAGAAAGTAGATTTTAATTTATTGTTTTTACGACCTTTTCCCTAATAAAAATTCAATTTCCACTAGAGAAAAAAGTGAAGATTCAAAATTTAAGAATACTCTCTTCCCAACATCGCCTGCGAAAGCAATAGAGAACGCATATAGAATGCAACGCTACACAGAGCGAACGAACAGAGATAATATACTAATTTCGATGAACTAGTAATGATTTACTTACTTTTATGCAAGTTTCATCCTTACCAGCCGTATCCATAATAAGTCTCATAATGTCCTGATTTTTTCACAAAAAAATCTATCCTTCCTACTTTCTTGACATAGGCCACTGTAATCATGGTGGTAGTTGTACTGATGAAAGAAAAAGCTTCACACTTCAAGTTCGGCATTTGATTTAGTCTTTTGTGTGTTAGAACTACACATGCACTATGTTGACATTGAGTAACTTGATACACATTACATTCATCTCTGATTTCTATGACTATGTACTACCTTTTAACTGTTCATTGAGACATGTTTATTGTGTAAATTTTTGATATTATCGTTGTGAAAGAAATTATCTCGTTTATTTTCGCGATGAAAGCATTCGTAAAAACTATCAAACTATTTAGAACATCGAATAAATACACTTATCTTTGAACGTTACTTACGCAAAAACTTGTTGAATACGAATAGTACATTCTCTACTTGAAATAAGATCTATCTTCAAGAAGAAAGATTTTAAATTATAACTAAAATAAAATGCCTATTCAATTCGATCTACGATGAAGAAGAAAATTGAAGTGAATGCTCGACTAGTTTGATGATCAGCATTCATGTGTTTTATCGTTTTAAGTTGAAAAAAATCCTTGATTGTAGAATTCGTATTACTCAAAGATCTAATCGAATTAGTATTGAAAAAATTCTATTTTAACATTTACATACTTGAAATGTATCAAGATCTAATGTAGCTATTGTATTCAATAATACCATGGATTTGATTACAATAGTAATGGTTTTTTCATGTAAGGTAATTGTACTATTGTTGTTATTATTATAATTATTGTTATTGTTATTTTCAGTAATAATTTGATTTGTAGTATCAGTTTCATGTATGAGAATACCATATATTAAAGAAAGAACTTCACAGAAATTAGTTGATTTCATTACATTCAAAACTTGCGCCGGATCGTTATTGAATTTCTTTGATACTTGATCAAATGGAGGAATATATGATCTTATAGATAATAGAAGTTTCTTTTATAAATTAATTTAAAAAAAAAGAAATTTACTTTGGTTTAGAAAATTCAATCATTTGTTGTAAGAGATTTAAATAATGTATAATCATATCTGGTATAGGTGATTTTGTTGTATTAACAATGGCACGTACTGTACGAAAAAATGATGCAATACGATCAAGTATACCAACATTTGCCATGTAACTATTTTATAGAAAATTTATTGATAAACGAAACTCGACATTTATTCTTTTGTTATATATTACCTTATTAAATCTGTTAAACGACTCAATGTTAATTTTTCATCTTTATTTTCATTATCATGATGTTTTATTTCTTTTACTATTGAATTGTAGATTGTCAGTAGATCGGTAAGTGTTCGTGCTACATTCGTTACTAAATCAATTTGACTTAATATTTCACTTTCATTTTGATCATTGTTTATCAGTAAAACATCATCACTTTTCAAACCCTGAACAAAAAATGATAAGTTTCTACTTGTTTTCAGAAAATATTCAATCAAATCAATGATCATACTTACATTCATATGTCGAATAAAACTTTCTATAAGTGTTAAAATTTTACCACTATTAAGAAGATAAATTGCATTATCAGAATTATTATATGTTGCCGCTCGATAGACAGAAACAGTCGATGCAATTAAACTACAAGAAAAAACAATGATACATGAAGATGAAGTCAAGAAACATTTTTCACTATAATCTAAATCACTCAATTGTTGATGCTTCTAAGCTAGAAGAGTATAATTACCTTTCAGGTGCCAATGGTAGTTTGTTACATTCGGCTCTTAATTCAATCATTTTATTTAATGTTGAATAACCATTTAAACTGAAGAAAACACGTTGTTCAAGTGGTGAATCCTATAGAATAAATGAATCTATCATTTGAAAGTTATCTTCGAAATGTATGCTTACTTTTTCATAACCATGTGTGTCAAAAATTTTAACAAATTCAGTAAGAATACGTTGGCATGCTAGATAATTTGTTGTGTTCAATGGTTCTTTTCGTGCTGTTGTATTTAAAGATTTTTCTAATTCATTTAAAAATCGTTGAATACTAAACAGCAATCAAATTAGTCAATTCAACTTGAAACTATTGTTCTGGTCTAGCTTTTACCGTGCTTTATGTGTTGATGTTAAATAAGGTCGTTGAGCATTTTCTGTTTCATACGTTGTCGAACTAGAATTTCAAAAGAAACCAGATAGAGGCGAATAAATAATCTTCCAGAATATCAAAACTCTTTCCAATCTAGACGATGTTCATCATATGCGTACTATTGAGAGGTAGAACAATCTAGAATCGTTTTGTTATTCAGTTTTTCTACTTCTGAAGATTCACGTCTATGAACAGAATTTGCTATGTAGCATGGGAATTTTAAATAGTCAATATTGTAAGATAAGAAATATTAGGAAAACTTCAACTAGTCGAACGAGTTACTTTTACTTGAGGACTCTGTTGATGCTAAATTTCAAGTAGGCCATTGATTTGCTAGATAGGCTAAGGGGAAATCAAAACTTTGTGCTGAAGCATCCAGTAAAAACATTGATATCTTGAGAAAGCAAATGCAAGAGTTTCCATTTCAGGTGCATAATTATCAAATAGGATTGCATCAATTCTAATGAATTCATTAATCTTTAAAAGTTTTCCTACATGTTATTCAATCAGCTTAGTTTTATGAAACTTTTACATATTTGTTGAAATCAACATCATTTCATTCGTGTCACTGCTATTTGCAGATCTTAGTAAGCAAGCGTTAAGGGGGAACACATGAACAAGATTTAATCGTCATTTAAGATAATATTAATTGACTATGATATTAGTTAAATGAAAATACGAACGTATGTATTCTAAATTCAATCGACAAAAGAAAATGTGCTAACAAGGTTTTTTAAGTAATCGAAAAATTTTATTCTTACTAATTAGAATATCATCATGGATATAAGCATTGAACACGTAGCGAAATTGGTGAATGCTCGTATTTCAAGGACTCTTTTCAAAATCAGCTAATAGTCGATTCTACTATGTTATTATTTAGATACGCTAGAACCATACTAAATAACTTCAAAATTTGGGATTTCGATTGTCATCTAAGTTCTATTGCTTAAAGATTTTATCAGAGGTGGTAGTATAGAATACGTTCTCATTACTTTTACATAGTTTGCAATCGATAAAATACTAAATTTATCAATGAAAGTTGACATCCCTATTGTATGTCTCTCATAAATTTGACTAGAATAAAAATCAGTCTTCTTCTTCTTCTTCTTCATCATCGGTTAATAAAAAACATCGAAAATTTTACCGTTGAATAATACGAAGACGTAATTTCTTTGCTCGCTTTTTCATTGCATGTTTTCTTTCTCGATTAAAGGCCATTTCTTGCCGAACAATATCATCACTTGTTACAACGGCTATGCATCCCATGTTCATTGTATTCTAGAGAATACGTTCGTATTTCAATAATCATCATATTGAAATAGGATTTCTTACAAGTTCTTCTTGTGTAGGTTGTTTCTTGGCAGAATTTTCATTCTTTTGATTGAATCGCTCGATTAACAATTGATTATGGCGAGTACCACGTAGATGTGTTTGTAAATGAAGATCAGACGCTAACTAAGAATAAAAACAAACCAAACTTTTCTTAATATTCTATTAGCTGAACGAAAAACGGTCACTAACCAATAGATTACATAGTGTACAACATTTGCGAGTTGCAACAAGCTCTTCATTCATTGTTATGCTCGTCATTGATGTAGTTACTTTCGTATCATCGTCTACTGGTGAGACATGATGATGATCTTCAGCACTTGGGCCACGTAGTGCACTCATTTCCATAGCTTTTCGACGGATTTCTTCGAGTTGAGTTATATGTCGTCGTTCACTTTCTTCTTGCTGTACACGAAAAAAAAAGACTCATCATGAAATAATTATTATAAAAGAACAACATACTTTCAGTGTTAATTTTTTCTTCAATTCCACAGTTGAGGCTTTAAGATTTTCGACACGTTCAGCACGTTTTTTTTGAAAACTTCTACAATAAGAATAGGAATTCATTGAAACAAAAATTAAAAGAATTAGTTCGGGATGAAAAAAGCTACTATAGTTTCCTCTATCTGAAAACGATGAGTAAAAAACAAGTTCTTTAGTAGGATAATACTTGAAGTTTTTCCTAATGTTCTGCATGAATAAAAAATAGGGTCATTCTATCAAATGTTTAGTCCTGTTGAAAACTGGGGAATACGGATTGTTATTTGGAATTGAGTTGTACACAAAATTCCCACTTTTTTATCATTCTATGATAAACAACTTTTCTTACTAAGACACAAGGTAGCGCGATGTCAGCATCACGAATTCTCTACTGAAAGGTCTACGATGTGCTACAAACACAATTGCCTGACTAGTTCGAGAGTCATAGATTCCACTCAGTTGTCTTTCTGATGTGTAATCATTGATCACCGATCACAGTTTGACTTGAAGAAACGAGGAATTGTCATTTTCAACATGTAACTGCGTTTTAATCCTGTTTCTACAGCAGCATAAAGGGCTATATTAAAATATAATTCATAAGAACCACTCGTTAATATAATACAGTAACTTGAACTCATCTTCAGATCAAGCAGCATCATATTCATCGCTCTGGTTGAGAGCATTAGAGTCAGTCAGGTTCACAAATTTCGAACCCAGTCGCATCGTATACAGAATACTCAATAAAGTATCTTGAACAGAATTTAATACTTGAAGTCGCTCTGAAAAGAAAGTGTTCTCGTCGTCTAGCACAAACAGCAATTGAAAGGTACAATATTTACAGCTAATAATGAATGAGATTTAATTATTGAAAACAAAAGCAATTCTTTACTGTCTACAATAATTAAAAGAACAAAACAAATACTGATAGTAATTATTTATTGAGTGGTATCAATAGCATCACTGATTATAGTACAGAATCAGATGAAGCATTATTGGAATTATAGTTTCATAATGTTGGTCATGTACAAACTTTTATAACCCGGAAAAGTTAGTTGTTGTTTTTCTAATATGTATATAAAAGACTATTTTTGAATAAAAGGAACAATAAACTGAAGTTCAAAACATATTTTTATGCCTATAAAATATTCCGTTGGACTAGCACCTGGGCAATTAAACATTTTCTGATATGGATCTCATCAGACTCAAGTTTTCGAATCCTACACCGTGCATGGGTCCGGTCGAATTCGGGTACATTTGATGGGCTCTAGTGTAGATTACTCCAATCCGAGGTATGAGTACCTATTTAACGGATAAGGATGATGAATTGACTGTTTATGATGTATTGAGATCATTTAGTGGAAAAGACAATTATGCATCAGATGATGAAGATTCTGATCAATTTGATGAAATAACTGATTATTTGAAAAGAAATTCATCTTTTCGAAAAGATACTGATATATTATCGTGGTGGCAAAATGAGTCACTTATTTATAAAAAGTTATCGCGTTTGGCTATGGCGTTATTATCCATTCCTGCTAAACCCCTTCCCAAAATAAAACGCCATGCCCTTCTAGTATAAAAATATATATTACTCCCGAGATGTTGGCCTACTACTGTGGACTATATTTTGGCTTGGATTTACCGAGAAAGTTGAGGGTTTTAAAAAATTTTTCTCGCATTAAAACAGCCACTTTTACCAGCCAAATACTGGAAAACCACTTTTTTACCAGGAAAAAAGTCATTTTTTTCGCAAAACCGTGATTATTTTACAAAAGAAAACAGCTTTTTAACTAAAAACCCAGATTTTCTACTGAAAAACCAGATGCTTTGTTGTTAGAACCTGATAATCCACTGGATTTCTGAAAAACGTGTCTGAAGATCCCATGGGCTTGTATTACGTATGGTGAGCTTTTTCTCAGGGTTGACTTTTTTTCTAGGAGGGGTGGGGGGAAGTTAGTTCGGCAACTAGTGAAATAATACTTAGCAAGACTGGGCAAACGGTAGAAACTGGTAGACAAATATTAAGTCTTGATTCTTTAGATACAATTGCACACATCTTCGACACTGTTTGTGATAATCATAAAAAGATTGTTATTTCATTCTTATTTAATCAAGCTAAATGAAGTAGTGAATTCACATTTTCAATCACCATAACGATTAGAGGGCGGGTACGGGTTGGGAATGGATACGAGTAGGGTACGGCTAAAGAATTTTTTTTCGGGTGCCGTACTGGTACCAAAAATCGTACTCATGCAGCACTCTACTCTAGTGGATATATTTCATTGGGAATATGCTTCTGTTTTCTCTCATCAAACACCTGCACACGTTTTCTATTCATGCCAAGACGCTTGCACAGTTCAGCGTCTGCACTTTTCGGAATCTTATACTTCAGAACGAATTATTAAAGGAACGTGACGGAATCCTATGCATAATCCTGATTACTATTGAAATATCCTTGGAACATGAATGGTTAAGATTCCAGGGAGAATTCTGAACAAATATTGGCAAGATTCCGTCTGATACTTTCAGGACTTTTTAAACAGCGAAGGAGACAGAGCGTTGTTAGCTCTAACTTTTACTAGCAGAAACATATTTCATCAAATCCACCCGTGGCAGTTTCTTCTAATTCTTGCTTCAATGTGCGCTATTTTAGAGGACGAACACATATCAGAGCCTATTTCAAATAATATTTTCACATGTTTTTCCTGATGCGTTGCATAGCCAGCATTGAATAGATCTGATTGATTTAAAGTCAATCAATTTGTTCCAGTCGTTTGAAAGCTTTTCCCACCATATGTACGTTCAACGGCTAGCCGTTACCACTCTGTATTGTACCTCATTTGGATATCCTCATTTTCTGCAGATTCCCTACATGATTTTCATATCGCTTATTTGAAAAGCGTGTTTCCCAGGAAAGTAAAGAAATGTTTGTCCTAAAAATGGTACGGCAGGATCAAACTTAGTTTGAAATTTATTCATTGCTTTGCTCGTGTTAAACACACCCCCTCCGAGAAAGCGCCAACGGTAGCGAGTGAGTCTACAGTGCTTGTTTCCAAAGTCTTTCCGTTCAGCAACTATTCGTTCGTCGGCGCCCCTTTGGGCCGCCACTCACGGCTAGTCATCATCATCCTTGGATGTACTCTGTACATAGGTCGTCATTAGCTACAGGTTAACTACCCCATTGTGGTTCACCTTATGGCAACAAAAATCACATGTTTGGCAACCATAAAATTTACATTTATTGTGAACGATTTGGATATTATTTCTGTGACGTTTCCGGGAAAGGTCAGGCTGTATCGAAGCTTTTTATTTATGAGACCTAGGATAAACCGTCTAAAACAACAGTCAGCTAATCACCGATTCAGATTCCTTGACTCCGATTACATTTGGTCAAACTTTATAGAACATCTATTTTTTTGGTAAAAGCGCCTTTCTTTGTCCAAAAAGTGCAAAATTTCAAAAAGTTGATAACGGATTCAGATTCCCAGACTCCAATTACCATTCGTCAAACTTTATATAGTGTGACCTTGAAGCAGGTCAAAAAACCCTTTTTTCGTTCTGTGCGAACGTACGAACGAACGTAACCAACTCATTTCGGCGTATGATCGTCCTTTCAGTAGAAGGAATGACTTACTGAAAAGAAACATTGCTATTCTATACTTCGAAAGTATACTGATTTCATAAAGTCTCATGAAATAAATCCGAGAAAGTATTTCCGTATTACGTAGCAGTTTTACGTCAAGCTAGAGTCGTTTTTGTTTAGGCTAGGGATGCGTGAGTTCCTGTCTGAGTGTATATGAAATACTACTGAACATTGGATGACTTCAGTCTTATGCGCTGAATGTGAATCGAAGTCGATCTCTAGTTTACGTCCCAGTATCAATTTATCGCTCTATATAATTCTATAGCCTCGAATGAATAATTCCAAAATTAAAGCACAAAGCTTTAATTGTGAGAATGCACCTAATCATTTGGGCATGACTTGACCTTGAATCGAAATAATCAAGTCTGAATAGAAATCTGAGACTTTCGAAAAGATCAACAAGGATAAAGCTGATTGGAAGCTAGAAACTTATCAGTAATTGAAGCGATTAAAAAATATCTGTCTTGATAAAAGCATCATAACATCTAAAAGTACCAACAGAAACAAGCTGAGTTCATTATTCCTTAACGAAAACACAAAACCCGAAAGTAAACGATGATATTCTAAGAAAATTTCTTTTTCGAAAAGTCATCCTCTGATTATTAATGATTTTGCTAGTCATCAATGACTATACAAGCCTAACTTCTCTCATCCGTTAATAGTCATCATGGAAACGAATCGATAATGAATGAGAACTATAGTCATGAATTAGGGAAAAATATATAATCTAGTAACAACATCCGTACAGATATTATTACTGCATATGTAGAATTATGATAGAATAGTTCGATATCGTTTTTCGATGTTAAGATAACAATTTATAATTTACTTTTGTTTAGCAATAGCAGCAGATTGTTTTTGTTTTCGTTTTTCATTCAAATGTTGTTCAATCATTCGTTCTTTTGTTTTCCATTTTTCTTGCATTTCATTAAGACGTGTTTGTCTGATAGCTTCTAATTCTTTTCTACGATTTTCAGCTGCTAATTCTTTTTGTTTATGTTCATCATGTTTTCTAACACGTTCCTCTTCAAGATATTGTTTATATTGTTCTTCTTTTTGGTAGCGTTCTTTTAATGTTTGTCGACGATTTTCTTGTTGTAAAGATTTAATAAATGCTATTTCTTGTCCTTTTAAATCTTCATCACCGGCTTTTTTAGCTTTCAATAATAATAAATATTGACGTTTTTCTTCAGCACGTTGCATCTTTATTTCAATTGTAGTTTTACGTGCTTTGATTAATTCTTCTTTCCATTGACGAACTTCATTTACCTGAAATCAAGAAAAAGACAAAATGTTTCTCTACGTATTTCAAATATTTATCTTTTACTCGATGAGTTAATTCGCGTAATTTACGAGCTTTTTCATCTCGTAGTGTTTCTCGTTTTCGTGATGCTCGTGCTTAAAAGAAAAGGAAAATATTTGGTGAGAAAATTTCAATGAAAATGATGTTCACGTACCTTGTCGTTCAGCTGCTTCACGTAAAGTTTCACTCAAAGGTCTATAATAAAAACAATTGGATTCAGAAAGATATTACTAATCATTGTATAAGACACATACCGAATACGTGAAGGTGTCGATAATTTTTCATAAAGACGTTGTTGTTTTGATCGTGATTTTCCATCAAGATCAGAATCATTATCATCACGTGAAAGATCAATTAGACTTGAATCCTTTTCATCTTGATCACCAGGTAATGACATAAAATAACTTGAAGTTTTTGTTGTCTATGAATAAGAAATACGAAAAAAACAAACAAACAAATAATTATCTACTTCTAACATTTGGACAAAGTAAGATTTTTAATACATTACCGATAATTCACTTTCTTCTAATTCTGAACCATCATCAACACCTAAGAGAAGATCATCGTCACTAACATCATTCAATTGTTGTTCAAGATCTTCTTGTTCAGCCATTAATGAAGCTATTGTTCGTTCTTGTTCGGCCTCTAATGCAGCAGTTAATGTTTCTTCTCTATCGAATACATCGAATATTTGCTACAAATATTAAAAAAAAACGAATATTCATTCATGCTGTTTTTCATTCAATATAACACATTGAATACTACGTTATATCCATGATCAGAACTCAAGCAGACAATTGAAAGTATCGACGAAGGAACAGCGAGCATTTCTACAAGTTTATCTTTTCTAGTTAAGTTATTAATTTCATGAAGATATACATATAAGTGAGACCGTACCCAATAGCAACAATGTGAACTATTTTTCGTCCTTCAATCAATATAATAAAACTCAAAAACAAAATGATCGAAAGAATAAAGTAGGATATTGTATGTATTCTACAAATAGCGTTTCTATTTGGCCAGCATACAAAACAAATCGTAACATCGTATTTCCATCGAAATAGTTATCTTTCTTCTTTACATAGTAAATGGTATTTTCAAACAGATGTGTACCACTTAATTTGGCATCGGATCGCAAAGATCTCGAACTAAGTAGAACCTTGAGAAAGAAGGTTACTTAGATAAAAATCAAAACCAAGAGAGTACGAAATTCTACAATCAGAACATACGTGTTGATTCTAAAATTGTACGGCCTATTGATTCCATGAAAGAAATTCAAAATTAGTTTGCTAAGAACGAAATAGACAGAATTCGAGTTCAATTCATTTATGACTAATTATCTAAATATGTCCGTGCGATATAATGGCATTCTACATGTGTCTATTGTATTTATCTGAATACGATTTACAGAAGTTATCATTTCTCTCAATGTTAAGCAATCTACTGCTGATAAACAGATGTTTGTGAAGCAGAGAGATGAATCTATCACTTAAAAACTATGGTGAAAATTTTTGTGTAGCATAAGATTTTTCTGTTTGACTTTAATGTAATGAAACGTAGAAACAAACACTTTAGTGAAATACTTGTTCAATACTGATTCGAGTTTTGAAGTAATGATGAACCTATTTTTAGAATAGGCAGAAAAATGCATGACTTCAGCTTTCATTATCTCATTTTTATAATTTATCAAGACATATTCTTCATTGTTGCTGCTGAGATCTTCTTATGAATATTTTCATTACCAGTAAACTGCAGTCTACTTTCTGAGTAAACAAACGTCAATTAAAATACACGCAATGTAAAACATCATTTATTTTGTCACAAGACCTTTATATTTTTCGAAGTTTCATTTTTCTTTTCTGTGGTGTGTCATCTACGCTATAACTTCTCTAGAGAAAATATTTAGTTCGCAGTTTTATTTGCATTCATTTTTTCTCTTGTTTCAAACTTGAGATTATTATTGGATATTCCGTCACGGATGCAAAGATCGCAATATTTCGTAGAAACATAAATTTATAACTGATTTTTACAGAATTTTATGCTTCTCACAATATAATCCTAAGAATTTTGAAAAAAGATGGCAAAAATATTCATTTAAAAAGATGTTGCATCTATTCGCATAAGTATGCAATAGACACACTTCTATAAATTATGTATAACTCATTATATTAACTGCATACAACTTCTGTTCTTTGTTTGAGAAAATAAAAACAGAACTATATGGTATTATGACAATGACATAGTTCATCTGTACTTTTTTGTATTGTATGAATTACAATAATTATAAACTATGAATAGAAGTACACTCGCCACAGCTCTGTGTGCCAACAAACTACATAAAGATGATCTAGATTTTACTTTCAAATAACTATGTTAAATCCTTTTCTTTCATTTAAGTCGACGAAAGAAGATTTTCATTAATATAGAATGCTCGTTTCCAAGTCTCAATTGTTACATGAGTTAGTACTGCTCTCATAATAAAATTTCAATAAGACGACGAGAAATATTCGCAGCGAGGAGTCTTTTGAGTTTTTACAAATGTGAAAAATTTGTCGATTTATTGTGATTTTCGAATGAACATAAACGATGACATTTAGTTGAACAATTTCATTCATAAGTAAGTAAAGAAAAAAGATGTATGAGTTAGGTTGACTGATGCTAGATTTATTATCATAAATGATGAACTTACTCGATCCATAAAATCAACCATTCCACGATGATTTCTCAATAATAATTCTTCATCATCTTCTTCAGATGTTGCACTTTGTTGTTTCATTCTATGGTGTGATGCCATCGGTAATTGTCGATGATATCGATGATATCGATTTGCATTTATCACTTCATCACGTATATCTTTTTCATCATCAGCATCTTCAACAGTTTCATCTGTTAATATTTTTTTCGTTGATATCAATGATTGATTTGCACTACCGATCAAAGTCGTTGATGAATCATTGGTTAATGTTGATGATAAAAATAAGGATGGCAATGAAAGTAAACTTGAACTTTCAATGCATGTACGATATTTATTTGATTTTTGACGTTTTACTTTCGTGGAATCATTTGTAGAACGATAATAATATGAATTATTTACATTTAACTGTATATCACTGTTATGTAAAGATTTTTGTCGACGTAGGAAACCATCAGAAATCAATAGTTCATCTAATATAAAAGAAAGAAAAGGCAAGCATCGATTGGTATATTCGAATAGCGTAAAAACATATTCATCTCGAATAATTACCATTACATATAGATTGAGAATGTTCAAATGCCCTAGAAAATGAAGAAATAAATTTGTTTTTGTTTTCGATTATTTATAAAAATGATTGACAAGCTTTAATTATGAAAGGGCAGTAGAGAATCAAAGTAAGAAACGAATAACCTGAAACATGTATTTTCTTTTTGTATTGGTAATGTAACCAATGAAGTGCTAAGATAGTCTCTGAAAAGTGATCATGATGGAATGATAATTGAAAAAGTTTCCATGAACGTTTTCTTTTTGTTCGTGGTCTTTTTTGTTTCGTTTATCTTACCTTTTCGTTTCATTGGGAAATTGTTGTTGTTTATGCTGACATATTTTTAAAAGTGTTTCAAAATTTTTAGAATATTCACGAAGAAATTGTACAACTTCCTAAAACATGAAAATAAAATAAATATTGAATAGCTGAAAAGAAAAACTAAAATTCAAACTACTCACTTGACATTGCAATGAATTTAGATCTGATTCACATGTTTGATAAATTTGTTCAATAGATCGTTTTAGATTATCAAATAAAAATGTCCAATAACGTGAACGAATATCTGATGAATTTGAATCTATTGTACGAGGCGGAGTATCATTTGAAGAACTAAAAATTTGCAAACATGTCAAAGCAATTGAATAACTTGAGTGAAACATACCTATTTAAATTCTGTGGCAATGGTTCTTGTTCGGGAGCACATATGCTTGTCATCTAAAAATTAATATTATGAAATAGAACTTAAAACAGAACAACAAATCATATTTATTTTCATATAAACCATGTTCGGTGAATTTTAGTTAAGAATAATTACATGTTGATGAGCACGTTTGGTTGTAGTTTCATACGAAAAAATTATGATTCATGTCAGTTTCAATCTAATCTAAAGTTCTTTTCCAATGAAATATATCTCATAATGATTTGCATGCAACAACTTGATTCATTAAATTTTCTCGTACTAAGAATTGTCACATGTCGAGCATTCATATTTTCTCGTACTACTAACCCATTCACTAAAGAACGCAATGATTGATGGCTACTCAGTTTCTCTATATCTTTCTGTCAAAAGTCGAAGCAATGTTTCGATGTATTATCAACATACTAATATAGATATGTATTTGATGTGATATGATACAAATTCACTAGATATGGAATGTTTCTATAACAGATAAATTCGAACAAAAGTTAATTCAATATCATAATTCTTCAATTGAAGTATAGCTTTCCTGATGAAATACAATCAAGTTTCTTTCTTTTTCTCTAAACGTGTCACCGGTATCCCATTGAAAGTATTCATTGAAGCAATACATGTTTTTCTCTCTTTCTTGCCACTAAGTGTTTCCTCACGTGATAGCACAATACCACATGTTAAAAACACGTGTTGATCAGATATCAATGGAGTTTTATTTAGAAAAAGTGTTATTAGAGTGAATAGACGTCACACACTTATTAAAAAAAGTATATAGACATGAATCTTTACCTTATTCGGTTGCTAACCAACTAAACAAAAGAAAACCGTCGATATTTAACAATTGAGTATAATCTGAATCTGAATCAAACAATATTTATTTCAAATTTAATTCAATCGTCAATGCATTCGGTTGCACCATATAAAGATCTTGACAACGACTTAACTTTAAAAAAAACAAAAATAAAACAGCTGAGCACAATCATTGATTTACATGAAATTATACAATAAAAGATCGATGAGTCATCATTCTCATCTAGCATCGATGTCATTAGTCAATCATAAAACCAATAAAACATTGTATTATGTAAAAATATATAGAAGCTCGATGATTGGCCATTTTTCATTGAGAATCAGCTGTCTTCCTACATTATTTTTTCAATAGGTAATACTTGTTGGAACATGGAAAAGAAAAACAACAATTGAAATAATTTCATAATTATTTTATTATGACCACCAAGTGTTTTTTTTCTGATAAAAGCAGACAAACATAACGCAGACAGCTTTCATCTAATTTGTATTGTCATCATGAGACAAACAGAATTTGGACTTCAACTATACAAATCAGGATTCAGTTTGTTCTGTTTTTCTTTTCTTCTATTTTAGATTCTTACATTAAAGCTATTATCAATTATGTTAATCAAACATTTAATATTCTAGTGTAAGTGAATGTATGTAGAAATTATTCAAATACTAGTGTAGGAATCTTTCTTATTATCTCATGAGAATCTCAACAGCCACGAGAGCTAATCAAACACAAAACGAACAAAAAATTGAATTGATGAGTAGTCGGTCTTCGAATATTTTCTCATTGTATCATATAAAATAACCATACACACTTGCAATTTTCCAAAGTTATGACATGCTGGAATGAAACAGAATAAGTGCAAAATAAATATTATTATTATAGATGTTTTTCTTTTGCCAAACATTTTCAACTTTGTCACACGTTTTGGATAGGTTCGCATTGTGAAGGTTATTGCAATAATTTTTTTTGTTTAGGAAAAATACGATTCAAATGTTGTTCTTCTTAAACAGATGTTTCATCGGGCATCATAGAAAATTATTGCCTATGAATAATACTCAGTATTTTGGCTTTCATTTTCTCCTTGAAAATGTTATAGAAGTTTTTATGATGTAATGACCCAAACATATAGAAGGTTTTGTCGGATTCGGTTAAGTTCTTGTTTCAGGATTCATCTTGACATTAACGCATCAGTGAATGAATAGAGAAATTATAATTGCTTTGAGAAACTCTAGTGTCAGAGATTAGAATAGTATAGGTTTCATGACAGTAAGGTAATAACAGTTTAGGTCATCTGTTGTTTTCGTATCAATGTACTTTAATCTTAGACTTATGCTGCTTTAGGACTATTTTATAGGCTATCTTTTGTATTGAGTATTGGACGATACAATTCATTACGATAGACGTCATCTTTCTTTTTTTGCTTTTAGATATAAGTATTCAGAGAGAAAAAAAAGATTTATAAATCATTAAGTGAAGGATATTTGATCGTTATCAAAGAGTAGTTGATCGTCTGTAAGTAATGAAAAAAAAGTTTAGACAATCGTTACATATTAGCAATAAAAATGAATATGCTGCGTTTGATTTGACACTCCAATGTTTTCTTCCCAATGCAAGGATGTAATAATCATCGTTCTTGTCCTTTTCAGGTGACTGTTACAATCATCAACGACTCTCACTATTAGGACCCTATTTTATTTTGTGATGAAGACGTTAGAGTAAGCAAACAAAATAAGCTTTTCTTTTCTCTTGTAGTCTATCGATTGATCCCCTCCGAATCATGTGTTTTTTTTTATTCATCATCATGCTTATTAGAATATGTATTATTTTTTCTGATGAATAGGTCGCTTAAATCTGATGTTAATATTCGTTGTCATCTGTTTAAATTAAAATTTTGCATTGCTCTGAAAAAATCCTCTTTCAATTGAGTCACTTTTTATTGCGAAAGAACATCTATATTTAAATTTTCTTTTTCCTTTTTTTCTTGTAGATCATTCACGTAAACATAAAGACTTTTTACTTAATCTATTCAAGATAAAGGTGTGTAGCATATGACTTTTCGTTTTTTATTTTACATCATGTTATAATTGTTTTGTATTAAATATTCATATGTGAATTGATCAAATCATCTTTTCTGTTTTTCGACTTCTTTTCTTTTCAATTGATAAAATCAATTTTTATTCCTGACAAAAGTATGTTTTGGTGTTTTCTTTTTGCCGATTTATGACTGAAGACGATATTGACAATTGTGAATGCATTGTACATGCATTCGAGCGCATAAAAAGTCCGATTCTTTTTGCTGTCTCTCTCGTATAAAAACGTTTACTGGATCGATGAAAAAAAAAGGGAGAGAGACCCGGTTGGTGACGAAAAAAAAAAGAAGAAGAAAAGAGGAAAGAACACACACATACACATATGCGTAGAAATGTATCCAAGGCTGATTCGCATAACGATAAAAAAAAGCACGAGTTAGAGAACAAAAGAAGACATCTAAGCATTGTTCCGGAAATCCCGATACATATAGATAACGATTGTTATGTAAGTGTTTTTTAGAGAGAAGTGAAAAATTGCCTATAAGCGACTTATTATTGTATTTTTTTCAAGTTTTTGATGAGAAAAAGCTTGAAAATTGTTTGTTCTTGATACTTGCACTATATTAAAAAATAAATCAATATATATATAGATATCTATCTATCTATCTATCTATCTATTTATATATGTATATATATATATATACATATGTATGTATATATAAATGCGTATATTCGCGTATGACATTTAATGAAGTGGGACGGGTTGATGTTGTTAGCTCTGGCTACCTTTCTTTTTTTCTTTCTGTTTTTTTTTCTTCGTTTGACTTCATAGAAACGACTAGAAAGAAAGCAAAAGGAAAAGGACGTGAGAACGTAGTAGTATTGCCATTTTGTTTATCATTTTTCTTGTTGTCTCGTATGAGTTATGTATAAGGAAGTCTGGTAAAAGGCCATCAGTATTGTTGTGTTTCTTTTCACAGCTGCATATCACGTTATCATTATAGGATTCGTTTATTTTAAGAAACATTCAAGTAAAAAATGTTCGAAACAAACAATATTGAATTATTCTGAGTAAATAATAATTATTTGAAAAAATTCGACTGGAATAATCGATATTTCTTTTCTCGTTCTTTACAAATATTTTTTTAATCATTACACAATCAAATCATACAGCTTTTTTCTTTCAATGAATACTCGTCCATTAATGTGATGCATATTTTTAACATCACATTAATAATACTTATAGGATGACAGGAATATATAAAACGTGATTTTCTTGTATCCAAGGTTTTATGAACTTGTAGCATGATAGAATAGAATAGATCATGAATAGATAAAGTATGGACAGCAATTCTTTTTTCCTTCTCTTCTTAGTAATAATAATAACGTCAATTATACATTGATGCTGTTCGTATTTTTTCATCGAACAGCAGCAGCAACACCTAACACATCACGAAAGGAAAGAAAAATGGGTTAGAATTTTTCTCTCTTCTCTTTTTTTCTCTTTACCCTATACACATAGCTTGATGAGAAGTGACATACATCGTCTGACTGCTCGCCTTCCCATTTCAAACAGTATACGACAACATAGGAGATAATGCAGTTTCTTTTTCGTTTGACCTCTTTAAATACGCTTTAAACATTGTCTTGTTATTTTAGCCATGGTGATTGATATTGCTCCTCAGCAACATTTACCTGAAATTTTTAGTACTAATCATACTCATCATCGTTCATCATCATCTTCTACTACTACTACTACTACTGCTACTACTACTACTACTGCTGCTGCACAGAAACGAACTTCAGCAGCGTCAACTGTGACATTAACTAATAATACGATGACCAACGGTCATCAATTTAAAGTAATTAAATCAAAACAGAATATCATATACATATCGAATAATGTTCCATCTTCATTATTCTTTGGTATCTTATTTAGACTGATGAACTTGGTAAAAAAGCAGATCTCATTCTTGGACATGCACCAGCTGTTATAGATTATTGTCGTCAACCAAGTATTTATTTTTCTACACAGCATGCACCTCGACTGAACATTAAGTAAGTAGTTTGATAAGTTGCAACAATAGAAACAAATCATACACTTTCTTAATAAGTAGTCTTCCAGAAGCACGAAATTCTAATCGGCAAGTATCACCTGTTACAACATCGAGTCAAATGTCTATTGTAGGTTGAAAATAATCGAAGTAGTTTAATTCTATATCGTCTGTTCTATCTATATTCAGAAGAACAGACATGTGGATATAGTCGAAGAACTGATGCCACTTATATTTAAGGTAGATTCGAGTTAACTTTATTTTCATTGAAATATAAATTCTATATTAACAGCTGGTTGAACCATTAACATTCACAAAATTACCTGAACGAATATCTAGACCGAAAAGTAAAATGAAACAGACATGAATTTAAGAGAGAAAAAGAAAATTTACAATACTATTTTATTTTATTTAGAACCTATCATCAATTCAAACGAAAAGTAATCCTATTTTTATACAAATTAGTCGTTTAATTCATATATATATATATATATCTATTCATATATATTTCAAACAATTCTAGTCGTGAAACCCATACTGTATTACACGATGAAATTTTACCTAAACTTAGTGAAGACGAGAATGAAGAAGATGAAGAAGACGATGACGACGACGACAACGGCAATGAAGAAGGAGATGATGATGATAATGATGATAAAATATCAAATGAGAATCAAACGTAATTTGAAAATAATGACTAATATATCATAAAACAGAATTAGAATGTTTTTCTCATAGAAACGTTTTGATAGAAAGAATTTCTTACCTCTAAAACTATTTTCTTCAATTTTCAACAGAAATTAATGTTCCAAGATAAATGAAATCGAACTTGTGAACTTCTATTTCTAATGATTTTGACTCATAGATCCAAATGTTCGTTTCGAAAGACTTCAAAGTTCGTTAGTCTTGCATTATTCATCGTTAAATAACAGATTTCGTCAGCATAACGTATGTAAGTCCAACTAATCCGATAGTCTGTGCTTCATTTTCGATCAGAACTATAGAATAGTTCAAAGTCAAAATTAAAGCTCAAGTTGACAGCATCGTTATCTTGATGTTACTAGTTTTATATTCTTGAATAATAAACACTAAAAAAGAAACCTTTGCTCGTAATCCAGTCGTCTTGACTAGTAGTAGTAATAAAAATAAAATGTGCAAATATTTTTATCTGGCGAATTCCAATACATCTCATTAAAAACGAACGAAAATTTTCGAAGAAAAGAGCATCTAAGAAAGAGTCATAACTGGATGATCGTCTTCTTTTTTGAATTCGATAAAACTTTATCTTACTATTTTTCATCTTCATAATCTTACGACTTATTTGAATATAAGATTCTACAAGTAAGTATCGATGATTGATAAGAAGTCGTTCCACGAAAAAAAATCTCTAGTTCTACAATTACTTAATTGTTGTGTCTCATTCGAGGTAAACTTTGATCTTTTAAGCTTGACATCGACAACGAAGAAAACATACTATTCTGTTTATTTAATGCATCATTCGTTCAAAGTTCTCGTCCAAATAGAAATGAAATTTTTTTCATATTTACTTTAGTAAAAATCAACAAAACGACAGTGATGATCAAGTATCTATTCACAGTGATACGGAGAATGATGATGAACTAAATAGAACGGTTCGTTACATTAATTTGCTTGTTTATTTATTTATTTATTTGAAATAATTCTTATTCAACTTGTTATGATCTAGAATCCGAAAACATTTTCATTAATGGATTTCATTCCTGTGAAACATTCACCAGAACCATTACCTGCTGATACTCGCAAACGCAGTTTATCACCGCCATTACCAGTTCAAGAAAATAAACCAAACAAACGTAAAGAAGAATTAATTCAATCATTTTCATCATCTGTAAATATTCAAATCGATGTTAAACAACCTACACTTCCCATAACCATTCCTACATATTTATTTTCTGAACAAACTGTTAAAACAGAAAGTAAAGACGAAACGAGCGAGCTAAACATTCTCATACGTTTCATTATTTCATAGATGATTCAAATAAGATTGAAAAATCCCCAAAACCACCAAAACGATGTGCTAACGGTTATAGTAAACAAGAAGCAACCTCAAGGACGATTGATAATTTAAATATAAAAGATGGTACACAACAGAAAAAAAATAAAACTAGTCATATATACAGACAAGAACCAACGATTAGTTCGACAACAATACGTATTAAAGAAGAACCAAATACTATATCAAATACTGCTTCATCTAATGATATACTATCGACTAGTAATACAACACTTATTGCACCAATGACAGATCAACCAAAGAAAAAACCAACAGCAAAGTAAGTTTATTAAAATTCTAACAAACCTAAAGTCACTTTTCATTTGGAAAAAACCAAAACCAAAAACGTATTCAAATTTCATGCTGGAAATTTAGATTTAATACTGGTTGACAAGTTCTCGTCACTGTATAAAACTATTCATACCATGAAGATGATATTCTACAGAGGTTATATAATCAAAATATAACATCGATTCTTGAACGTATGAGCTTGAATCAAGAATGTTGAACAATTGATATTTGAGATTCCATAAAAGGATAATATGAAGAAACTAACAAAGTATAGATTCAAAATTGTGGAAGGTCTCTATTGAATCGTCGAAATGAAAAATTCTTCGAACTAACATTCGCATAGAAGTTGTCCGGAAATTGGCTAACTATCATATTTTCATTTTTATTATTTAAGAAAACAACAGTTTCATCGTAAGAAGTATTTGTACCACTTTCATAATTCATCATTAATGAAGAAGTTTAGCATGTATTTAAATTTGCGCATCGATAACAGGATTTTCACAGTTTGCATTTACTAAATGAAACTTTCATTTGACAATAAAATTAATGATATATACTTGTGATCGTCATATCGTGTCGATTTAAGTTTTCGGATATGTACAGAATATTCTATCGAGTGATTCTGTAGATATCATTTAAGAAATCGCTAATAGTTTCAATCATTGAAATGAAGAATATCATTGTATGATGATCTGCCTTCTTCTGATTTTTTCAATAATCATCAAATCTGTTGAAAATTGAAAGTTCTTATGAGTCATGTCAGTCATGACTTAGAACAACGATATGAAATCTGATGATGAATAAAATTATGCAAACAAACTAATTTAAATGGAAATTTTTTTTTCTCTATCTGTAGTGTTAAACCACTTTTGCAAACTGCATCGATTGATAATTTATCATCAGTAAATAATAATTCAAATGCTCTTAATCCACCTGATCGTTTAACAACGACAGCTAGTAATTCATCGAAATCGAATTATTCAAATTTAAAGTATTTACTTCTATACAACATTGTAGGAATATTTTTTTTAACTCTTTTGAAATAGAAATATGTCAACAAAAGCATTAAACGCTTTAGCACGAGAAAAAAAGAAACAAGCTGATGCTGAAAAGCGAACATTTGAAGATATTAAACAATCAATGTCATTGTATCTCGAGTCAGTTTGTTATTTTATTCAATGTGCTCATGATGAACCAGTATTATCACAACGTGCAACATTATTAGCAGCAACATTATCAATGCTTCAGTACGTTATTAAATTCAACATTAAACAAGAAAAGAAAAAATTATATAAACATTTACTTTTCATTTCATTTCATTTCATTTCATTCGCTTTTAGACATCTTGTAAATAATTATGATAAAATGTTTCACTTATCTTCAAATCAATCAACAGATTCATTAAATCATGTCAGACAAAAATTTCATTTAATTAAGTAAGTAAAACTCAATGTTCTAATTTTTTGTATGTCTATATTTTCCTATTCGTTACCTATTATTCAGTTACTGGCTTCAATCGTTCATTTATCATTTACAATATACTATGAATTTATCAACAATCGAACGATGCGTCAATCAAGTAACGGAATATTTTAGTCATTCAAAATCTCCATCAGATAAAAATCGTACTTTTATATATGAATTTTCAAAATCTATGTTACCTTCATATAATTCAAATCTTTTTTGGAATAAAGCTGAACGTTTAAAACGTGATGAACCATTGAAGAGTAAGAAGAAAGATTGATTAGTTTGTTTGTGTTTTTTTATAATTATTAAATGAATCAATATTTCTTTTCAGAATTTAGTGAACAGTTATTAAGACAAAATCAAAATCGACGTTTAACACGTGATGATACAACATTAGATTTTTTATTGTATATTTTTGATGCGATTGATTTATTACGCTTAACTATTGTTTAAGAACGTCCATTTTCTATACTTCAAACATCTTCTTCCAGTTTAATTTTAACATAGACGCACTCCGGTTTAGCTTTTGTTTTATATGAATATTTACGGCAGAAGTGAATTGATCTCGATTGATGCATACATATATATATATATATATTGTTCCGGAATTATTATGATTCCATTTGAGTTATGTATATGCATAGCTTAGAATATTGAAAAATAATATATGAGCAATTTGACAGTTTTGTTGTGTTTTCAAAAGAACTGAATTTAATTTCAGCATAGAGATTTTTTAAAATATTTCCCTATCATGTGCTTGCTGTATTGAGCATATTTTTCTGATCAAACATTGTTTTTGTCTGACTAATGTTTTCCTTTCTGTTTGCTTCTTCTTTAACTTTCTCTTTCCCGAATGTTATGTTTTGAATGCGTATAGGATGATAAAAACTACAGAACTTAAATCATTCTATCTTTTCTTATTTCTTTATGTAGACATGTAGCTTATTCTTTCGTTACGCCTCTCTCCATCGCCCACCACTTTCCTTATCTTTCTTTCGAAATAAAGACAATCGACAACGCCGGTGGTTGATATACTGCTGATATTAATTCATTTTAGAATGTCCCTGATTGTGTACATGTCTTTCACATACCATCAGATTTGTTTTTCATTCTCGTGTATCTCCCGTTTCACTTCCTTTTCCTCTCTTTGGCTCTCGATATCTTATATAATTAGTTTATTGTTTGTCCATATGATAAAAATAACTTGTATTTATTCTTAATTATTCTTTTCAAACAAAGTAACATGAAAAACAAAGGAGTGTTTATTAATTGTTCTTGTTATCAATGTTGTTCTTTTTTTTTCTGATTACAATTTATATACATATGAAAACTAAAAAAGAACCAATAAAAAAAACTATATATATACATAAATATCGAGTTTTAATTTTCATTTATTCCGTTTGTTTTAGATATCCTTATTTTTGGGACAACCAACTCAACCATGACGCGTGGCAATCAGCGGTAAAATTGAAGTTTGATGATTGCCATGACGAAGTCTATTTTTTGTGTTTTCATTTCTAGCGAATTGGCCAGAGAAAAAAATATGAAAAATAATAAGACCAAGTCGCATTCAGCAGCTGATACTGAAGCTAATAAAGGTTTATCATTGCAAGAACGTCAACAAAGAGATGCGGCAAAGTAAATATTAGTTCTCGATTTATAGAAATACATCAAGTTTAAAATTTCGATTTAGAATGCGTGAGAAACAACAGTTGGCTGAACAAAAGAAGGCGAATGCAAATAATCAAGCATCAGGTGGAGGTGAAGCACCAGCATCAAATCGTTGAGAATGATACGTGATCAAAATATGACAGAATGAACTTTTTCTTTTTCATATCTATACATTTTTTTTCTTTTGATAACAAAAAATACATTCGATTTTGCTTGTCTAAGTTTTATTAACATAAACTGCTTCATTTTCTTTCGCATGACTGTCTGACTATATAATAACAACTACATATGACGTTTTGTTTTCTGTTAGACATAAATTCAACAATCCAGAATGATATTTTTTTTCTATGACGAGAAACTGTTCACAATTGATAGGATATTGGTAAACGAAAATAAGAACTTGATGCATGATGAAAGAAGTTATCTTGGAAAATTTCTATCTAACGATGAATGTGTTGAGTATTCATATCATTATTTCAGTATTAATTAGGAAAAACAAACGAAAATCATGCATTACATGTCTGTGTTTGAATTAACTTAGCTTCATCTAAGCTGAAATTCGAGTCCCAAGTGTATTTTCTTTTAGCTTCATGAGGTAAATACAAGATGTACGTTGTGAAAATTTTCTAGCCGACTTCAACTAGCTTTTTTAAATCATATCAGCCACTCAATAGAAGTGCCAACCAATCGATTGAGCTAAAAATCACTCATAGCAGTAGAATATTTAAAATAAATCAACCAAGTCAAGGGGGAAAGGCGAGATTCCAGCGTACTTCCTGTACTCCCAGGTTGTACGATATCTATGCTTCAACAAGTTCAACCTATTTCAAGCCTACTATCCACCTTTGTTACATTATATTAGTGGGAGTTCAATCAGCACAAGGCTATCTCTCTCAATAGAGCCAAACTACTTCGTATTATTTCATTGACTGCCTTCCAATTTTGGAGTACAATTGAGTATTTTTGCTTAATTGTGGGATAGACTTGCGCTGGGTGGACTCCCACTAATATACCGTAACACAGGTGGATAGTAAGCTTGAAATAAGTTAAACTTGTTGAAGCATAGTTATCGTACAACCTGTGAGTACAGGAAGTACTCTGGAGTCTCGTCTTTTCCCTCTTAAACCAAAGTCATCTTTCGATGTTTTTCAACATAGTATTGTTACTACAAATTTTAGTATTCATTTTCAGATGAAATTAAATTAAACGAAATTAAAATACTCATAAACTTAACGATAAACTTAGATATTTAAATAAATCTTCCCAGTCATTGATAAACATAATTTTAATAGTATTTTTTGTTGGCTGTATTTTATCAATGATCAGAGATCTCCCAAGGAGAGATAGTTAGCTTATTGCTATTGTGCGATTCCGCACTTACACTATTGTTTCAAATAAATGTTGTGCCTCAATCAGGAAGAATGCCAATAAAGTTTACTTTCGAATTTTGACTGGAAATTTTGCATAAATCTAAATCTAAATGACAAAACAAATTAGAGTGGTCAACCCTAATTCCATCACAATTTTCAAAAATTTCCAGTAAAACCATTACATATCTACTTCTGCTTATTCTTTTTGAGAAAATTTTTGATTTCCGGAATAGACAAAACATTTCTCTATCGATTCATGTGCTTTTTATCAAACAGCAATACAATTTGGATTAACACTGAGTAAAAAAGAACAACCTACTTTCACTTTTTTCTTGTTCTGCTCTCTTCTTAATTCCATCACTACAGCTACTTTTCTTTCCCAATTACATCATTCACAGCAGAAAGAAAGCATTTTTAAAAACAAAACTGCATTTCGATCGTGAAAATGCCACCATTTTCGATGAACACTCTGATTATTAGATTCATCACGTTGAGCTCTATCGACTCATGTCTTTTTCACTATTTTTAAATGTAACTTTCATCTCTTTTTTATGAAAAAGAATCAATTTTTCACGTGATGTCATAATGTCGAGTAACTTTATTCCATCACTCCAGCTATTCTTCTTTCGTTATTCCATTACACAATAGAAAATGCATGGGGAAATATTCACGATCAGTAAAAAATATCTTGGCGCCACTAAAAGTACAGAATTTCGAAATAAAGTTGACATAAGAAATGAAGCTGAATATAAAGCTCATCTGTAGATACAAAAGACAGAAAATTTGTATATCGTCATTTTTTATTATTCCTGTATTAGTAGCAAGTGTTCCAAAATTGATCCGTAAGCGAAAAAAAATTGGTAATCAAAATTTTATCACGGTAGTGACAGTATTTTTATTATCAATAAATAATAATGAAAAATTATCAAGTATCAAGACTAGTTGCGGTGCCAGAAGTTTTCTTGTGGGTGGGTTGAGCCCACCCAAGACCATCTGTGACGCTGCCACAAAACATTGTCTTAAGGGCTTTTGAAAATTTTCAGGGTGGGCTCAACTTCCTCTCGGTTGGACTGAGCCCAACCGAACCTAACTCTGGCGCCGCCACTAAGCTAGAGTACAACACAAGTATTTTTCGACATTTTTAGAAATGAACTTTTTAAAAAATGATAGCTTCAGTTAAGAAAGAGAAATCGTTTCTTAGATTATAGAATTACGCTGATAGATTTTATTGTACGGCAATTAATAATATGAAATTTACATGTGTGGAAACTAAAATTTGATCTACTTATTATCTCGCATGTAACATAATTACACAGTTGTGATTCTGCATTTTGTTCAATACTTTGTTTCCCATATTTGAGTCAAAACTCATCCTTTTTGTTTCGACTTAATGAAAAAAAGCGCTAAATGTAGAGTTAGAAGTCTTAGAAACAGTGCTATTGTTTGAAAAGAGTAAATCCCGACAATAGACGGTCGAAATTTGAAAGTGAAGTTTTTTGTGGTATTCCTCAGGGGTTAAGGCTCAACTTTTATTTGAAACAATACTGTCAAAGTGGAATGTTCCAATAGCAGTTAACTAACTGCTGGAACTCTGCTGTTAAAAATTTTCATAGTTCACCTAACTTAATCAGCAATTGAACAGTTGGTGACCTTCTCTCGCTCTCGTCAGTTGACTAAATAATTAGTAATAGAATAGTATGTCATGTACGTTCATGTGTTTTCAGATAAATACTAATATTAATCAGTATCTAATTTACACTTGTTCATCGGAAAACTTGAAATTAGAGATGTAGATAAATTCAATTAGAAAAAAAATGAATATTTTTTTCGATTAGTCTCGTTGAATCGAATGATTGATATTTTCAAAAACAGAAATACTTTTTTCATTACTAGCATGGAGAATCATTCATATTTTTTTGTCTTTCAGCTACATTTATCAAATGAATGCATCAGTTTTTCGACGTTACAAATTATTTCTCATGAATATAACATCTGGAGCAGGTCTTCTTCTTCTTGGTGATTATGGTGCACAAATATTCTATGAAAAGAAGAAAACTGTCGACGCAAATCGTTCAAGTACGAACATCATTCTATAGAATTTTCTTCTAGCGATATAAATTCTAGTCGCAGCATGTATGACTGGAGCAGTCATGGGTGTTGAAGGACATGTTTGGTATGGATTTCTTGATCGTCTTATAGTTCAAGCAACATGGCGTAATGCACTTAAAAAGGTTGTATGTGATCAATCTATTGCTGCACCCATTTATACAGCTACATATATTATTGGTATAATAGATTTTGGTTTTTTCTTTCATATTGACTTCTTTAAAAAAAAACAATAAGAGATTATTTCTAATTAAGGCACGTCCATATTGGAAGGACATACATCTTATGGTGAATTAAAAAGTGACATGCAAAGAAGTTTTCTACCAATTTACATAGCCGATTGTGTTGTTTTTATACCTGTTCAACTAATTAATTTTAGATATGTATCTCCATATTATCGTGTTCCGTTTATGTTTTGTATTTCATTCATCTTTAACACATTTCTTAGTGCATTTAAGCACCATACGTGAAGGACATGAAAAATAATTGATTAAGTTTGTTTTGTTTTGTTTTTCATAGCATGTTATCATGATTAGAAAACAATCATAATAACAAAAGTTTCAACAGATACTTTGAATACATTGTAGGGAAAAAAACTAAATTTAGAGATGAATTATTTAATAAACTAGAGTATGATGCGTTGTTCTCTATGATAAAGTGTTCATCGATATAAAAATCTCTTCTAGTTTTCGAAGAAGCATATATATATATATGTATAATTGATTGATTCATTTGAATTCAGATGTACTAAATGTCATCCTTTTTTCTTCTCGATTGAATAAGATGAAACACCTCTAGGCATGACTTTATTAAAGACTAATATAAGCAACGTGCTGCTCTTGCACGTTTAAGTTCGCTCGAACAATCTACATAAAATCATCTTCGAAGTAATTTACAAGTGTTAGACACGAACCCATACCTGTTCAGATGAACAGATGAGGTATTACAATTTGTTCGAGAACAATTAAAATCGTTGTGCTTGTTTTTACCAATATATTTTTAAGAAAAAAAAACTTTGTGGTAGAATGATCATCATGTTTGCTTAAGCTTTTTGAAACGATTTAACAATCATTATGTGTGCATCGATGAATAAAAGTTCTTATAAATCATTTATCGTCATGCTAATTGTCTTAAGATGAAAGCATTTCAATATTGGAAAATTTCTTTGATAGAACGATTGAACCAAAATTGCAACTCTATCGCATTAGTATGAATTATTCATTTGAGTTTTGGTAGGTCGACATTGTAAATAGGCATGTTTTCCATTTAATGAAGATGAATGGTAAACATTTCGACGGCATTCTTCGATTATAATGATCGATAAGCTAAGACTCTGACGTAAGAGAACACTTGTTAACTGATGAAAGTAATCTTCATTTGTAGCTATATGTTTTTACCGTCCTACGGGCTATAAGATCTATTCCTGTTTGCTTGACGACTGATATTTATCGCCTTGAACTAAAATATAGTTGCGAACATCGAATGAAATCATCCTAAGTCCTATTTTTAGGAGAAGGAAGTCTTTACTTGATAATTTTCAAAATCAAAATTAATTCTCAACGTATCCCGGCTAGCCTTGAATCGATACTCCAGTTTGTGTGTCTTTTATTGGAAGAGATCCTTAATGACATTATAGAGTGTCAAGTACGAAAGCTTTCAAGACGAGTAATAAATGTCAGACAAAGTCTGATTGGTTTATGGTCGCAATAGTCAACTAATTGAAAGAATGCAATTCATTGATGATTGATTGTTTCTTCTAGATACATTAGCTAATGTAGAATACGAATATTTTCTTTGAATAATTTCTCAACATATGAATACAACAAAAAAATATCGACTAGATCGTCGACGTCTCGATGAAAGTCAAGGTAACGAACGTACGTACTGGATTTCCTGTTTGAACTTTTACTACTACATACTGATCTTTAATTAAAATAAATCATGCTATTTAATAAGATATCTGGCGTTTTGTAGAAGCTTCTATGTCGAAGAATACTGTTGAAGAATAAAAATTTAGTACTGCATTTAGTTTCTTTTCTCTTTACTGTTATCTATTCCCTATTCTAATAACACAACATTTGTATGATATACATATCTAGATTCAAACTTGTAGACTGAAATGCCAGAGTCTAGGAACGAAGATTCATCTCAGTCTGTTTGTTATATTGGACCAAATGACCATGGGAACTGAAGAATTGAAATGTATGTCCGTCTGAGGATTAATCATATCCACAGACGAAGACTTCGCCATTGTTGTCTATGATGATAGAACTCAACACACTACAAAAATTAAAATAGACCGTCATATATATACATCGGTAATTGTATGCTCTCTTGCCAATAGGACATTTAGAAATGGCTAGATTAGTGTTTCCATGCGATTTTATTTCTCCGTTTATGTTATAAACAAAATAGGTTCTAATATTGAATTATCTAGTGCATCAATAGAGGAAGATGTATAGTGTGATTGTTGAGAGAACGTGTTCGATTCATCGTAAAATAGTGCTAATATAAATACATGATAAACTACTAAAGAAAAAAAGTAAAAGATTTTCAATGTAAGATTATAATCAACTGAAATTTCATAATACAGATACGACGAAGTTATCATTTAACAATAGATATAACGTAATCAGGATTGATTTTAAATGCTTGTCCATAGGTTTCCATTTAATCTTTTAAGATGGATATGACTTGGGTAAATGAATAAATATTATCGGATTATTTAAAATTGTAGGAAATTCGTGCATGATTTTTTCCTAAATTAAACATTCTACTATTTATTGTAACAGATATAAAATACTATTTGATTCATTCAAAAAATATCACTACAGGCCAAAAAGAACAATAAGATCACTGCTGTACTTCATAGTATCGGAATATTGTCTTTGAATGAACCTAAAATATACTAGTCATTCCTTGTTAGTAAAAACAAAAAATAACATAATGTACATACTTTCCGAGATCGATCCACGGGCTGATTTCAATATAATCAGCAGTATCTATGATTATATGAAAAAAAGAATTTTTCATGTCGAATTTTTTGAAATATTACACATAGAAAAACATATTCTTGACGATGGCAAGAGTTTCTATGTAATAAAAGAAAAACTCAATAACTCTTTCTAAGACTCATATCTGCGAGCGACATCTTTCTATCGATTTGTATAGTTCTACTACTTTTTTCTTAGCTCATTACTATTTTTGATAGTATATTTTGTAAATTATCGTCATATATATTTTTTGTTTTTGGGAAATCCCTCAAGCTGATATTTATCATATAATCCAAAAAAGGAAATACTTATCAAACGGCTATTCCAATAACGTATCATATGCATATTCATGGAATAAATGAAATGATTACAGAATGATCGTCAAAAAAAGAAATTCTTTTGATACGGGAACAAGTCAGGCATCATAAAAAGTTGTCATTACCATTGTTTCTAGATAAGAAAAAATACTTGAATTTTCTTGAACAATAAAAATGGCGCAGGCGCCATTTACTGCATTAGATTTGATGGAAATATCTATTTCTGATAATTTACTCTTGCCCGAAGAAAAGAATCATTATTTAGAATGGACTTAATTATATTTCTAACAAAGAACCTTCTCAAATTTCAATAATCCAACAAATCAATCGTTCGTTGCATATTTCTATTGTCAAAACAATAATCTCATATATCGAGTTCTATTCAACCACCGACAAATCTGACACGTGATGAAACACATACATTAGAAAAATGCGACCGAGAATCACTTATCTAACCTTGTATACCATTCAGTATTTGTATATTTTTTGCAATACAATAGGGTATGTCAAAACATATTATTTCAACAAAATCAAAATGGATTAAGTTGGCTGTTGGTACATTTGCTGGTTACATAATTGAAAAACTATCATGTGCAATAACTTGTCAAAAGAAGCTTTTAAAAGAAATTCCCATTTGTAATTTACCATGGATGATTCAAGGAGTTCAAACTCGACTATTAGCCGACATTGATGTTTACAATCATCAGAAAGAACAATCAAATGATTTGAATGAAGCTTGTGTATTTGTACCAGATCACCATCTAATACCGGTGGGCGTCAATCAATATGGTGACCCAATTTATTAGACAAATAAATGACTCCAATCTTTCTTCTATCGGTGATTGTCCATGATGCCTTTGTGCATAGGAGCAAGTTAATATTTGTCTTTTCTTTCTAGATAAATATTCATGCACTTATTTTCTTTTTGACCGATTTGTCATCATTCATTTGGACATAGATGTTAGATTAGATGTAGAATAAATGTATTTCAAGATGTACAAATAAAAATTTATAAATGTTGTCGATTCAATTGGAAATTTATCTAATTAGAAATTTATTGATTAGAACATGAAAAGTCTTAATATTCATTCATAATCATCATCCTAGAAAAAGTAAGAATTCCATAGGCAACGAAATGCAGACAGACAATAATTTTTTATTTTCATAAATTGAGAATAGGAAAGCTTTTAGTTTTATCTAAAATGACATTTTCATGTTGTGATGCAATTAGTTTCATACTTTATTGACAACACATCAAATTGAGTTCAATCTTTCTCTGTTTATCAATCGATTGTATGCATGATTGATCTTTATTAGGATTATTTAGACAATGTATGTTTTACATATACTTTAATGCCTATTCATAATTATGTTTTCGTTTTTTTTCGGTTCGATAAACTTTCAATAGGAGAGTTCGATCAAAGGCGAGTAATTTTTTCTTTTTGTCATACGATAGGCACTCATAGTGGGTAAGAAAAAAAAATGTTTCGATGGCATTCTATTCATCTGCTTTCGATTACGTATTAGAATGGAAATAAGCGTCAGTAGTTAAATCTATTCGTCAGATGATTTATGTGTAAATGTATAACGCATGCACATTACATAAGAATTCATGTATGTATATTAATATATATACTCTTTCACTAGTAAAAGAAGCATTTTTATCCATAGAACTTCTGTCTACGTACTGATTCGAGAGCATTAAAAACAATAACGATTCGCGTCAAATCTATTCATATTTATCAAAAATTTGAAAAGGTGCAGTAAAGAGTACAGTAGTAATCGAAATCAAATAAAACAGTTTGAAGTATCTAAAGTACTTAAGTGTTTCTTTAAACAGTATACAAAGTCGATTACATATAATAAAATAAATTCACTTTGAAACCGTTCCCATGAGTTTATTATTAATAGCGCATTAGATTAAGATCCATTTTTCTAATCAAAATGTAACAAGAGACAGGCAGAAAGAGCGAGAGAGAGAGAGAGAGAGAGATAATTGACTAAGTACACACATTGTTTTTTTTATTCATCGTTATTCTTTACTCGACATGAAATAACCTCTAACCGATGATGACACACGAAGACCAGAGATGATTCTAATGTACATGGAACAATTTGCTAAGTCTCTTTTTCTTCCGTCTTATCAGTCACAAGACATAGAATGTAGATTAGTCATCTAACTCGTCGCTCCTTCTTCTCCTTTTTTTTTGTATCTTGAGACTGACCGATCGACCACTATCACCCTTTATTCTCTTATTCTTTTTCCCTCTTTTTCTTCTTTTCTATTTCAGCATTTTTCGTTCTGCTAACGACGTCAACAATATAAAACAGAAAGAACGAGAGACGTTCTAACTATTGACGATATTTCTTACTTGTCGACAACAAATGATAACAATCAAGTACGGTCTACAGTAGTATGCAAAGGCAACGAATAGAAACGAATAAAGCCAAAAAAAAAAGAAAACAAGAACAAGAAGAAATCGTGCTAATAACAACCATACAACTGCAATAGCAACGTATACTTCATTGTTCTGAACATTTATCCGTTGCAAAGTCAATGTACGTGTTGTACAAATATTTATTGAGTGTATAAAAAAAAAGAAGAAAGAACGAAGAGAAAAGAAACGTCTACGTATTTCACTTCACCAATAAGTATGATGATCATGCTCCAAGCACGTTGTCTACCAAAACGTTGATAATCATCACAGCATCAAAACGCAACATGTTATTTCAAAATCTTTTCTATTTTCTTGTATTCTATCCGTCGATAGTGGAAATGGTAAATAGTCATGGTCATTATTCTTCTACTTTTATTTGTCTTTTTTTTTGCGTCTAGGTACGATTTAATAGGCATCATAAACGTCGCCATATGTCTCTGTCGGCAATAAATCTAGTAAAATTACTTCTTTATCTATCTAGCTATGTATGATAAATGTACTATGCATATTTATAGAACTTAACTGTCAACGCTGTTTATAATAAACTCAATCAACATTCATTGAATATAGATACGTCACGTTTAACTAGTATTGAACCATATAATAAAGTATGGTTTTCAATTGAGAATGGATCAATTTATGCATTACCATTATTTGGCGATTATTCTGGACCATTTAAAGTTCAAATAGAAAATTCCAAGTTGTTTGATTTAAGATTAAAATTTCATTTTTCTCCATCGTCATCATTGTTCTCGCCATCGAGACATCTTCTACTCGCTTCATTCAATCTATCATCGACAGTATTTAATAATGATTCATTGAACCGCTATTTAGTTGTTCAAACATTATCATTAGCTTTGAATTTAAGCGATTCCTTGTTAACAATACACAAGATTAATGGTACAATGATAAAAGTTTATTTTTCATGTGATTTATATACATCAAAAAATCTTTCAGCCGACATACAAGAATTAATTAACCATTATTATTTGAATCGTTTACAATTAATGACTTATTTTTCTTTACCGTTAATTGATATAACTATCGTACGAATGTCCAAATCAGTAACAACAACTCCAGTAACTGAAATGAGAAAAGCATTTATGACAATGCGACCACGATTGTTAAATAATCAAACAAGAATTCATTCAAGAAATAATCTTATTTTTTTCGATCAACTTTATCAACCCATCATAATTGTTCCACTAGCAATAATTTTAATTGGTTTATTAATATGCACAATAATTGCATTTTGTCTTTGTTGTAATCGTCGTTCATCGTCATCATCATCAACATTACTTTTATCAAATGGATCATCGGTTGTTAATCCTAATAACAAACATTTCTATCAAAATTATTCATATCAACAACATCGGCAACAACAAGAAGTTTATAGAAAGAAACATTTTTTAAAAGATCAAAAGCAATACATTTCTAAAGGTGATGATAGTTCTTAATTAGATTGATTTTCTCAATCTTGATTTTGTGCTGTTTTAATCGTAGGCATTCCTGTTGTATTTGCTGAAGAACTCGAAGAAAAATTAGAACAAACGCATACACCTCTAGTTATGCGAATCGAAAGAATACCATTTTATAACGAACATGACAAATATGAAATACAAAAAGTCATACTTTAAATGAATATTGGATCTGGTTTTTTGTTTGTTTTTTTTAGATTAGTAAATATTCTCTTGCTTGTTTTCATTGTTTTATCTCATCGAAAGAACACTACGTGTGTGTGAGTGTGTGTATTTGTTTGTAATAAGCGAATATTTTCGTAATATTTCTTTATACAGTTGTGTAACGAACTCAGGTTTATCTTTTTTTCTTTTGTGCTTATACACGAGAACGAATTTGTAATTCTCAAACAAATTAGAAGAACGTGTTTTTTTTCACTTTTTTTGGTGCTTCCATTGTTTGAAAAGTATTTCCTTGTCTATCTATGCATATGAATATTACTACTCATGTAAATCATATTATATGGTCGTTGTGGTTGCTGTTGTTGTTTTTTACTTTCTTTCTTGTTTTAGATATGAAAAGGTTCATTTGTAGTCTGTATCAAGCAGCGAAGAACGATTTCTCGAAAACATGTATTAAACAACAACAAAGATCCATACAAACATCTACACATTATTTAGCTAGTGTCGAAGAAGTAATTTTATAGATTTTTTTTTGATTATCAGGGTTTCGAATGGAATGACAAAAAGCAATTAAACCAGAGAGCCTCTGACGTGCCTACTAGAATTTTTTTGTTGGTATGCTAGTTTCATACTCATGATCGCTTAGATCAAGTCCAGTAGAATTTAGTTCACGAAAAATAGGATCAAGAAAAATACAATAAATCAAAGTACACAATAAAATATGAGTGGGTGTTCTTTTGAGTGATTTGAGACGAAAATCTTCTCACGCATCTTCAGTTTCGATGAAAGATTGTTCAATTTGCAAATCGATAGCCATGATTCTATTATTCTATCGTTTCTGTTTCCTATTTGCTATTGTTCGTATGCATTCGTTAATTTAGTACAAGATTTTAAAAAATTCTTTTTCCTTATTCATATGCATCTTATTTACTGCAACATTTTTGGATAATGTTTGAGTCTATGAAAAGCATTGGAAATTTTAAAATTCATGGTATTATTCGTGAAAAGTCAGATTACTAGTAAATGGCTACCATATTAAAATTTGATAAATGCTTAGTACTTATATTATTGTCTTGTTGGTTTTTGATTAGTATAGCTGAATAGATAGATACTACCAGAATAATTTCTATACCGTTCACTATTCTCCGAATAGAATTTTCTAACACATCATGGTGTAGATTTATTTGACGTAGAGTTGTTGTGACGTTTGATTCAAGCAATCAACAGCTATGATCAGATTCTTTTACACTTCTGGTGCAAACATGATGTCACATCATCAATGGTATTTTGAAGAATTATGAAGAAATTAGAGTAACAATTTTCGTCAAATGAAAAGTCTATTGATTAACGAGAAAACAACATGTACACCCCCCTCGAACAAGAACTTAACTCTAACACATTCCATTTGATGCCTTGTTTTGCACTCATATTGAATTATCATCCTTTCGTGTTATAGCAAGTCAAAGAACAACAAAAACGCAATGATGAAGTACAAGATATGCCTGAATTAGTTCGTGATTTTCTTGATCCAGCCGAATTTTTTCAACAAGTCAAATCGATCTGCGGTATTAATTTTTTTTGTGGTGTGCCTGATTCTTTACTCAAAGGTATACAAAACATGTGTAAATTTTCGATTGGAGCAAACAATCTCGTTAATATTTCATTTAGATTTTTGCGCATATGTAACAAATAATGTTCCATCTAGTCATCATATTATAACAGTCAATGAAGGTTCGGCAATAGGTCTTGCTTGTGGCTCATATATGGCCACTGGACAACCATCTCTCGTATATTTACAAGTAAATCCAAACATTACAAAATTGAAGATAGATTAATAAGGAAATTTTCTCTTCAGAATTCCGGTCTTGGAAATATTGTTAATCCCATCATGTCTCTTGCAGTACCAGGTGTTTATAGTTTGCCGATGTTATTAATAATTGGTTGGCGTGGTGAACCAGGTAAACGAGATGAACCGCAGCATCGCATTCAAGGACCTGCAACACCCGGTATTCTCGGTACGGAAAAGAAATTTTTATACAATTGTAGTTACTAATTATTGAGAAGATTATCTGTTCAGAATGCATTTCTGTACAATGTTTCTGATTGATTCACCAGATGTGTAATCACGAGTCAGTTTATGTTTTAGCATGAGACATTACTGATAAGTCATATATTAGCCACATTGATGAACTGGAAGGAAATCTTAAACATCTTCAGTTCAATATATTTTTTTTTGATCGTATATTTTTGAACATTATAATTCATATGAACTCTAATTGAATATTTATTTTTCTTAGCTGCACTTGGTATTCCTTTTCAAACATTGCCCGATTACCATGATGGTGCTGGTCAAGCATTGGAAACAGCTAAACGTTATATGGAAACAGCTAGAGGTCCATATGCATTACTTGTCAAACGGCAAACATTTTTACCATATTCATTACCGAAAATGAATGCAGATGCTGAAGCCGGGTAAAATTCTACATCATAGTGTCTGTATGAATACAGATCAATACTAGCATGTTCTTTTCTTGTTCTAGATTAGCATTAACACGTGAAGAAGCCTTACAATGTGTTATCAATCATTTTCAACATCGAGATGTTATTATTAGTACAACTGGAATGTTAAGTAGAGAATTATTTGAAATTCGAATGAAACGTGGTGATGGAAATGAACGTGACTTTTTAACTGTTGGTGGAATGGGTCATGCGTCCTCGATTGCATTAGGCATTGCTATACAAAAACAAAATCGACATGTAAACTAATGAAATAAATTTCTTTTTCTTTTTCAAATAGATCTATGAAAATATAACAGAAAAAAAACGTGTGTTTGTTAAGGTCTACTGTTTGGATGGTGATGGTGCTGTATTAATGCATATGGGCATTTTAGCAAATATAGCTGCAAGTGCACCATCTAATTTCAAACATATTGTATTCAACAATGGTACACATGATAGTGTAGGTGGTCAACCAACAGTTGCTGGTAACACAAAGCAATTCTCCTTGTGTAAAATAGCTGAAGGTTGTGGTTATAAACATGTTATGGTAGCAAGAAATTCCGATGAAATCAGTCAAGCAATGGAAAAAATTCGTGCAATCAATAATGATGGTCCAATTCTACTTGAACTTAGAATTAAATCTGGTCATAGAAAGAATTTAGGTCGGCCAACACGATCAACAAATGACAATAGGAAAGATTTTATGCACTTTTTACAGCTCAGTTAAAATATTTTATTTAATGATCTTGTTTTTTTCTTCTCATTTTATTGTTTGTTTTCTTGTGTTTTTGAAATGATCTGTTCTATTTGTTAACAAAAGAAGTGAATTCTAATCAAAATTATTAAATTAATATCGACATAAACTACTTGTTCTGTTTTCAGATGTCTACTTCATCTGATGATAGAGAAATTAGACGTGAATTATGGCAATCACGTTTACCTGTATGTTTTGTACTATCGGAAGACGAAAAAAGTAAAATCAATCGTACCGATGCACCAGAACCACTTTATTTAATGATTGCACGTCATAGTTATCTACCGTGTATTACTGAAAAAATCTGGCGATATTATTCAACTTATTTTAAAGATAATCTAAACGATACAACGAATAATATAAATCTTGCTAATTTATGGCTTGAATATGAAAGCATTCCACTAAAATGGCATTATCCTATAGGAGTACTGTATGATCTTTATTCATCGTCACTTTCATCAGTATCATCCCATTTGCCATGGCAGATAACTGTGCATTTAAGTAAATTTCCTGAAAGTGAAATAATACGTTTTCCAGATAAAGAATCAATTGAAGCACATTATATGTCGACACTGAAAGAAGCTGATGTACTTAAGCACCGAGGACTCATTGTAGGTGACATGCAAAAACGCGATCATAATCAATTATGGAAATCTTTACTGCTAGATAATTACGATGGATTTTGGAATATAAATAATAAATTAATGGGTTATACAGACAATTTAAAATATTTTCGTTTCATACCATTTCGCATTTACATCTTAGACAAAACATCGATACAAAAGTTATTTTCTCCATATGATGTTGATCAAGAGAAATGGATGACGTTGAGTGATTTACTTCAATTTTCTTTAAATCATGAAGCTGAATGTGAACAAATATCCAATGCAAAGAAAATCTTAAATACAAACATTCAAGATTATCGAGTTATTGTTCATGGTATACAACCACCACTTCATACACCAATACAATGGCTTAGTGAACATTTTTCGTATCCGGATAATTTTCTTCATATATGCCTTGTTGAAAAACATACATAAGATTATTTTCTTTATTTACTTTTTCGATGGTAAACTATATTTTATATATGTGTGTAAATTTTATTGTTTTGTCAAAATTCTTAATTTATTTTAAAAATTCAACTAATAAAACACTCCTGAAATCAAGAATAACTACTAGTAATCAGAGAATTCAAAAAGGCTGATAGAATCTTATTTTTACTAGGTTCTATCAAATTGTGGCTTTATTATCAGAAACGTTCGAACTATTCTCAATGAATTAATATGATAAAGTTGATTTAATCTGCATGATATACTCCTAAACTGAAAATTACTAATGAGTACATGGTATTAGATGATAAAAGAATTGAACCAAGTTTAGACATTGCTTGCGTATCAGAGATAGCTGAACTCATGTTTTTTCAACTTATGGGTCGTAGGATTGGATTGAGTAACATGAACCCTGTTCATCGGGTAATCCAATGAGTAACCCTGGTTGTTATTGTGACTTTCAGTTTTCTTTTATGTATTATTACGAATTTAAATTCACTTGCACCTATGCAATTGTTATTTATTATTTGTGAGTGATCATTCATAGACTATGAAATAAATATATGTATATAGATTTTCCAAGAATTTACTTGAAACAGTAAATAGATATCTCTCATAGAATCGAAGCGATTTTCTACGTGCTTTTGCAATACGATAGCGAGTTCGTTGAACTTTTATTTAGTGTATTTTCTGATACATGTCTGTGTCCAAAAACACGACGAAATGAGTCATTTCATCATTGCTCTTTTTCAGATCTCTTACAATGATTAAATCGAAATATTTCGTCGCAGTTTACAAAGAAAGCATTAGAAGTAAACGGCGACGAAAAACACTTGCAAGACTTTTATGAAATTAGTAGCCTTACAGAGTAATGAAGTCCTGGAAAAGCTTTATAGATTGCAAACAATAAAGTAAAAGTAAACGACAATTGTAATGTTGGACTAAATTGATTAAGATAAAGTATGATTGATTCTATACGTGGAATCGTGATAAGATGTTCATTGAGCAAACCTTTTTTATCAATCATTTTTTTTAAATATAAATAATTTCATGGGTTAACTCATGATTGATCCAAACTATCGTTCATTTATTTTTCTTTGACATTTGTTTATCGTTAAAGAAAACTTTCTTATGACAGTGACGAAATCGTACGATAATAATTAGTTGTTTTGACAGCAAATCTTAAATTATCTCGATTCAAAGTGCATCTATGTTTTATTGTAAAGAAAAATATTTTGAGTACGAAGTTTAAGCAAGACTTTTTTTTATCTATCTTCGGGTTTGGTAATTCAGTAAAGATAAGTTTATGGTGAAATATTTTTTAATTAGTTTGAGTCATATTATTTCTTATCTACAAATGTTTTTCTCAGAAAGACTATATAAGAAGAAGTAAATATGCGTGTATGTTACTATTTTTATATTGACTAGACAGTAAACATGAAGTCTCTTACAGTGTTAGTTCTCGTTTTAAATCAGTTGATTACCGTAATTGCAGTTCGAACACTTAATTTTACGAAATTCTCAGAAGATACAACTACTACTTCTGGAAGTTGGTTATCTACATCAACGCCTCCTATTTCAGCATTTGATAAAATAAATATTTTACTGGCACGAAATATTCAACTACAAACAACATCATCACCAAGCGATTATTCAGCCATAATAACCTGTGATGATCCGAATATTCTTCCATATGTTCGTGCAGAGATTACTCAAAATTCAACATTAGTTGTTTCGGCGACAACCGATTGTGATGTCCTTATTCGAGCCTATACTTATCAAAACATACACATTAACAGTGTATCAACATTGACTATGACAGATTATTATTCTTATAAGGGATATCAATTAAAATTTCTCAGCATGGGCAATGAAAAGATTCAAATATCTAATATTGGCTTTGATTTAGCAGAATTTATTTTCTTGGGCAATAGTTCAGCCACACTAAGTGGAAACATTGGAAAATTGACCGTTGTAAGTCGTGGTAGAGGAGGTGTTGATGCAACTCAAATAGTAACATCCCATGTGGACGCTTCTTTGACAGGTACCGGTTCTATCCGAGTGAAATCAACGGCTAATATGATTTTGAGTGTCAATGGGACTGGAAGTTTAACCTGGTGTTCACCAATGGTGCAAATGAACGTAAAACAGGATCCCTATCAAAAGCCATCCATTCTCTATCAATGTTGAACAGTTTGAAAACATTTGAACATATTCATTGCATACATTCACATATGGACTTTTGCTTTCTGTTTTCATCATTAATAAACTGTTGCCACTGATATTCGATATATGTTATGACGAAGTAAAATAGATACTAAAGTGTATAGGCCACGTTAGATATTGCAGATAATGCTGTACTCACACAGAAATTATCGATTGTAATTAATGATAGAATGATTTTTTGATAGGAGAACTATCATGTAAAACTCTAAAATAATGCTTCGGTTCAACCATTGCTCGAATACAACTTTTCGACTATCGTCATACATACTGAAGAGTTCATTCGCTTCTTATTTACATCATTGTCAAAATGAGTTCTTTTTACTTGATTGAAAGATTTTCTGCGTCTCATCGAAAATAAAAAATTTCCCTTTGCAGAATAAAAATAATTATTTGATGACACAAATTTTTCAATAACTAGTCTTTGAGTTCTTGCTGAACTAAGCTGATCCAATAGGCGACACCGAACGGAATTATATCATCATTAAAATCAAATGCAGGAGAATGAAGTTGAATCGTAGGAGTTCCATTGCCCATGTACATAAATGAACCTAGTTTTCGCTCGAGAAATGCTGAAAAATCTTCGCTGCCCATGACAAAATTCATATTACGATTGACGTTTGTAGCTCCTGTTACACGCTCGGCAGCTTGAACTGCTCGAGTTGTCTGTTCAGGATGGTTTTCAAGTGCGCTAACCATTCGATCATATTGTACATGAGCTTCACAACCAAAACTTGAAGCAAGACCGTGCGCAAGTTCTTTTATTCGTTGCTCGATCATGTTTCGAGTTTCTTTGGAAAAACTACGTGTATTACCTCCTATTCTGACTTCTTTTGGCAAAACATTAAGCGAAACAAACGAGCCACCTTCCAGAGCGCCAACACTAATGACAGCTGAGTCAGACGGTGCCGTATTACGACTGATTATCGTTTGTAAAGATAAAATAAATTGTGCCTGAACAATGCTAACATCTGTAGCACGATGTGGTATAGCTCCATGACCACCACTACCCCGAAACGTTACTATCCACTTATCGGCTGCTGCTAACAGAGGACCACATCTTGTAGCAAAATGACCACATGGTAAAATCGGATCAGTGTGTAGACCGTAGATAGCATCGAGTGGAAATCGTTCAAATAACTGATCCTCAATCATAGCCATAGCACCACTTAGACTTTCTTCGGCTGGCTGAAAAATGAAGTAAACAGTGCCATTGAAAGTGTCTCTGTGCTCGGCTAAGTACTTCGCCGCTCCAAGTAGCATGGTCGTGTGTCCATCATGACCACAAGCATGCATGATATTTGCAAATTTTGACATGTATGGTAGATTAGTCGCTTCTGTCAGTTGAAGAGCATCCATATCGGCTCGTAAGCCTATTGCATGAATACCTGGTCGATTGCTTTTCAATGTGCCAACTACACCAATAGAACCAACACCTTCAGTAACATTGATACCCCACTGTCGAAGTTTATCAGCAACTAATTTCGATGTGCGCACCTCTTTCATTCCTATTTCAGGATGAGCATGAATGTCTTGACGAATTGAAACAAGTTCGGATTGCATTGACTCCAATCGAGAGAGTAAAATCTCATCCATTGTTTAGCCCGATTTTAATTGACACGTTCAAAAACAAATAACTGTATGTGAAGGAGGAAAATGTACTGAAATAAAAATGGAAAGCAAAATGCGCATATCTTTCAAGATATGTTACAGTGTTGACTTATCGATCTTCTCACTCTGCATACGTGTTATCATCATCTGTGCCCGTCGACATGTAGTTCTTTTCACTCTCTTCTCGACTATACCAGTTTCTTTTTGAGTGTATCACATTCTTTTCAGCAGATGACATATTCACATTTCATACAATAATTATATCTCTGCTAAATCACTATGATTATTATACTTAATGCACTATCTTGATTCTCTGACTCTTCAAGTTTTCAATTTAATCAGTACCATTATCGTTAAATTAATTCGAAGGCATTATGATTATTAGGTGCATAGAAAATATACAACATAGTCTTGAACATGCACTGCTTGACTTTTCGGATTATGTTATATATGTATGCACTAGATCATATTCTAATTTCTCTGTCTTTCTCTACATAGTACTGTAGAAGTTCTTGCTTCATGTAAAATGCCCCAACAATAATAGACACTAGTTTATCCCGTTTTCTACAAATAAACTTTGCAACAAGTTTCACAAAACATTCAGTATTGGTATTAGAACGATTATCTATAATTTCATAAGAATGTAATGAATTCTTTTGCAACATCATACATCGATATACTAGTCGAATATTTAACGATAGTGTCTTTATTGACGAGATGCGCATTCAATCATTCGAAATAAAGAAAACAATTTGATTTCATGTGTTTTTTAATCATTACTACTGCTCATTTTAACTAATTACATACAAATCCACGATATAAATTTCTAGACAAACTGTATTCGAGCACTTTTGTTAGTCGAACACCCGACAAGGTGACAGCAAGCAGCTGTTGTAAAAAAATAGCCTATCAGATGAACTAGTTTATCTTGTTACATTATAGAAATTGTGTTGGCATCCAACAATACCATTAACACTTGTGTAGGAAGTTTACTCGGCAAACATTAAAATGAAAACAAAAATCAGTAGAACTTCGAAACATTTATTAAGATGATATTATAACAAATAATTCGATCAGAAAATGAATATATTATGGGGTTAATCACGATCTGCACAACATAAGAAATAATATGCATATAATCAAACAGTAATTTCTGTACAGAATATCTCAAAAGTGTAATTGTGCTTACAGACTATTTCATCCGAATCGTTTGCTACGGATGGATGCGTATGCGACTGAGTAGTATGCTTTGAAAAATACATCATTGAAGAAAGAAACGAAACATTCTAAATATACTAACTATCATCATCGATAGTTGTCCCCAAATATTTTACGTTTATTGTCAAGCAACGTTAGAAGCTGAATCGTTACCGTCTGTTTTCATTAAAATAACGCATCGCATCTTTTGCAAGAGTATATTTTTCAACTAATGAATATATTCACATTTAGTATCGAGAAGAATCTGATCGATTCAACTAAGAATGAACACCTTTTATGAGACACCGTAACATCGGTTTTTTACTTTAGTCTCGGTTATGTTTCATTAAGAGTGCTATTATAAGGATCAACATCTTATTTGCAAATCAAGTTCACTTGCAATCAACCCATTATCACCCGCATCACCCACGAGCACAACGTCAAATCGATTCGATCTTTTTGGACCGACATCAATCCAATGCTATAGAGGGCAGACGTTAGAAGAATATTAAAAATACGGACGATTTGATGCTTACTCCATTGCAGCCTTTCTCTATTGTCACAATACATAACTGTTCAACGAAGAAACAGTAAGCATACCAGCTTTAGCAACAAGAGTGATTTTGGCTTGTGATACAGAAATGAAACTTTTCCAAAAATCGTATGTTCAGCACAATAAATACTAAGCTATCTCAACCATTACTGACGTCTGTTTTCTAACTTTCTTTTCAATTTTTAGATAGCAGACTAGCTCATAATCTAACACTACATACACACTTGAAAAACTAGATCGCCATCCTTTTTTAAATCTAATTCATTTGTTCTCTGAAATGCCAAAATTACTTGAAAAACTCAAAGAAAATCCTATGGCTATTGCAGTCTCGATTTTTGTCTCTTTTGGGGGCTTCTTGTATGGCTACGATACGGGTATCATCACTGGGATTATTGATATGGATTATTTTCTCCAGGCTTACGGTCATCTTCAGTCGGATGGAACGTATCAGCTTACTTCGCAAGACAAGAGTTTAATTGTTTCTGTACTATCAGCAGGTACATTCTGTGGTGCATTACTTGGTTATCCAGTTGGCGATATTTTTGGTCGCCGTTGGGGATTAATTATTACATGTTTGATCTTCTCCATCGGTGTTCTCTTTCAAGTCGTTACTATTAAACTCTCTCTTTTTCTTACCGGACGCTTCGTTGCAGGACTTGGCGTCGGTATTATATCATGCCTTGTGCCTGTCTATCAATCAGAATGTGCCCCTAAATGGATTCGAGGTGCTATTGTCTCGACTTACTCATTATGCATTGCGATTGGTTTTCTTGTTGCCGCCATTGTCAATAACGAAACTCAAGGCATTCAATCCAAAGCTTCCTATCTGATACCCATTGGAATCCAATTAATCTGGGCTTGTATACTTTCTATTGGTATGCTCTTTCTTCCGGAATCACCTCGATATCTTTTGATGAAAGGTCAGATTGACCGAGCTTATCTATCTCAGGCAAAACTCAATTCGAGTGCAGTGGACGATGAAAGTGTCGACAATGACATCAAAGAGATCATGAACAATATGGAGTTAATGTCTGCAAACGGTTCTGGAACTTATGCCGACTGTTTTAAAATGAGTCCACAGAAAAATCTTCTTCGCACCTTAGTCGGAATTTCTCTTCAAGCTGGTCAACAACTAACCGGCATTAATTTCATCTTCTACTATGGTACATCTTTCTTTCATTCTTCTGGTATTCAAGATCCTTTTTTGATTATGATTCTTATAAATGTTGTTAATGTTACTATGACAATTCCTGCCATGTTTTTCATGGATAATATTGGTCGACGTAAAATTCTCATCGTTGGCGGTGCAGGCATGTCAATATGTCAATTTACTATTGCTATTATGGGTTCTATTGCTGGTCAGTCGAGTGAAGTAACTCAAACAACATTAATCGTATTTATTTGCATCTATGTGGCATTTTTTTCCTCTACATGGGGTCCGGGTGCTTGGGTCATAACAGGTGAACTTTATCCTTTAGCCGTTCGCACAAAATGTATGTCTCTATCGAGTGCTTCTAATTGGTTGTGTAATTTTGCTCTTGGCTATGCTACACCCTACTTGATTGATGTCGACAAAGGGAACATGGGCTATAGTGTATTCTTTGTTTGGGGTTCAACCTGTGCAGGATGCCTCATATTCGCTATATTTTGTGTTTGGGAAACAAAACGTTTATCACTCGAACAAATCGATTACCTGATTTCTAATTCATCTCCAATGTCATCTACAAAACTCAATAGGGCATTACAAGCAGCAACAGCTCATGATACCATCAGTCGAGTACACACACCCTTCTATCAGTCAATTACATCAGATAGTGATAATCGTTTACAGTAGTTGTTAATAATGACTGAAGGAAATTATTGCCTTAAGTGACTAACGATACGATAAACAATAGAGAAGCTTGCTCGGAATAATATCGTCTCTGTTAGTTGTAAATGGTTCAATAAAAGATCGTCGTCTCTATTTTGCATCTTCGTCCACAGCCGTTTCAATCGACGATGTGCTCTAATTGAATGTAAATGACATATATGTGAATGGATCAAATTCATGCATCATACTGTTCTACATTGCCTACTTATAAATAAGTTTGAGACAAAAGCTAGTCTTGTATTTGATGCATTGCTCTCCTAGTATTTCATGTATACAGATTTGCTTTATTTTTTACAAATTCAATAGTGAATACAATGTAATTATGATGCCAATGATATGGGCTACATAGTTTCATGAACATTTCTGTAGCACAGTATATATACGACCACCAATATTCAAATCTAAACGTATGACCAGTGATTATTAATAGGTAGGACCAAGCTAATTGAACTACAATTTACTCTGTGTCCGATAAAATTTCGAGGTATCAATCATCTATTTTTATTTACTACGTATAATAGTTCGTAAGATCGAGGATTCTAATCAAACATAAAACTTCTGAACTTCACCTAGACACAGAATCGGCATTGGATCCATAAATAAACCACATCATAAAAGATTGACACATATGAGACTATCAATCTTTTTAGTAGCCAATTCATTGATAAATGTCATGAAGACTGTTGTGAAATGATACACAAAATCATTTAAAAAAATATATTTTTGCAATAATACTAAAATTTGAAGAGATATCAAAGACAATTTATCAAACATCATTCGAAAACTTCTGGTGCGAATTCAAAGAATGTTTCAGTTAATCAAAAAATACTAACTCTAAAAGAAACACATTGGATAGTTAGTGGGAAAATGGGTGAAGGTGTAAGTCTGAGTGAATATAACTGACGAAAAGACCCACACCCATTTCTACATCCTTCAGTTAATGCCCAATGAAATTCAAAGGTCTTATTTCTAGTACGATTTCATTTCTTTACTAAAATATAATTGGTCTACGCTAAGTATCAAATGTTTGGGAAGGTGAAGATACAAGAACTTCGAAGTGAGTCTTTGAGACAAGCAATAAATATGTAGAAAATTGAAATCTATAAATCTTTTCTCAATACAGTTCAGCTCAATTAAATGAAGGCAGGGTACTTCCTGTACTTCCATTTGCAACTCCAGTATCTCTTATGTTTTGGAAAAGCAGAATATGTCAGTCTACAAAACAGTATCTGATATGCTTTAGTGTGAGATGTTGAAGATTGTCAGAATCGCCAGGTTCATATAATTATCATCTTAATTTGTATTGAAATCAACTTTATTCACTTAACTATTTGCATTGCAATACCAGATTGAAGTACAATTATCTTAAGGCTATCAATTTTTAAAATATTTTATTCACTGGTGTAAAACAAAACTACGTGTATACTCGTCTTATACGAATGTAAGATGTGAACAAGACCTGTTCATCTGAGCGAGAGATAAAATTAGATGTTGTATTTCGACTAGATGAAATGCCAAAGAAACCTAAAAAACCATTACAATATATCATAATGTGTAATTAGTCTAAATAAACAATTAGAACTTGTTGAAAATTCGAGTAAGACAAGTTGGATGTTTTTAATTTTAGGATATCTTCTAATGATTCGTTTAAGTTTTTTTCTACATATAGAGAGTGATAGATGTTTTGTCGTTTTTTCTAAAAATTTGATCAATAACCCCATATAGGTTTATACTATTACGCGTATCTGTAACAAGGATATTATTTAGAATGGATTCAAAAGTTAAATGAAATTCTATAAAAACATCAAGTAACTGATCGCGGTGGATCTGAAGAAAAATGCATTGAAAAAGTAGTGACTCTACTTATGATACTGACTTAATTTTTATGCGAAGTCAATCATTTAGGGACAGAAAATTTGTAAAATCAATACTACCTTTCAAATATATCGAAAAATAAATATCAACTTTATAATGAGCTAATGCATGGCTACCCATTTTTCTTTCGAGTGTTTTTGTGCAATAAATACTTCATGAAGATCATTAAATCAACATGTTTAACAGTACATAAAAATACTTCGATAGTTACTACGGGGCAAGTTTATCATGTCGATCATGAATACTAATTTTCTTACGTAGCTTTATCTAATAGGTGATATTTTATTGTATAAATTTATAATGTATACCATTGAACTACAGTTGCTAGAAACAATGAAAGATCTTATAGTCAATAAGTAAATTCGATTGATGAAATCAGCGGTTTTCCATCAATTAATGCCATTTATTAATATTTTCAAGAAACTCAAACGATCTTTCAATGAATTACATCTTCGTTTTAATTCTCGATTCTCAATTCGAATTTGAATCATCTAGTCTTGCTGTTTGTAGATATGCATAGATTTTCACTATTAATGAACTAAGTGTTCAATAAAAAAGAAAAATATTCAGAAAAAATTCTTTTCGACTGTTTGTTTTTGTTCTGAGCTTTAAATTGTGCTTGTAAAACTCAGTCAATTGAAGAACATGAAGAACGTCAAAAGAAAAAGAAAAAGAGAAAACGTTAAAGTAACTTAGGTAACGCTTACCATTTTCATTCTATTCTTTTTCTTTGCTTGCGTCAAACCATTGAAAACAAGAACTAACCAAAACAGATGCGATTGACGTAGGAATCGATCAATAGTGTTGTCATTGGTTTTGTACTCTTATAAATATACTTTTCATCAGTATATTCATTTCAAAATGGGTTGCATAATTCCTTCATTCGGACCTTATACACAACAAGACATCGAGACAGAACTCGCCGCTTTTACTCCTCGTTTACCCGTTGCAGTACTGATGAACGGTGGTATCATTAAACTAGAAGGAGCCAATGGATTTTTCAATCCGAATTCTCTTCTCGACCCGAGTTGGTTGAACGGTAAAATGACACCAGAAGAATATTACCAAGCCATTGATTATATTAACAAGTGCACGGGTGGTTCACAAATCGGTTTAAATAGAATGTATCCAGTATCTGAAAGAGCCTATCGTCAACAGCTACGTACACAAGCAGGCCTGGCTGCTGTAGAACAAATCAATCAACGACATCCGTCGCTTCACTTCACATATCAACAAACGGCTGAAATGATGGAAATGAGTACAGAATGGTCAACGGACCCGGCCATGCAGTATGCGCAACGAAGACACGCTCGAGTGGGTCACTCAGCAGTAACCGCTCTTTATATTACTGTACATTGACTCGTATGTAAATTTCTTTGACATTGAAATCGAAAATACTTTGAACTTATTGCATAGTGCGTAAATAAAACCGTATTGTTAACGATGAAGTACATTCTCGAAATATTTTTGTGAATGACTTTCCTATGACGTGAGCAGAAATTGATCACTAAAAATTCAACTTTTCTTTCGCAAGCAGAAATAACAATAATGTGAAATTTTCAGTTAACTTGCATCAAATGCTGTTCTGGATTAGATTATGTTAAAAGAAAAGTTACGCCTTACACTTTCTTTCGAATCATTTTATCCAGTAACAACTAGATTTAGATATCAGTGGGGTTATTCGTTATTATGAATGTTAGTGACAAGCACTGTTGAACATTAACTTAATTAATTAAATAACTTGCCAACTAGTGATGTATCAACTGCATAGTAACCATACTTTTCATCATCGTCTAGATTTATACATTCATACGTAAGCATGATCAGAATGATCAACGTCAATTTTCCAACGCAGTCTTAATGTGGCAGATTTTGTTGGTGACTCATCAAATCTATGGAAAATAGTACAGATGTTAAAGTATTCCAGTAATAATGCAAGGAAGAAATATATAAATCAAAACTACGAACAACAGTGGATGTAATAAATTACATCCAGTACTGTGAAGAAAATGGATTAGATAGTTTTAGTTGAGTTAATGACAAGTTTGATTCAAATTGTTGATGTGTGATTCACCCATAATAAATATTCTTTTAAATGTTGGTCTTGCATCTTTCTCTCTCTCTATGTATATATAAATTACCATGGAAAAACAATGAGTACGTTGTTCGCTTGATTGTAAAACTCTAAGACATGCTATCTTTAGAAAAATATCACACAAAGACAACCGCTTCTTCAATTGGTTATTTGTTTGTCACGTGCAATATAACTCTAGAATCAATATTCTCGTACGAAACAAAGTAAATTACTAGGATCATATCGGTATACGAAATCTTTTCTTGAAAAAACTAACCATGTAATCAATCACGGAGTAAAACTAATATTGTTGTGAAGCTACTGTAGTAAAGTACACAATGAAGCGTCAAATTGCTAAAGTAACGCATTTAATGTCCATAGTAGCAGTACCGTCATGAAAGAACAAATATAATATTTTGGATTACACAAGCCAGGAGTAAAAAAACTTGAAGTGTAAACATTGTTGTACACTATTGTGTTCCGTCTATCATAGAAAAAACGTTGAGAGAACAATAAATTCAAGTCCATATTTGTTGAAAAAATTAAAAAATACAAAAGATACTTGAACGATCGAACAAATCATGATTTATACGCACGAATGCAATCAATTCTAGTTTGTTATTGTCTTCTGTCCTGCTATGAAATGCCACACATTAAAATTACAATGAGCAACCGAGGAAGCATTTTGATTGAATGATGGCTTTAGTGCGCACATAGGATCTGGTTTCAATATATGAATGACTAATATGTTTGTTAATTGATACTTAAAATCATTCACTGATTACCTTTGTAGATTTAGTAACTGAAACGATTCTATTATAGATTTCTTTCACAATGCTGCATTCTTCTCCGATATTTCTGCGTTATATTGGTTTTCCTTCACGAACTGCTTTTCATACTTCAGAAAACTGAATAAAAGAAACGTTAATTTATACGTACTCATATCACCAAAGATGCTATTTATAGAAAAGAGAGTAGTTTAAAACTAACGAGAAAAATGCTTAGATTGCTTTAACTCAGAAAAGCAGTTTTTTTTGACTTTTAAGGTATTTATTTACATCGAATGTTTAGGCGATTGACTATCGCAGATGAATTCAACTATCCTACCGGTAGATTGATCTACTGTTGATTGTTAGTGTGAACATTCGTCAACCTGTTATATTTAGAATTTCAATGTTCTTGCTAAGATTGAGGATTGTTTCCAAGCCTCAATAATTAAGCAAAAATAAATTTCAGATGGTCGTCAGTGTTTTAGTCTTGATGCTTTTTTAATGTAACGTTAACAACAGAATATTTATTTTATTCATTATCTTAATCAGAAAATCACGACGATTGTAAACGTGGATGAGGGTGATAAAAGAATCCAGAGGCATACAGTTAACAGTAGGCAAACATGCATGATGTGCAAAATTATATCGAATCTTATGGCAACAGCATGCAGAAATCGTCATACTGAACAGTGAGTAAGCGAATTTATGAAGATCTTTTCAGTGTCGTTCTGAATTTCTCCGTCACGGGAAATACGATGACTTTTTTAGTTGAAATCAACGTTTCTTCGAGTATATCTATTGATCAAGTTACTGAGAAAGAGAATTTTGAGCAATACAAAAGACTTCTTTTCTTCAATTTATTTTGATAAAGTTGATTGTACACTCCATTACTTATAGCGCTCTGTCTTGCTTCTTGCCTATGATCTACCATCATATTGAGCCATATAAATAATTTCATTTGAAGAAGAGAAACAAGAAAAACAGTGCTCAGTGATATATTCAATTAAGTTTTTAAAGCATAAAAAGCTAATTTTTCATATCAGCGTACAAAGTTGAGATTGATCTTTTGTACTGTTAGTATTCGCTTCCGGTAATAATTTTTTCATTTCTTGCACAAAAACCAAATAAACATATGTGGACAATTGTCCAGAATGTAGCCCCATCGTTTCAGAGCGAAGTGTTTGCAGCATTACCGGGCTGTTGGCACAGCACATTCTGTATAGATCTATCAATTTTCGTCCATCCATTTGCTGACATATTGGTATCAGCTCACCCAATTTTTTATCAAGAAGAAAATGCCGGACATTAGTCGGAGTCCATTGAAGCACATCACAAGAGTATGAGTAGATCGTGGGTTCATTTCTAAAATGACAGCTGTACAATAAAATGTGCTCGTTGTTTAATGTTTCATGTACAAAGTACAATTATTGTTGCATTCTACATTCTAGATGTGTCTAGGATGAAGAAAAATATTGAAATTTACAGATTCATGCTTAGCACTCATTGGTACTCTGACCGTTTGATACCCAATTTATTTTGCCTATGTATTCAATTTCTTGATAATTTAGACAACAATGTAGTTATCAATGAGAGATGTGAATATCACTTTTTCATGAATCAACAGTTTCGAGTTTTATTACTCAAAATAATTGATTCCGTTCGTTTTGAAATCCTTATCATGCATAAAAGCTTCTCTTACATCAGTAAGTTGAAATCAACGTAGAAGCATGAGCAATACTGCTGTTGTTCTCCTAGAAATTGACAAGTAATTTAATCAGTCTACTCCACTTCTAATTAGATGCATTTACAAGGAAGCTACATCATTTTGCGCATCTTTCTATTACATACATATACGGTAAAAGTCTTAACTTACTGAAGAATAATATATGATATTCTGATGAAAAGTGTAAAAGAAAGCTTTTGAGAAGAATGTGTTCCGACACGAGATCCATCTAATCAGTATACTGCTAAAATATTTTATGGTCTAGGTTCTTTCACAAAAATTAATCAATATGGTTTTTCTGAATAGAGTTCATCAAACAACAACCGTCATCATGGGAATTCACTCTTACTTCATCGATGGTGCTTCACTGATATTTGAATGTGAGACAACCGCTGAAACAGTTCTCACATTGGCTGTACTTCGATGAAATTCTGATATAAGTTGATTATAGGCAACATCAAATTCAACTTTCATAAAATCCACATACATTCGACCTGATAATAAAAACGCCAACCATCCTTGAGGTTTATAACCAGCCTGTACCCGTAGAGGAATCAAGCCACGTTGCTTTTCAAATGCATACTGCACTTCGGCTTGACAATAGGGGCTTACAGAATAGTTATCACTCATACATACTACAACGAAACGCGATTGCTCAACAGCATCGGCCATAGCTTCTATCATTACACCGTGCATTCTTTCGAGATCAATCCATATACGATAGTTATCGGCAACCATAGCCTTGCGAATGCGATGACATATTTCTTTGTCTTTATGTGAATAAGATATCATGGCATCGTACCGAAATTTAGATTCCGATCTGTCATGCTTGGGAAACAATCGCCATAAAATACCACTGACAACTTTCTGAATACCAGGTGCTTTTGCAGCTGTGCTCAATTCTTTTAATTGTTGAACAAAATTGTTATTATTTTGAAGCAATGATTGAGCTTCTATGTTGAAAGTTAATGACATGAGGATTTTTAACGAGCGTAATTGTACTTTTGTACCAGCGAACTTTGTTTCAGTTGCGCATCGACAGAGAAGAGGAATACCATCCGTTTGCCGTACGAATTGCTCTTTAATTCGATCATGCTGTATGAGTACTGAAAATGAACAGAGACTACATAATAGAAGTATGCAAGTTTTTTTACGTATTTTAATGAACAGTATCAAAGAACAGAAGTATGAAATAGCGGAAGTATGAATACTATTCTTGTGGGTACAAAGTCTCCGTCATTCAGCAGTTATGATGCGTACTAATCTCACCATAATGCAATCATTTATTGATGTTTATCGAGGAAAGCATACATAACTCAAGTTTAGTTAGATACTCTGACCGAGTGAATGACCTTGTTAACCAAAATAACAGAAATGATTGATAAAAATATTTCTTTTTTACATTTAAACCGACGAATACATGGCAAATGCCTAGGCATATTTTGCCCCGTTTAAATTCATATTGCTCTTGTGGTCTAGTATCAAATATCGACGTTCTGATAAACACCTCATCATGCTGAGTAGGCCACTCGTGTTCGTCTAAAATAATATCACTGCACAACCTAAACTTGCTCTCTACTAATAATTATGCAACTAATATTTGCGTCTAAACCATAGATGAGTTCCAGCCCAGAAATAACCTGAGTCATATTTTTCAAACAAATAGAATAAAGTCAACCAGTACCAAAATAAGCAGAACTCTAGGACGGCTCGATCGCTTTATGGTTGACAAACTTTGATTAGCTTAGGATACACGACTGTATAATTGAATCAAAAAGAATATTTTTCTTCTTACTTTTTAAACTGAGCAGCAAGTTTTCTAAGCGTTGCCTTACTGTACTGATTTCAACAGATTTTTTCATGTAAGTGATAAAAACTGATGTGATCTGAGCTGGATTCGCTAGTTGTTTTATATCATTGTCCGTAAGAATGGCAGCTAGTGCTCGATAAGCATGGAATTGCGTTTTGTCGAACTTGACTTGCGTAATTTTGATAAGGATCGGTACCGTATCATTTTCTTTTAATTTTTCGCGTAGTTCAGGCAGAAATGTCATTGTGTATATGTAAAGAGTAGCATAGCATAAAAGTTGACTTGCTTGTTTTTGTCGCTTCTCTGAGGTTTCATCTTGAATGGCCAGTTGGAGTAATTCTTTACTTTGAACAATAGCAAGTATATCCTCAAGAATTGTCTTGTGCTGTTCACTGTAAATAGGTAACATACTATGGTTTGCACAGATCTGGCAGAGATAGATGAGAAACAAGACAGCGGATATCACAGGTTCTTTCCAATTATCAATCGATGGTAAAAAATGCTTCAAAATGTCTGGTGCACGACGTAATGTTTCTTGCACTGTCATCGATGCAACTTCGTCATGCCATTTACCCCAATGAGAAGTAATATACTTTGAGCATGTGACAAGTATCAACTTTTGAAAATGCGTCAGCTCATCTTGTTCAATCGATAATTGTAAAAATGTTCTTTGATACTCTTCCGATTTGATAAAGTCAACTATAGGAATTAACATAGTCAAAATAATCGGATCATCTTGAATATTTGAACGGTTCTCTTGAAATTTCTGATAAGCATCAATCATATGTTCGATACTACCAACCAAACTGCTGTTGGACGTCGATGATAGATTCTCGAGAGATTTGATTAAGCATGTGGTTAGATTTGAATCGGCGAACAAGTTTTGGACAATAAGAATATTTTCATCAGTGACATTATTCATCATTTGGGAAAAGAATTGACCGATAAGGCATGATAGATTGAAATCATCCACAGACTTTTCAATAATCCTGATGAATATAGTTCGAATATTAACAAAGAATGAATGATCGATAACACTAACGCACATAAAATTCACCTCAATGAGTCCACTCATGATGCTGCTTAGGCATTGATAATCATCTGTCCGTATGTCAGTCATAATATCATCAAAATAACATCTCATTGTCTTCTCATCACTGCAATCTAATTCGTGAAGTTTTGGTAGTTTTGTTGAAGTCATATCGTCACGCACGTTTTTCTTCCAGTATTCAATCTATCAGTGACCTGCAAGAAACTAATAAGACAACATTTTCTTTCATTTTAGGCAAGAAAAATGAAAATAGAGCTAAGTCTCACAATACCTGTTGTGTTTGCAATTTATCTTGCTGTGAACACTTGACAGCGTTTCTACCTATGCTACAATACTTTCAACCGAATTTTCTTCGTTCTATATAACCATATCGAGTAACGTATAGGCGTTCTTTGTGCGTCTGTATGGTAACCTCTCTTTTCTTTTCTTTTCTATCTTACTACACACTAGCCGTGCTACGCTATGAAAATAGTCTAAAAGAAAGTATCATGCTATACACCTTCAAAGTAAATTTTCCTACAAGGCGGCAGAAGAAATAAGAACGTGAGAAAAAAAATAAAACAGGAAAACGAAGGTTTGAACTTCATTCGACGGCTGGATTGGAAGTAAAAATACTTACATGGTTGAGTTTATGTTTATGTAAATGCTTCAATGATCACCTGTCTCGAGGCATCCAATAAATTAAGCAGTAGGAAAACAATAAAAACAACTAAATACAATGTTGTGTACTCTAAATCTCTCGTGATAGTTTCATATAAGCAATAAGAGCTGATTCACGTATAAAATTGAAAAACAACCACTAGATTTTAATTCATTTGTCGATTCAAAGCTGCTCTCATACTTGAATAGAACTCGTTCGATTGAACAATATTCAACCTGATGAGTTCTCTTCAAAATAAATTCCACGAACGATACCATTATGTCAATTGATGATCGTTTAATCTTGTTTCGAATAATTTTCGTTATGTAGTTTAATAAGAGGTTCATCTAGGAAGTATACATACAAACACAATAACATCATTTGTAAAGATGTCTTCGGAATATATTGACAAAACTAGTCTAGATAGTATTTCTGAAAAGTTCAAAGTTTTCCCAGCCTTCACCATTGATCAAAGTTTGAATGTATGGTCATCAACGAAATACACGAACGTTTTTCGCTTTCTCTCAAGTGAACTCGCTCTTTGATTCCTCAATTTGTAAACTAGTGAGAAATAAAATTTTGATAGTAGGAAACGTTTGCTTGCTCATGGAACTCGACATTCTAAATTCATACTGACTAAGTTAATGAGCATTTCATTGATATTTGAATAAGCGAGGTGAGATAGACGTAAGCTTGTCAGTTTACAGTTGTCGTTCTCTTAAACACAATGCGTAATTCGAAAATTTACATGATTCATATTAATGTTACTACCCCAGGAGATTTATTCCGACAACTGGATTCGATCGGATTTTATGGTGGATTTCTATAAAACTGACGGAATCCTGCTTGTGGAACGACACGTGGATGCTTAGGATTGGAATCCGGTCGATCCGATGGTCGCAATCTGACGACATCCATTATAGGGTTCTGACAGATCTCTAATGACGTCATCAGCTACTAACTGGCACCCAAAAAATAAATCTCTATTTTCCCGTCAGATCCGTTATTCATTCCTCAACCAGGATTCCGAGATAGGATTTCGTCGGTTGATAGGATCCGGTCGGATCCAGTATCGGATTCAATCACCTAGGTAGATAAAGAATCTGCATGTAGCTAATTGTCATATCTGTTTGTATGGTTTTGGGTGGGTGGGAGTATAACATTTCTACTGAAGTAGATGGACGGGTCAAAAATACCAATATTCTTTGTTGAAAATGTAGGATCTCATTAAGTATCAAAAACGCGTTAGCAGCTATTAATATAAGATGTAACCCAATAATATTCATTCACAAACATAGTAGAGTATAACTGAGCACAGTGTAGCAACTTACAACTCTGAATATCTATCTGTTGTTAAAATATTACGTTATTTACAAGTGAAACTGATGAGATTTTTATTTCATGAATTATTTTCAATAGAATGAACATCTTTTAGTGAATTTTCATCGTTCACATCAAAGCCAATCGTTATAATGTTAATATAGTGTAGTTCAGTTGCTATATGAGACCAAGCCATCCATCATGATCACATTTAATGTTGTACTCGTAATGGAATCATTCGTTTCTTGTCTTTTACACGCATACGTTAGTTCTTTATGGCAAGTGTCTGAATTTCTATATTTTTCAGTGATCCCAGATAGAATGCTCTCTGATTTATTCTATTGTTTTCGCGAAAGCGGTAGGAATACATCTCTCGATAGTTTCAACATGGAAAAAATTACTCATAAGCCTGTAATTGCGTGGATGGATGTGGATGTTTGGAAGTCCCCAGATCCATAACCACACCCCGGCATAGCGCCACATATGTACCCACACCTTACACGCCATCGTCATTACATGGGTCAATGCATTTGTGCAATAATGCCCATATGTTCCACTAATACGTTAGATTGCTTCAACACGTCACAAGGAGAAATGAATTGAAATCTTTTACTCCATATGATTGCCACGATAATCAATACTTCATCATTAACCTATTGAGCTCTATGTATTGAAATAATCTATGAAAAGTGTCGAATCTATTTGTTACATCATCTTTCGTTTTTTCACCTGATTATTTCCATGAGCTTATAAGCGAGTGTGAATTGGCTGATAGGCAATCACAAAATTCTTTCTATTACGATGCGAAGCACAGCATTTATGTAGTCATGCACGAGTATACTTTCTTACTTCCTTTCTATCTTATCTTACATTTTACATCCACACCACGACACATCATCTTGCGACATGATGATCTCGAGAACGCAAAGTTATAAAATACTCATTGAAACGCACGTGGCATATAGATCTAGATCGAGCCAATTTCTTTTCTTACCACGGTTCTTTTACCATACTCCGTTGCGCAGCAGATAGCGTCCGAATTGCCGATTTAGAAAGAAGTTAAGGTAAACTCTACATTTGACATAATTAAAATCGAAACAAAAGCAAATGTTAGGTGCCACTCTATCAGCCCATATGGCGAAACAGCTGTTAATACAGTTGATAGCAAATAGTGAATCTTTGCGATGGTTAATGGTTCAATGACCATCGATTTCTAAAAGTCAGTCGATACGCTTTGGTAGAGTTTTATAAAAGATGAATCTGCAGAGAATAAGTGCTGTCCATGTTGCGCCAATATTAGATTAATTAGTTGACGAGAATATACTCCTTTTTTGATGAAAAAGGCACGCGATAATATTTGATTCCTTAGAGCTTTTAAAATCGATTTGCAGAGTAACAATTCATTTTCTATGAAATATTCACTGTTTCCAAGACCCAACGAAAGCTTCTAGTCGCATTCCGCAGTTGAGTAAAGCTCGAGTAACATCTAATTCTCTATCTGTATTGCAAAATACGCGCCATAATATTAATCACAATTGCTTTACATCTCTCTAATTATGCATCTCACAAGTTCATTCAGTCAGATTATATTTGCACGCCTTACACAACATAAAACAATCGTTCATCATTTAATATACACTAAACAAACAAGTAACATTTTTTCTTTTCAAGAATATTTTCCATAGTTTTATTATCAATTTTACACTGTAAACCAATATCTACGATTTCGTATCTACAGATAGCAGATTTTCTTCACGGAAGAAGTGACATCCTACTTAAGGACAATCTATATAAAAGAAACCGGTTCTATCAAATGTTTTTTATTCTTTGTTCATCTATTTGACTGTTACACTATGCTCTATCGAAAATATTAATTATACTATAATAGTTCTTTTTTCCAAATAGTGATGCACCTAAAGATACAGGGTCTGAAAATAATGCCCTTTTATTTTATACAACAAACAATAGATCGATGTAATAATATTTATTCTTAAATAAAAATAGAAGATTCTGCGCACAAGATTTTTCACTCTAACCATAAAAAATATAATAATCTGATACAAAAAGCACCAAAACAGATAACTAATAAAATCAACACAATCTTTAATGTAACTTTACGAAAAACCAAATCTTTTTTTTCTAAATTCACTTTCCCGAAAATTCATATATTTCGAAAAAATGAAATTTGTCAATTATGAAACAAAGCTTAATTTTTAAATTCACATAATCACTTGTAATCATTTTTTAGTTACCACAATTACTACTATAGCTATTCAAATAATGATACAATAACGTGTTACATGAAAGTAACGACATAATTGATAGTTGAGTTTTTAGCGGTACAACTGGTATTGTATAACACCACTTGATTTAGCATTGAAAAGTTGCTTGAAACATAAAACTACGTTATAGCTGTGAGATCACTTGAAAACAACAATAGTGAGTGTTATAAGCTCTACATGCTACGCAGGGTGAAAAACCTAATTGGACTAATAAAAAAGAAAAAACAATTGCTTTTCTTGTCATGAACTGAAAAGATATTTGCTAGGAAAAATAACAATGTATACTGAAATTTTATGTACGCGTTCAATTAAATAAATAGATAAGCACATAGGTAGTATCCAAAAGTGACGCAATCAAATATAAAACTTCTGTCCAGGCATAAAAGTTCAGAAAAAATATTTCAATTAATATCTTTCTTAAAACAAAATAGAAAAGTGACAAAATGCGATATGACATGCTCAATAGACACGAGAAGAAGATTCGAAATAAAAATCTAGGAAATTAAGATTTATACTATTTGATACGTTTAACACAATAATGCATAATATATAATTTAGATACAGCATCTTTTCGCGTGCAATCATGGTCAAAATATCAGCTTGTCAATCTTAACTTTCATCTACGAAGACATTCGAATAATATTATATCTATAACAAATGCATTGATAAACAATGACTAATTGAATACAATGAGTATATCTATAATTGATATTCGTTCATCAGAAAATGCAGATACTTCGTAATATAATCGTTATGTGGGAAATTTAAATATTTAAATAGATACAACTTATTGATTTGTGTATCGCTAAAATTTTAAGCTTTGAACAGTGGACGTTTGTTGAGAAAATTATATGAAGCTTTTTTATCACTTGCAACAGATAGCAGGGTTTCAGTTTTATTTCAACATGATATATGAAAACCTTGTTTGTCGATATTTTTCTTATCAATATAATCTATAAACATTAGCTGATAACTAGTATGATAATTACTGCTCTAGTAAATGTATAACAAATATAACAAGATTCTGTTCTTCAGCGAAGCAACTCACACGTCATCCTGTTATATGAAAAAAGCGGTTAATGTTAAATATTATCGTGGAAAAAGTAATTCGTGCCAATATTCATCAACATACTGTTATACATAGTTTCAATCATATTGCATTTGATCATATGATACAGCTCCATGCTTTCAAATATACACAATCCTAGATTCGTCTCAGAAAATGTGGCACTTGGGTTTCGGAATTCAAGCAGGATTTGGCACAATTATTATTGAACAACACCTCAGTAGCCATATATCTAGAGAGGTACAGACTCTGAAGAATTGGTGTATAACATGATGATACATGATTGACGTACAAGTAAGCGCATAGATGAAAAATATCTATAATAGATTTATATCAGTGTGTAATATATCTATTGGTTCATAGCTACGCTTTTTTCCAAAAACTTCTCGGTATTTCAGTCATTGATATGTTCCTATAGTCATCATAACTATTTTACCTACGGGAATAAATTTCAAGCTAGAATGAAAGTATTTACTATAAGATTGGTTTTCATTGAGATAAATGTTATAAACCAGTTACCATGAAAACGAAATAAAGAGAAAGTATAGTTTCTCATATAAGACAATGTGTGAATATTGCCTATTCAGAAGATGACATGAAGCGAAATGTTGAAGATTCGTGTTCTATCTCTTGAATTTTTAGTTTAGATTTATTGCTAGAAACTTTTACCGACTTTTAGAAAATTTTTAAAAACAATCAGTTCAACACTTTGGTATGACGAGCGAATGGTACAGAAAATCTCAAATAGCAATGATCCTGAAGATTAAAACGTCGAAAACATGTTTATAGAATGAAAAGCATGACTATAAATATGTTAATCAATGATTAAGAAATTAATTGAATAGAGAAATAAAAGCTGTTAGCGCAATCCCTCATGGGATTTAAAAATGTGAAACACGATGTAATTGCTTTTAACAGTCACAAAAATCTTGCTTTCTTCCATGAACCCTGCTAGCCATTTACTCATGATTTCTCACTGACCTAACAGATCTGGAATAAAGAAGGAGCTAATTTACTCTCATCAGAAATTAGTGCCATACATTCTGTCATCCTGTACCAAAGATCGATGACGTTCCGTGACCCCATTTGGGACCGTCTATCACTTGCGCGACGGTCTTCAATCCTCTTGGTAACAGTCTTCGACAGGGGAACCACCTATCGGCAACGATCTGTGATGGGAATGGGAGTCGGAAGGAGGGCACCTGTCGTTAGCGGTCAGTGATGGTGGGGTGCTGGCAGTGAGGAACCCGTCGGTAACGGTCTGTGATGAGCGGGGGAGGAGGTTGGGAGGGGGCTACCATTCGTAATGGTATGTGATGGAGGGTCATGGCAGGGGGGGAGCCCATCGGTAAAGGTCTGCGTTGATGGAACCACCTGTCGGTAACGGTCTGTGATGGTGGAACCACC
>OENT01000011.1:297944-415419 GCA_900239685.1 Rotaria macrura
GGGGGGGAGCCCATCGGTAAAGGTCTGCGTTGATGGAACCACCTGTCGGTAACGGTCTGTGATGGGTGAATCGCTTGTCGGTAACGGTCTGTGATTATGGAATCACCTGTCGGTAACGGTCCGTGATCTGAAACCACCTGTCGGTAACGGTCTGTGATGCTGGAACCACCTGTCGGTAACGGTCTGTGATGCTGGAATCACCTGTCGGTAACGGTCTGTGACGGGGGAAGCACCTGCCGGTAACGGTCTGTGATGGGTAAATCGCCTGTCGGTAACGGTCTGTGGGGGGGAGGGGGGAGGGTCCAAATTTCTACCCTAAACACTTCAACACTCCTTTCAGGTCGTGTTTCACAAAAGAGCGTAGTATTATTCACTCTGTAAATGGTATGGTCAATGATTGCATCTTCTATAGTATACAGTTTCTCACGACTTGTTACAACATAAAGATTGCAGCCTTTTCTAGTTCAATTACATGGCTAAGATTACCTTGGTTTTTAAAAGTACATCATTTATGTCAGTATTAGAGACCTGCGGGACAAACTTTTGATTGTCCCGAATCCCGTCACGATTTTTTTCGTATTGTCCTGTAAAATCCTGTTTGTCCCGCTGACAAAAAATTTTTAAATGTCGTATAGTTCCGCCAAAGAAAAGAAGACACCTTTTCTACACAATCAATAGGAAAATAGAGGAATAAAAATAGATCGATATGAAAATAGATCGAGAAATGCAAGACTAAAGTTAATTTGTTTTTATTAAAAATAGAAACTGTTAGTCTCAAGTATAAATATCAATTAATAATCAGGGTGTGTCCATGTGTGTGTGTGTGTGGGACGAAAGGTTGGGTAGATCGAAGATCTACACCCACACCGCTTGTTGTACTCAAATAAATGTGTAAATGTTGATATTTGAGAAAAATAATACTCTCCCGTTTACCTAGCATATTAGTTCTTTATATAACTTATGAAGAATATTTTCATCTAATCATTATTAGATTAGTAAAGTCGGGCTTATTGTGATAGAATTTTTTCGAAATGTATAAGCTCATTTAAAGTAATCTTTGTCTACAACAATTCCCCATATATCAGATAAATATTTGCTCTTTTTATGGGAGTAATTTTACGATGATTGTTTGAAATTTCTTTTTTTATAATTTAACCTATTAGTAGTTATCAACTGCACGTTTTAGAAGATTATTCTCTTTTAATTAAACTCGTGTATTTTCCAAGTCAATTAACTTTCGTATCGATAAATTTTTGTATCGCACGATTAACGTCGATCAATTTTCGTTTCGAATTATTTTCGTATCGACTAATTTTTATATTGACTAATTATTGTATTGATCGATTTTCGTATCCACCGATTAATGTCGCACAATTTTGATAGACCAGAAAAACACATACGTTTGCATGTAGATAAAATGAATACTTTAGTGTTCATTAAGGCCTCCCCCCTTTGAAAATTCGAAGTTTTTGTCAGAAAAATGAAAAATGAGGTATAAGTGCATTTTTGAGCTCTCTGAAGTGTGTAGATTAAACATTAATACGACTTTCAGACTTTTTACTCCTAAAATGCAGATTTTATGACAGAAAAATTTTCTAATGCCTAAGAGGTTTAGATATAGGGATTTTTGAATTCGGGACATTGTTACTTTTCGATTTGTTCCGAATCCCGTTTGTCCCGTCCCGAAATCTTTTGAATAGTCCCATCCCGCGGGACAAACGGGATTTTTCGGGATTCAGGAATGTCCCGCATGACTCTAGTCAGTATTCATTTTGTGACATTGTCTTTTCACTTTGTATATCTGTTGTATTTTATTTACAGATACGAAAGCAATGAAAAATAATTTTTAATGTTATATCGTAACTGCATGGCTATCAAAACGATTTAAATCAAATTTATTTTAATCGCTATCAAATGATAGAAATTCACCAATAGTTGGATACCATACATACAGAGTATATGTATAGGTAGGTAGCTATTGATATTTTAATCAGAGAGGTGGACATTTTTAGCAACACAAACCAATGAAATGAAAAGCTTTTTAAAATTTGAAATACGGCGACCTCTTACCATCTTTATTTTTGATATTTATTTTGTCGACCTTTCGTTTGCTTGTCAATGCTTGTCTTGATAATTTTCTTCTCTTTCATTTGCTATATTTTCTTTCCGATACTTTTCTGTTTGGCCCTTTTCCATTTGTTCGATAGTTAAAAATGATTTATTACAACGAAATAATGTATAGCAAGCTAACCCCGATAATTTTTTGTGTTCGGCATAAACAAGAAAAAAGATGGTTATATCTTCCCTTCTCTTCGTTCAACTTTCACAATCACATTTGTGTTCAAAATCTACAGTTTCATTACTCATAGACATCCATACAAGTTGACTTCACTTTGAAAATATCATATTATTATTAGTCGTGTAAGAAAACGAAAGAACACAAAATATTTATTTTTTGTTCTGTATGTCATCTCATAGATGATATTGGACATCGAAGGGGTTAAAAGCTTGACAATTTACTAGAAGGAGTTCAGCTTAATTAAGAGCACATGATACGAGCAATCAATTGAATTCGATCGTAACATATAATGATGAAAACAATTTTTTCAATGCCTAAAATAAATATTATCTATGCTTTACGTGCAATTCTTTTCTTTTTGAATTTTGTATCTGAAATTGATTCTCCTTGTCATACAAATTCAAAGATACGATAATAAATATTTTAATATACCCTAAAAATTAATTCTACGTGATTATTAAGATCCGTATATCTTGAAACACAGCAAGGGTTTTCATTTTGCACAGATTAACTTGTATTATTTGTTGAAGATCATTGTTTCACGATGGCTCGCCACAACATTGTTATGCAAACGCCCTGCTGCTTCTCTATTACTATGGAAGGAAACTTTCCATGATCATCGACAAATGTTAAGATCTAAGTAGGACACGAACGTGAGAAAAAAAGATCTTCTAGAAATTATAAGCAATAGATGTCAAACCCAGGTGAATGAATCCGATAACGAATTCGATCGGATCCTACGATCCGATGAAATCTTATGGGAATCCGGGTTGTGGAAACAGTAACGGATCCGATGGGAGAAATCGATTTTCTTATTTGTGTACGAATTAGCATTTAAACCCAATTGTAGAGGCCTGTCTAATCATACGATGAAATCCAATCGGATTCCGATAGTAGGATTCGATAAAACCCAACACTAGGGATCCGAATGTCGGATCGCAACCAGGAATCCGATGGGATTTCGTCGGATTAGAGAAAGTTCGATGGAAACATGATCAGATCAGAGAGGCATCCGATTGGATCCAAGTGTCGGAATCATCCTCCTGGGAAAATGAGAAACGTCATTGGCTGCAGCTGGTTCTTTCATTTTTTTTGTGATTTACCGATCAGATCCGGCTGCAAAGAAAAGGTCGTCTGTTGCGGCACCTAGACCGGATAGATATACCTGTATTTCTTTGTAATAAATTTTTTGATAAACTTTTCACATAGTAAATTTGTAAAATTTTATAGAATAGTACTATATTTTTATCATACGTACTCTTTCAACATTTAATTAAATCGTCTATAAAAAGCTTTTCAGGTTTCCCACTTTGCTTTATTCCCATATGTACATTTTCGTAAAAATTAAAGAGAAAAACAAGAACATGTGCTCAGTCGTTTAAAAAATGTATTTTAATTTTATCAATGCTTTAGATCAACGTTAATTATGAAATTGATTGTTTCGACATTATTTATTCTTTTTTCAATCATATACCTAGCATTTTTTATGTATAAACAGTACAAATATCTATGTAAATTGAATTACGATTATCCATTTCAAGATCCAACGTTGCCTATTGATGTACGATTAGACAATCTCATGTCTTTGTTAACTCCAGAGGAAAAGGTAATAATAATAGCTATTTTTACATTAATCTTATTGATATATTGAGAATGATTATAGTATTTTATTGCCATTTTAGATCAATATGTTATGGATAGATGGAGAAACACCTGGTATGATTTTATAGATCTTCTTATTAACTGTAGAAGTTAACATTTTTGTCCGGCTGTCGATTGTAGATGGAGAATTACCTAATTTAGCTGTTCCACGTTTAAATATTCGAGGATATTCTTGGATGGGTCAAGGATATGTTTATCGGTCAGCATCAAATGGTTGTAATATTAATTGTTATAGTCCTGTAATTGATGGGAATGTCTCTGTATTACCACAAGGTACGGGTATTGCTTCCACGTGGAATAAAAATTTAATTTTTCAATCTGGCATTATGGTTAGTGATGAATCCATGGCAATACATTATAATTATAAAAATAAAAGTGTTGATTATAAAACTGGTGCATCAAGCGTTATTAATATTGCCAGAGATCCAAGATGGGGAAGAGTACCAGAAACATATGGTACATTAAAACAAATTGAAATATTTATTATTGCAATTTAATATTTTCTTCCGTTCTAAGGTGAATGTCCAATATTAACTGGTGAAATCGCAGTCGCTTTCAATAAAGGCATAATGGGTTATGCAAAATTAGAAGATACACAATTAGAATATGGAATTTATAAAGTTGTACCTGTAATGAGGTAAACTTTTGTAAATATACTATTAACGATAACAATTTTGTATTCGATTCTACATACAAAATTAGTTGAAAAGTAGTGGTTTTTAATGTGATATCCTGCGTGTGTTTCTTAGAAGATTTTCGCACTTTTAAGCATATTCAAAGTTGCACTAGGTACATAAGTTTCACTACCAAAAAAGAACTTTACACGCAACATGGACTGAAGTTTAATAGTTGATGGAAAGTTAAAGAAGAGAAAGTTTTTTATAAATGAGATTAGTTATAACGATGACCGACTATAAATATCTACAGTTAATAGACTTGTCAGAATAAAGCATCCAATTTGCTTGACAACACAAATATATAAGGCAATAGATCTTAATTATAAACCTGTAAATAATATCGTGGAATTTTTTTTCACAACTGTTAATTAATACTTATCATTCTATTTTTAAGACATTTTATTGATTATGATGGTCCTGATAATGGTAGATTTAGTTTTAATGCAATTATTTCTGATGCTGATTTAAGGTAACTCGTATATGAATAATTATTTCCCGTAGGATTTGTTAGTTACTATTTATAATATTGTTTCTTTTAATTATTTTTAGAACAACATACTTACCTGTATGGAAAAAACTCATTGATGAAAAAGCAATTGTCGGTATTATGAGTGGAATAAGTGCAGTAAATGGTATACCATCAGCGGCAAATAAATATTTACTAAATGATGTGTTACGTAATGAATGGAATTTTACCGGTTATGTTATCAGTAAAAATTTGTTTGGTTTTAATGAGTTTATCTTTTTTCTCGCTCTTGTTCTTATTTTTCACAGGTGATTGTGATCCCGTAGCTGACATACAGAAATCATTTCATTATACAGCAACGTTGGAAGAAGCTGTTGCTATATCTGTAACATCTGGTAATGATATTAATTGTGGTGGAGAATTTAAATTATTGCATGAAGCATTTACACATGGTTTCGTCAATGCTGATACAATTAATACAGCTGTCAGTCGAGGTTTACGTTCAAGATTTTTAAGTGGCAATTTCGATCCAATTGGTACGGATCCATATTCTGTTATTCCTTATTCAATAGTTGATAGTCTAGAACATAAATTATTAACAAAACAGATTGTTAGTGAATCAATCGTTCTTTTACAAAATCCAAAACGAATATTACCATTTGATATCACAAAAATAAAACAAATTGCAGTTATTGGTCCATCATCGAATGATATAACTGTTCAAGCACATACATATCACGGCACACCAAGTAAATGGATAACAACATTAGATGGTATACAATCAATGGCGTTAAAGTATAGTGTAAATGTTGTTCATACATGGGGTGCATCTCGAAGAAATAATAGTGATGAAGATTTTGTACATGCAATAGAATTATCGAATAGAAGTGATATTATTTTATTTGTTGGTGGTTTGGACGAAAGTTTTGAAGAAGAAGATACCGACCGTAATACATTAGAATTACCTGGTGGACAGTTAGCATTAATTAAATTACTAATGCTATTAAATAAACCATTTGCTATATTAATTGTATCTGGTTCACCTCTATCAGAACCATTTATTGTTAGTGAGAATCTAGCTGCATTATTGTGGATCTCATATTTTGGACAAAGTGGTGATGCAATTGCTGATGTATTATTTGGTGTATCTGTTCCAAGTGGTTGTTTACCATTCACAATACCAATGAATACAAGTCAAATGTTACCGATAGAAGATTATTCTATGAATAAATCACCAGGACGAACATATCGTTATTTGAATTATGATAAAGCACCACCACTATTCCCATTCGGTTATGGTTTATCTTATTCTAAGTTCACATTTGATTCCAAGTTAATCATTTTTCCTAATCCAATAAATAATCTCGATACTGATATTATGGCAAATGTAAGTATCATCAATGAAGGTCCATTTAGTGCACAGTTTGTTGCACAACTATATTATGAATTTCCAAACTCCACTGTAATTGAACTACCAATACGTGAATTATTACAATTTACTAAAATAACATTTGAAAAAACCGAACGTAAAACTATTTCATTTGCATTTCGTATTAGAAATATTCCAAATTCGAATAGACAACAATTACCCGGTATTATTAATTTTTGGATTGGTAATAGTCGGGATCGATATGCACAAGCCACACTTGTTATTAATTTTGATTCATAATTTTTTTAAATATAACTAATGAGCTGACAAGCAAAATTTTTGTTAACACTTTTGGTCTGATTTATTTTATTCTAATATCAAATATTTTCAGCCATAGACGGCAGGAAAGTCTTATCTAGTATATAGGAACCATCCATTTAAGGCATGCACTGAATTGAAACTTACTAAGTTTCGATTGTTCGACTTACCAGCAAATCTGACTTTGGTCACGCACTTAGATAGAATAACCGTAATTCAAAAGCCAAAGTACGACTGGACATTTGGCTGGTCAGAGTTTCATACTGGATAACTCTAATCTTTTTCTGCTCAATAGGAAGGATTTACTTTATAGAAAAAACACTGTTAAAGCAAAAAAAACTATTCTGTAATTTTTCTTGCAAAATCAAATGAAAGAAAGGCTCAAAATTATTTATCACAATAAATTCATTCATCCTTAGTACGATAGACTAACTAACAATGAAAACACGGCATTTTGTCGAAATCACACGTATTTTCCAAAAACAAAACGAAAATTGTGACGCGGAATTGACGCATTTACTCTTTCAACTTGATAAAAACATCTATAAACTGTTAAGTGATTCAATCTTCTTATTTGAATTAGTAAACTCTATTGAATTGCATGGAAATCCACAATCGGACACTGTTCTTGAGTCTTCATTCTTAGTCAGTTCTAAAAATAGGTCGATTCTCATCAGACACATTAAATTATATTTATTATCATTAGTTTATCAGAATGTTTTAGACAGCCTTAATTTATCTCTTGTTAATTATGTTCAGTAAGTTTAAATAAAAATCAGCCAAAATTAAATTTACCAGTTGAATGTAGTTTCCCCGGGACATGTGTATATTGCATATACGAAGTGCGACAAGTAGCTATGGCGTTAGTTTGACATAAAATCATAATCACATTGTCTTTTGTATTTATCAGTTTAATTCGTTTCATTAAAAGATTTGTTTAGTCTCGAAATATTCCATGAGAAGCACATAAAACCAAACACATATTTCGATTGGAACACAAAAAATATAAAGAAAATTCCCAAAAAAACTGGCTTTTGCGCAAAAATTATTATGCGCTATGTAAACTATATAAATGTTGTGCGAAACAATAAAAAACACAACAATCTGATGCTCGGCTAGATGAAGATTTGCATTATTTCACCATGAAATAATTTTCTGAATTTATATACAAATGAAAAAAAAATATTAAAATATGGAAACTAAACAAACTTCAATGAAAAATTTAGAAACAATTACGAACTTTATTTATTTTTCTGTTACGTCATTCTGAAACGTAACATATAAATATATTAATGCTTCGACTCACCTATAAGCAATGTTTTTAAACATTTAATTTACCATTGCGAAACAATAAACAGCAGTAGCGTTTTCATAGAATCATTATAATGTAAAAATGCAAGTTTCCAGCTTAATATCAGATTTTTCAGTGTAATTATTGAATTGAAACGGCTTATATATGATTAAATTGTTAAATAAAAAGATCAACTACTCATGAGGAATTTTACGGACCGATGTAAATAACTGGAAACGGCCGTTTCTAAACTATAGTTTACCGTATGAGGACTGTATTGCACTTTAATCCAGGTCCATCACTTAAGAACTATCCTCATCGTACTTCTGCCGTATTCTTATATCGACCTTATACGGTTATATTTCCGTCAAAATACGGTCGTAAATCGTAGACTAGGATTATGAACTTGTACGTCCCTTATTTGACTGTGAACGGCTGTATACGTACAGTATAGGTTTTCACCTGGGATGCTAATGATATAATCAGTGAAGGCAATAGTAACGCTGAAACCTTATGTATGTGCTAAATATAAGACCTATACAAGATTAATTAGTAGAAGATATTAGCAACCTGATGATTGCCTGAAACAAATATTCCTCTAAAACTGAAGAAATTTCCATCAATTAAAAAGAATATCTTGCCTCGTTTTCTTAGCCTGAAGATTTTAGAAAATACATTTTTGGTGTTATCTTTAATACGTGCAAAACAAAAGAACTTTTAGCACAATAAATAAATCACTATTCATCAGTGAAATACTCAGGTTGATGATTTCCAAAATCGGATCCTTCATTTTCCAGCGGGAACCTGCAGGAAAGACACCGTTTCCGACAGGAAAAGTAAGCGGGAGTTCGTCGACCAGATTTATTTGATTTTGCCCGTTTTCTGTCGGTTCCAGGAAAAACCGAATAAATCCAGACGTTGGATCTGCTTACCTGATTTCCACTTGCAAGTCCCTAGTATCCTTCGATGTTTTTACACAGGAACTGGCTCATACTTCTCAACCGGGGTAACTAACAAGATGCAAGTTACAATGTTATCAAAAGCTAATACAGATTGATATGCAATTATGGTTAGTGTCACCGGACAGTAACGTATTCAGGTATTGCTATTAGCATGAGACTAAAACTATAGTTACCGTTGAATTTCACGACCACATATTAGCATTATTTTTTCTTAGCCGTTGAAATGAGTATGGAAATTTATTGCTTAAGAAAAATATTTCTCTGTAATAGATAGCGGATGGAAATTATTATTTCAAGCGTTATAGATTAGTTCAGAATAATGAACTAGTTCCGAGTCTGCATGGATATCTATGTTTAGTTTTGTTCTTCTTCTCTGAACGGTAATCACTACATGAAACTCGAAAACATCATATACCTTGCCCGATAACAAGAACTCGAGTTATAGAATCTATTCCTGTGAAACGTTAGCTTCGGCACACTCGTGGCGCCACCACTCAATTTCATTCAGATAGATAATATATATAGAGAATTGAGATCATGATTCGTTACTTTAAACTGCTAATCAATGGAAATGATACGAAAGAGGATGAGATGAATAGGGTAAATTGAGGATTCGAAATTTCTCAATGCTTTTTCCCTATCATCAAATGCAATCAGATGTTTCGTTTCAATTCACACTTTGAACCTTTTTCTCCTGGTACCTTTTAAATTTTACATGACTTCATAGAACCTACATCTTTCACTGTTTTTTGGCGTCCTAAAAGGTGCAAATGCAACTAAAAATAGTGTAAATTAGAATAAAAACACTTTTGATCTTATTTTAGATACTTAGTATTTGTCACAATCAACTGATTAACACTACCACAATGATCATACGATCTATTCGTTACGCTTCCTCAGCAACAAAAGCTTCTCTAAAACCAGTTGATGATTATACTTACTGTATAAATACTGTACGCAAAGCTGATTATGAGAATTTTATATGTACAGGTCTATTAAAACCATCATTACTTCAACGTCCAGCTATGGCTGTACGAGCACTTAACGTTGAGCTTGCTCTCATACGTGATCAAGTCTCAAATATCCAAATCGGTCAAATGAGACTTCAATTTTGGCATGATACTATCGATTCGATTTATTCATCTTTAAGTACAAATACAATCAAACAAATCAATCAGCCAGTTGCACGTGAAATTTATTTGGTTATAAGACACAATCAATTATCGAAATTGTGGTTTCAACGATTGATTAAAAGTCGAGAAACAACATTGAATGATATGCCATTTAAGGATATGGAACAATTAGAAAATTATCTTGAACAATCAATTACACCCAGTTATTATCTTTTACTTGAATTAGCGAAACAGCGATCATTGAATCTTGATCATATAGTATCCCATTTAGGTACGTTTTAATTTAAAAAAAAGTTTTGTAGGTGTTTTCGATGCACATAATTAAACTTGCCGAAAGAACTTAGTGTGAAGTCCGAGTTCACAAATTATTGAACCCCATGGGCTCTAACGTGAATTGACGCAAGTTACTGAAGATAGGAAAGCTCGAAATTTCGTTGTGCAGAAGAAAGTCTCTACGCATATATTCTTGAGTTTAACATGATCATGAATTGTTTGTAGTAGGTCAATTGTTCTAATTTTAAATGCCTTCACATACACAAGAGAAAGAAAAATATCCAAACTTTCCTCTTTTGTAATAACAAAAGAGGAAACTATCTCTTTTAGCACGAGTTTTGCTAATATTCTAACATGAGCTCTAATTTCGATAGTTTCCTTGTCTACTATTCACTCATTATTTGATGAATTAATTTGCATTTCGTTCTTGTTCAAAATAGAGAAGTCATCGAAAGTTTTTTTCATATCTTAGTGTTCTTAAAAAAATTCATTCTGATGTCGTACTAATACCATTTGTGCTTTAGATTATCGTTAACTTTTCTTACAATAATATTCGATGAATTTATTTTTGAGAATAATTTTAATTCATGACATTATTCAGGAAACCATTCGTCCAAGATGAATCACTAAAGAAATAGTCTAAAATATTCTTTGGACATCAAGTGATCATGTCTTAGTACATGCCATAGATTTCTGTAATTTAGTTTACAGAAATTTCTATGCCGTACTTTAATTTAAATAGGTGTCTAGGTATATTTATAGAAAATATTTAAATTTTGGTGAATCTTACTATTCGAAGTAACTCACTATCGATTTAGTTCAATTGTTGAAATAAAATATCCGTCGAAACTCATAGAATATGTAATCGAATGAATTAATGAACAGCTTGTTTAAAGCTTTCCATTATATAAGTATCAGTAAAATGAAATTTTAGGATTGGCTATATCATGGTTCGTGTTGTAAACGTGCCAGTGTGGTGCAATTCATGTCTAAATATTAACGGTGTACCGTTGGTTATGTTTGTAAATTTCCATTATAGAAAATATATTTTCGAAATAGATTCCATTTGAATTAAACGAAGAAAAGTAGTCTCATCCTGTGTTGTAGCATTGACAATTTTCAGCATCAGTTTCGGTAAAATATTATCTTATTACTTGAGTCAATTTGATCTTTATGGTTGGTACAGATAGTCAACACTTCAAAAAAGATTTATCCGTAAAAAGGCAACAGAACTTAGAAGAAATTTCACATTTTTTGCTCAGATGAAAGTGAGATGTAAGATTAAAAGGAGTCAATATCTAGTTGTATGAGTCATACTCAATTGATAATGTACGTCTCACATCTTCGACATCAATACTTGGACAAAAATTATATTTCTTAAATCTAGTCTTAAATAAATAGAAATCTTATAACACTAGAATACATCAAAATATCGTGCTTTATTACAGAAATTGACAAAAATATATCTGAATTTGTGTATAAGAGCGATGGGCATGGTTTTTTCAGATTGATTTTGCATTACATATATCATCTATAGGTTGATATGCTGTTCATACAACATTGAATCAACAAGGGATTACGTTTGTTTCATGTTGTCAACGGTGAATATCGATATCAACAATGAAATTAATAGATGAGGAGTTTCAACTAACTGTATTATTACTAGAAACTTTATCCGTGTTTCTATTATCAATCAGATGTAATTAAGTATCATATGGTGTAAGATGTAATTTTTCCATTGGAATATTGCTGTTTGTTTATAATTATTGTAAGAAACCTTTATAAAACTGAAAAGTAGAAAATGCTCCCCAGGCAGACAAACATTGGGAAAAACGCGTTTAAACGCACAATCGGGAATGCCAATTGTGAGTCACTAACGCTCATTAAAAAAACGCAAGAAACGCGTTTTTTACGCAGAATTTTCACTTTCGGAGCTTGAAAACGAATAAAAACTCTAATTCTGATGGTTTAAACGCATTGGCTTTCAAGTCATCGAATAATTGTGCGTTTTAACGCTAAGGACTAGAGTTTTTCTCTGTTTTCACGCTCCGAAAGTAAAATTCTGCGTGAAAAACGCGTTTCTTGCGATTTTTTAATGAGCGTTAGTGACTCACAATCGGTGTTCCCGATTGTGCGTTTAAACGCGTTTTTCCCAATGTTTGTCTGCTTGGGTATAGATGAATTCAATTACTCGACTCTTATTTCTATATCAACGAGTGAATTATAGGAATAGAAGAACATAGTGACGAAAATTCTAGTTATCTACAATCTGGTCAACATCTCATTGAATTTATCCTTTAGAAAAGAGTACAGGACGATTCTGGTTCGATGATTTGTCGTTAGCAAAATATAACTTTAGAATGAGATCTGTAAAAATTTGTTCAAATATTTGCATATGATATTGCGATACACAACCTGTTAAAAAACACATCCGCCATTTGTTATAACTGAGTTATGCAAACCGTAAGTCCTTAAAATGCTTCATTTTCTTTCTAAAAAATGATGGTGATGAAATGTATAGAAAAATAGGATATTCATGGGATAAGTAATATCATATTAAATCGTGCTTGTTAAAGAAACCTTATGTACTTAACTTTATTTTAGGTCGTTCTCAAGGTCTTATAAACATAGTTCGTGGTATACCCTACAATGCTCATAAGCGTCGCTGTTTAATTCCTCTGTCTCATCTTGTTGAACAGAATATTTCTCAACAAGATATATTTAATGGTCAATTCTCTAGTGAGCAGTGTCGTCATGTAATATATCAATTATGTAATCGATCATGGTTTCATTTACAAAAAACAATCGAATTAGTTGAACAGGATAAAAATTTTCAAAAGCAAAAGTTTAGTTTGTCTTCCTCAAAACATCATAATCGTAGTTTATTGTTACCGATTATTGTCATATATGATTATTTGAAGCGTATAAAAAATGTTGATTTTGATTTAAATAATAAACATATTAATGAAAGAAATCCTTGGCTTATTTGGGATTTATGGAGACATAAATTTCCATCTTCAAAAGATCTTTTATCATTTTAGATTTCGAATCATGTTTGGAGTTACAACATCAACAGCAGCAACCACTCAGAAAGATGTGGAAGTTGTACATCCTCCTGATGATGCAATATCATGCATGAAATTTTCACCAGCCTCCGTTCCACAAACATATTTGATTGCAAGCTCATGGGCAAATGATGTTCGTTGTTGGGAAATTCAAGCCAATGGACAGTCGATTGCTAAAGCAATGCAAAAACATGATGCGCCCATCTTGAGTTGTTGTTGGTCAGATGATGGTACAAAAGTATTTACAGCTAGTTGTGATAAAACCGCTAAAATGTGGGATTTACAATCGAATACATTCGTTCAAATAGCAGCTCATGATCAACCAATACGAACCATAAATTATATTCAAAGACCAACTTATACATGCGTAATGACTGGAAGTTGGGATCGAACGGGTGAGGAAAAAAACATGTTTATCATCAACATAAATACATGTGCTTTGAAGCAGCAAAGCGAACACGATATCGATCCTGATACAACACAGAAGTAAACATCTACGAAGAAAAAAGATTCAGTGTCGTAGATGAGTATGTTTTTACTGTGACAAGATTATTAGAGTTCTATTTGAAGCTATTCATTTAGCTTTCCTCTAACTGTGCATGTGCAATCGAATGAATCGACATGAATAAAAGATACTCAGCGGTTGTTTCGCTTTATACGAAATTCTTGTCTGTGGAATTTTTCAACTAGTATTCAACAAAGTAAAACTAAATCATAGAAGTGCATGTGGCATCAATTATCTTTCGCAAGTTTCTAATTCGTTGTATGTCAGTAAAATGCGAAACCATGACTGTTAAAACTATGAATATCTCCATAGAGTTTCAAACGAATATCATATAGAAACCTAGACCAGGCTTTATACTACGTATATCAGTGTGAGGATATATAGATTATTGTAGAAAGTAACAATAATTATCTTGATGTTTATGTTTATATTTAGTGAAAAGAAAATTTCTTTCCTTTTTCTTTGCTACGTAGTCAAATTTTGGGATACACGCCAATCAACACCATTAAAACAATTGACACTAAGTGAACGTATCTATGCAGCTGATGTGTTTGGTCCCATGGCAGTGATAACAACAGCCGATCGGGGCATACAAGTTTATTCACTTGATCAAGGCCCAACTGAATATAAAAAAATTGAATCGTTACTTAAATATCAACATCGTTGTGTATCCATATTTACAGATAAATCACGAAATCCAACTGGTTTTGCTGTTGGTTCCATTGAAGGTCGTGTTGCAATAATGTATGTCGATCCACCCAATCCAGGCAATGATAATTTTACATTTAAATGTCATCGTTCAACTCCAACGGCAACTGCAGCGACACAAGATATATTTTCTGTTAATGATATTGCTTTCCACCCGATACATGGTACACTAGCTACAGTTGGTAGTGATGGTCGATATAGTTATTGGGATAAAGATGAACGAACCAAGTTAAAAACAAGTGAGCTTATTAATGATCAATCCATAGCGTGCTGCGCATTTGATAGTCGTGGAGAGTTATTCGGTTATGCAAGTTCCTACGATTGGCACAAAGGACATGAAGGCAATAATCAAGCAAAAAAGAATATAATATTTTTACGACAATGTTTCGAAGAAATGAAGCCAAAACAAAAACGATGATAATAACCAAAATTTTTTGTTTTCTTTTTTAATATTCTGATTTGTATATATAGACAAGAACGTAATAAATAAATAAATAAATAAATACTGTAACAATTTTATATAAAGATAAGAATTTTTACATGTTTATTTTAACGACAAATAATGAATAATTGAATAGATAACATCATTGATCGATCTCATTCTATTCGATAGGTACTCGATACATAGATACTAGAAGTTTCCATTTGATCATCATCATGATAGTGACCCATAAATTATGATGTTGTCAGCATTTGCTCAGTATCTCTTTCGATTTTTCTTTAGGAAAATGCTCTTTTCTTTTACAGTTGTGTGTATCATACGGGTGATAGCAAATCATTGAGATTGAATGTGGAGTCCATTTAGCAAAATTTCAATCTATTTACAATGTTTGCACACCTTCATCATTTGGTCCTATTGTTTAAACTTGGAGATACGAACCAACCTTTCTTCTTTCTTATTTTCTAAAAACTATAGTTTCATCATAAAAAATTCTTGAACACACTAATAAAATAGAGATTTTGAGTCTTTTAAAAGTGAATATTACAATAGTTCTATATATGAGCATCGCTCTGAGAATGCACTACAAACACAAAGCGAAATATATCGTGTTCTAAAGTTATGAACGTTACTTTTATTCGTCATATTTACTCAAGGGAGAAAATTAGACTTCTATAACTTCAGAAGTACTTAGAAGTACCAAGAAGCAGTGTCCTACTGGGGTCAAATTTTCGTTATTCAACTCTACCCGAGATCAACCAAATTTGTTGTGTCAGAAGTAGATCCGAATCCAATACTGACAGATCTATGTACAGCCATCGATCAATTTTCTTTGTGTCTTGAGTAGTTGAATCTATCAATTTTTTTAAAATTTTATCACATAGTTGAAAACTATAGATATATTCTTTACTCTTACAATTGACCTATTTTGGCAATATTCTATAGTTAACGCAATGACCCAGAGCGATAATACTCATTCTTATTTTTCGTTCTGTGCCTGATACAATCAATGGCTTCGAAATTACTTTTTACCATACGATTTACTGACTAGGAGTCGCTGTACAACATGAGTAAAAGGAAAATTAGGGTGCAACAAATCTTGAATGGATTTGGGATTTGTCACCAAATCTCTGAGATTTGGACTTGGATTTGGTTTTGCTTTCTGGATTTGTGGTTTGGTTAGAACTGAGTTCCTAGCTGTGGATTTCGTCTAAATTTGGATCACAGGATATTTTATATTACTTTTTTTTAGCTTAGATTTGGTATTCGGGATCGGTGATGCGTTTGGGATTTGGGGTTTAGACTTGGGTTTGGGATTTGTTTTCGATCTAACATCAGTCAAGTTTTTTAGTCGTGCTACATTAAAACCAAATCTCAATCCCAAATCCAAATCTCAAACCCGAATCCTAACCATAATGATACAGACCAAATCCAAATCTAAGACAGAGATACAAATCCAAACCCAAATCTTTATCAAATCTAAACAGTTTTATATCAACCTCTAAAAATTTATACTCTTCTCTCCCTTCTGAGACTTTAGATTAAAAATTCCCATCAGATTTGGATAATTTAAGACCAAACCGAAACCCAAGTCTATTTGCACTAAATCCCAAGGCCTTGGATTTGATGCACCCGTAAGGAAAATATACTTGATTTCATTCTTCGAGCATTCAATGTGCGAAAAATTATATACTGCATGTTTTGAAAATAAATGTTCAGTACACACCAGCTAAAATAAATTATTATTCAGTTTTTATTTCAAAGAATGCAAAATGATACATCATCACAATTCTTCACAAAAGTCGACAAGAAAGAGTTTTTCGATAAACCTCAATGGCACTTCTCATGCATACAAGTTTTCAAAAGAACATCGTACATACTGTGAATGTTCGACATGTAATTACAAAGTCAAGATTCTTTCATCTTATCAACGATATGTTTCTTTTCTTCTAATTCTTACATCCGATGCATTGTATTGTTATATAACATGTCCATAGTATGATAATGAAAACGTTACAAGTTCTACATAACATTATTAAAAACATATGGTCTGGTTCATTTTTGTTTGATACCTTTTAAATATTGTCTAATAATAACTTGTATGAAATAAAAACTAAATTTGAGTAAATCCATTGAAATTAGTGTGAATATAATTACTTGTCTAATATCTTACAATGTAGAATATCAAACATACCTATGTTACTCTATGAATGGTTCTTCCAATAGGATCCTAGCCTAGTCTATGCAGCGAAGCATAACGATCAATTTCCTTTCTGTAGTGAAAAGTCGTCATGGGTTCATCTACAGTGCTTGAATTTTTTTGCTGTTATCTATATCCATATTTGTGTCACATATATCTCATGTCTAGTCTTGGTAGAAATGAATCTATAATCTATTCATGCATGCTGATATGATTGAAGGAAAACTATGTTCATTGGTAGGTTCTCTTATGTTTTGTTATAAATGAATAAAAAACATAGATAGATAAAAAGAAACTGAATTATAGAAGACCGGGATGAAAAGCTTTTCTTTTTGAATAAGTTCAGAGTTGAAAAAGTGCAATGTTCCATTTGTTCGACATTCGACAACTATGATTTCCTTTGTGATAATAATTAATAGAAAAATAATCAATTGTTCGAAGATGATACAAAAAGCTAATAGTAAACATTAATTTCTTTCGTGACAATAGTAAAACTGTCAACTTAGGTTTGAGCAATTGCAAGTATTTACTTATTAATCTGTTCATTTTTATAACGAATATAATATGAAACGACAATCTTATCTAGAAAGTAAATCGATTTTTGTGTTTAGTCATTCATCTAATACTAAACTGAAAGTTATTGACCATCAAGAAGAAGAACGCTTTAATTGACATTCAAGTTAATGTCTGCTTGTAAATCGAAAATATCGAAATGTACATATTATTCGAATTATACGATCTCATTCAGTGACTACTTGAAGAGAAAATTCATCTGTGTTGTGCTATTCTCGCAGATATACAGATGACTTTTCTAGTAAGCTGATTAAGACATTGATGTGAATTTTCTTACTAGATACATTTTCTTCCCACAGGAAATCATCAATGTTATCTGTTGAAACTAATTATGCTCTTGAATTATCAAAGTGTGGATTACGAAGCGAAGTCAATGTGACCAATTCGAATCGAGATTTTCTTGTTCATACATCAAGATTATCATTAGCTATTTCGTTTTTTTTTTGATCGCGTTCTCTTAGAAGGATAGATAATTGTATTAACTAGATTTGTATACTTATCTCGACGACTATCTTTCATGCATACAACTTTTCAGATCCGATTATCTCTACTAGACATCCAATGAATTTTATCAAGCATATAAATATACTATTGACTTTCATGTTACATTAAAATAAAATATTCAATTTTGTTTTTATAAATAGTAACAAAATAATTAGAAAATAACTGCAATTATAAAACGAAAATGACTTGATCAAATTGGTAATTTTTGAAACAATTCTGTCTTTCTTTTGTATCTTCTGGATTCGAGAATTTTGTGAGCATGACTAAATAGATACGTCACTTATTTGTGATAACGCTCAAATTAAAAAACTATATCAAGACTAAACAATGATTGTGCCTGAATATGCATCATTGGCTCTTTTTTATTTGTCATAATGACAAACTACTGTCACCCTTCCAATAAGTAAATTGATTTCCCATGTGCTCGACCAGCGTAGGCCGTAGCAATTCATCATTGTGAAGGTATAAGAAGCAATTTTCTCTTTTAATTATGCAAGTTATTCTCTAATACGTCGATCTATTAAAATTCATATTGTCACAGTATTTTTCTATTTGTACACTCATAAATAAATAGTAGTTAGTTTGACACACTAATGAATACTATCTACTTTTGACATGTATAAAAATGGCACGTATCAACTAGTTAGTTTTTGCTCCTCATCGAATTGGTTCATTTAATTTTAGCTTGAAGATATTCGATAATCAAAGTCAATAATAGGATTCTATTGTGAATTCAACTCTATTTAAACGGCATTTTATACTTTGTCAAATTGCTATATACATACACAATTAGCAATGATTTAAATCTGGAATAGATTTATCATTTTTCCGATTTACTTGTTATATCATTATAATGAAAACAACAAGCATATTCAATTTGTTTGAAGAACAAATCTCTTTCATGCATATTGAACGTATGCACTACAAAATAAACAAGTAGACATTTTTTTTTGTTACGTGAAGTTTTCTCCATTCTTCGTTAATTTCTAGATGATTCGTATGCAACCTCATGATAGAACAGGTCTATTCTTATAACTGATAGTCCCTTGATATATAATTGTACGATTTGTTATTATACTGTTTTCGGAACGCACATGTAGAAGTTCGTCTACATGTAAAATAGAATGTTTAAATGTATGCATATAGATATATCTATATATGCATTCAACATAAAACACAAAATCATTCTTTGATTATTCGTATAGCTACATAAATAGAAACGATGAATAAGTAAGAATTTTACAAAAGTGCGAAGTTTCGTTTCTCTACGACTACGATGTGATTTTAGTCTTGATGTTCTTGCTGAATTAGCATCAAATCAGAAGCCTATAACACAAGAGTCCGATCTCTTAAATACATCATTTGTACTTCAAACAACACAAAAAGGTAAACCATGTATTATACTTGATGGTCATCGTTATAAACATCGACGAGATAATCTCGATGGTTCGATGTCTTGGACTTGTACACAGTACGTTAAAATTCAACGAAGTATTTCGTTTCAATTTATTTCTCGACATTTTCTTCGTGTTGTTTTTCGTTTGTCACAGTGAATTGTGTAGTGCTAGTGTACGAACGTATGGCGATCGTGTTGTACGTCGAAATGATGGCCATTTACATGCTCGAACGAAACTTGTTGATCCTCAACAAGAATTTTTATCACGATTAAAGAGACGTGCTGCTGAAGATACAGTTACTATTCCAAGAATTTATGATGAAGAATTAATGAGATCAATCAATGAACATTCAATAGAAATACGTGAACATTTACCATCATTTGCATCAGTCAAATCAACATTATACCGTCATCGACAACGAAGTCAAAAATTAAAATTAATAAATACAGATTGTAAATCATCTGACTGGAATGTATTAACACCTAAAAAACGTTCATTAACATTAGATACGGATAATAATAATGATAATAATGATGAAAAAAGACAAAAATATAATTCGACAACATATCCATACGATATTCTTTTAGCACAAAACTATATGTTCATGTATGTTTATGCATCAGTACTATCGAGTCTTCAACAACAAACGTGATATTCATTGTTTTCCTTCTCTTTTCTTTTTGGTATTAAGCAGTGCTATTATTTTCTTGTGCGTTGAATTTGTTGTAATCGCGCACATTATTTTTTCTTTTGTTTAATTTATTTTCTATGATTGACATCTGCCTTTTTTCTGTATGGTTTTGTTTTCTTTTTTACGATCAAGAGAATTTCTCGTGCTATTGTCAGATATATTATATATATATATATATATAATAAACATACTGGAAAAAGAAAAAACTAAGGGTCACATTTTGTTGAAAATGATTCGATCTGACTAGATTTTTATTGCTTTTCATTTCATGAGAACGACAGGAAATTGTAGAGATTTTCTTGAACATTGAAAACAAGAGAAAACTCAGAAAAGTTTGCGAAAGAATATGAAGATTCATGTTATCGGATGGAAATACAAATGACATCGATCCGTTCTCTGCAAAAATAGAAATGATGAAAAACGGAATAATAATAATAATAATAAACGACGAACAAACAATAAGGTTTTTCTTTTTCTTCTTCCTTAAAACATCTAAGATACAAAGAACTAGATTATTCTATGTATATTATTAGAAAATGATTAGATGTTTATTTATAATAGAATATGAAAATTGTAAGAAAAAGAAAGTAATTCATTTAGAAATCTATGTAACAAATATGATTGTCCCGAAGGATGAATCATATTCAATACATTGTCCATATTGATGTAATTTTCTATAAGTTAATTGATTTTGTATCGTGTTTCATTATCATTAAACAACATATTCTCGACAAATTATTTGATGATTTATATCTAGATATATTTTCACTGATCCTTAATGTGCACATCATTCGCATTTATTTGCCAAGTACATTTAATACTACGCATGTTTTTCCGGTCTAGTATAATAAATGTCATCGTCTCTTGTGTGTATGAATTGTGCCTATGTATACATGTATAAAAAAAATTACGTCAATGAACTCTTGCTTAGTTCCGATTTAATCAGATATAGATATAGATGAGCTTAACATTGATGCAGTGCATGAGATTGAGCTTCTAAACTGAACCGTATATTTGACACAGCGAACAGCGGTCTATAGACTATAGTTCAAGATGTTGTTGCCCAAATGAATAGATAGAAAGAAACGAAGAGAAAAGACATGTATGCATCCAACAGTAAAGATGAAGAGAGATGGGACCAATTACGAATAAATACGGCATAGAAGAGGAGAAAAAACGAGAAAAGAATTAGTGTGACAAACATAGTGAAGAGATATTCGGGTTAGTATGCTAGTTGCACAAAGAAAAGAAATTGAACGGATGCGCACGCACGCATACTCGAAAGCGAATGAACGAAAGAAAACGCGCATGGTTCGGAACAACTATGAAGCAATATTATGAATATTTGTTATTGTCATTATACAAGAATAACATTCTAAGTTTTTTTTCTCATTTACTAAATATAACTAATTGTAATAGGAATTCGGTAGAGAAAGAAACAATAGACAATTATTTACATGATCACACAATGAAGAAAATAACGAGATAGAATCCATGATATTGTCTCTTGTCTTGTTTCGTTCACTCGTTACACATTCATAGAATGGTCATCAGTTGTAAAGAAGAGGAAAAAGAGGAAAGAATCCGAAAATGAGCTTATTGATTATTTATTCATGAGAACAAGTTCAAATATAGGGGAACTAACAGAAAAAAATCGGGAGAGAAAAGCAAGATAGACACAACATCAAGTCGATGTAATAAAAACTAAAAGAAAGACTAAGTCGACTGACGCGTGTATATCTATAGATAGTAATAATTATCATGCACATGCACGTGCTTATTTCTTACATATAAATGAATAATTTAATTTGAAAATCATATCTATTGGTATGCTACACTTACTTTACTACTGATTCAAGTTATCATCATTAATAATAATAATATAAACAAGATGTAGGTAATCAGTTTTGATTATTCATAGATAGAGAGAAAAAAACAAGGAAAGCGATAGAAATCTCAAAGGATTATTTCACTCATAAACGATCATTTTTCTGTTATTGATAATAAATATCAATAGATTTAAAAATTGAAAGAAAATTTCTCTTCAAATAAACAAAATAATGATCGAACTCAACGGAAAATAATCGGAAAGCTTCTGTGAGAGCATACATATACATATATTGTCATGTATTTTATGTTTTATAATTCGACATCTTCCGGTTTTCTTTTTCCATCAAAATAAACATACACGTTATCTGTTCAAATCCCAGCAAATATAACTTAACAGTTCTTTTCATATTGTTCTTCAGATTATTGATTTCAGACAAAGAAACAAAGACACAAGTTTTTACTCTAATCTCTCAACGGGATCATTCAGAGATTGTTTATAACGTTATAGAAGAAAAAGATTAGTAATAGTACTTTCAATAATGTAATATTACTAATAAGAGCACGCACATCGCACTTGCCCTTCGCTCCGGAAATGAAAAACTTTTTCTTGAGAATTGGTAATAGCGCGTGCTAGATCTTGCTGTGCCCATTTTCTTCTTCAAGATCTTTCTCTCTCTCTCTCTCCTTCTCTGTATATGTGTGTGTCTCTTTCTCCCCTTTTTTTCGTAGTATTTCTCGTTCATCATCGAGCAAAGTTTTTCTTTGCCTCTTGACAAACGATTGCAATAGTTGAATGCAAATGTGATACCCGGGTGTCGGTTTAAATGATTTGTGTTCTCTTCAAACGTCATCAAGTTTGCACCGAATTGTAATCCTTCGATTTGCTTCGTCTCGTGTGTGTTAATTTAATTCTATCCGTTAGAAATCTACATTTGTCAATAACAAAAACACTTGCAAATGTATTCGAGAACGACCAAGTTTGACATACTACTTAAAATAATCGTTTTTCTCTTCTGTCAATACATTTGTCTATTTAAATGCGTAAGTTTTTACTACTTTATTATAGATATATCAAACGAAACAATTACTATTTTACATTTACATGTTAATCATAATTAACCATGATCAACAAAATACTTGCAACCAAGAGCAAATAATACGTAAATAAATATTTTCATTTCTGTCCTGACCTAATCGTCTAACATTGTTTCCAAATGTTCTATTGACAAGTCTTAAGACTTAGAATGATTATTTCCTCTCTAATTTTTTTTTTATTGTTTGTCGTTTTTTCTTCATTCATGTGTAAAGATAGAAAGTTGGACAGCTGTCAAAGACATGCTGACATACCCTAAACACTAATATCAAATGGCCTTTAAGTCGTTAGTAGAAAAAGTGTACCACAAAGAATATTAGATTATATTCTTCGAGCTATTGATGTAGACAGCAGTCTTTCTCTCTCTCTCTCTCTCTCTCTCTCTCTCTTTGAGATCAATTTTCAATTGCCTACAGCCTTATTACATTGTCCTCATCATTCATATGGGAATCAAATATGCGCATTCTATGAATATCAGTTGTTCGTATGACAGAAAAAAGAAAATTCTATTGTTGTTGTCATCTACTAGTTACTCGTAAATTTCAATCGCCCTTGGTTTGGGCATTGCATTCGTGATGGCATGGCTCAAGCATCATCGTTCAAATCGTCTATACACTATCAAGTGTGCAAGTCAAACGTTGATAATAATATTCCACCTGTTTCACCAATAAAATCATTACAACAAACACATTCACCAATTATTAATGATGATTTATATGAAATTCAAATATCACCATCTAAGACGCCGAGAACATCAACACACATATCATCATCCAATCATCATCCATCATTATTAAAACATTATATTCCTTTAAAATCAACTAGTGGTTATGTATCATCATCATTTGACTCAACAGCTCGTATTAAACCAATTAAATCATTATCATCGTTTTCTAATGTTCTTCCGAAAAATCCACACGGTAGTTTAGGATCAATTCATTCACTGCCAAAACGAACAAGTATACAACAACGTACATCAATTATTTCTTCAAATCCACCGAATCAACGACATTCAGCATCAAGACAATCAATATTCGATACACTTGCAACGACATTGACAGCTGTACGAAAAAGTTCAACATCAGCATTAGCTCTAGCGCAACAACGATTATCTACTGATAATGGAAATCTATTTTCTGCTTATCAAGGTAAAATTTTAAAACAATCATTAATAATTAGTTTTGCATTAGTGAAATGAACTTAAATTGACTTAATCCGTAGGGATAGATAGAGACGAATAAGGAAAACATATAATAATACGAGTAAGAAGAAGCAAAAAAAAATGACGCAGACTAATAGATTCGAGACAGGAAATCTCTGATTAGATATTTTTACTTTCTTTCAATCGTAGACCAGTATATCGTGATTCCGCAGATTCCAATTACGAGCTAACTCTTTTGAATATCCTGACATTAGATAGAAATATTTCTTAATCGGATTGTTTTATTGAACAAAATTATTTCAGGAGATTTCATTCGTCAATCACGTCAGTTACGTAAAGCTCGTAAACAAGATATAAAAGCTCGTTTCGAAAAATTCGATTTAAATCCTACAACAACACATCGTCCCCATTTCACATTTATATTCGATCCAAGCGGTCGTTTATCATATTATTGGACATCAATTATAAGTCTGGCATTTCTTTACAATTTTTGGATAATTATATTTCGTTTTTCATTTCATGAATTAACATCTGATAATTTTATACTTTGGTTTATATTTGATTATACATGTGATTTTATTTATTTAATGGATATAATGTTTAATTTTCGTACAGCATATTTAGAAGATGGTGTTTTACAAACGGATCCAATTAAATTACGCCATTATTACATGAATACAACTAGATTTTATATTGATTGTCTTTGTCTAATGCCATTAGATTTTCTTTATCTATCGATTGGTTTTAAATCCATTGTTCGACTTTTTCGTTTGGTTAAAATCTATCGCTTTTGGACATTTTTGGATCGCACAGAACGACATACGAATTATCCAAATTTATTCCGTACTATTGTTATGATCCATTATTTATTAGCAATATTTCATTGGAATGCATGTTTAATATATATATTACAAGCACGAGCAAAATTAGGTTCAGGAAAACGTTTCTCATTTACGTTCAGTGATAATGATCTCGACTATTTCAAAGCATTGTAAGTAAAAGTTATTCTTCTATTTCAAACAACAATGCACATAGAAAAAAAACAAATATATTCTTTCAAGATATTGGTCTATAACAACATTAACATTAACACAGAGTCATGATACAAAACCGATATTTAAAGAGGATTATATTTTTTTAAGTGTTCAAATGATTTTTGCTTTATTATTATTTGCAACAATTATGGGGCATGTTGCATCCATTGTATCTAATTTAAGTAATGCAAGAAAAGATTTTCAAGGTAAAATGTTCATCAACAATATGCTTACATGTATATGCATAAGAATTGTGTTGTTATTATTTTTTAGCAAAATTGGATGCTGTTAAAACATATATGTCGTTGAGACGTGTCCCAAATACTCTTGAAGATCGTGTCATTCGATGGTTAGTCTATTTAATTTTATTTGAAAAGAATGCTAGGATGGTATTCTATCTACTTGAGATAATGGATGATACATTATTAGCGATAGTCGTCGACAAATAAATAAAATATGTGTCGTTCACTTAGTGACTTTCACTTATCGATAGAGAGATGTGGATGATATTCGACGCTCTTGGCTAAGAAGTATCTAAGTAGGGAAAAATCTTCGATTACAGTAATAATGTCAGATCAAATAAGTATATTGAATTTTTTTTGTCCTATTACATGTTTGTAATTATTTTTCATAAGATCATTCAAATCTTTTCATTATGAACGGCATTTGTCTGAACGAGAAAAGAATATGGAAATTGATTCTAAAAAGACAACAATATGAAATATATGATTTTGTAGAAATGAATTTCATCAATAATCATTCGATGTATTACATTTGACCTAAAACATAACAGCTATATTACTCTGTATAATATTACTTATTATCTTGAAGTACTCTTCAATGAAATATTTAACGTGCTATAAAATACATGTGAAAGATATCGAATACTTAATATATATATATATATTCATTTGTATTAGAACATTGAATAGCAATTAACTTTAGAAAACTTGAAATAGAAAAATCAACTTGTCCTTGACTTTGTTCCTTCTAGGTTTGATTATTTATGGATGAGTCATAAGTCAGTTGATGATAATCATGTTCTATCATTATTACCATATAAACTTCGGGCTGAAATAGCTATTCATGTTCATTTAGATACTTTGAAACGAGTGAGTTCTAATGAAAGTTTTTATGTTTACTTTGCCATTATTAATATCATGAATTTTATATTTTATAGGTTGAAATATTTCAAAATACAGAAGCTGGCTTTTTAAATGAATTAGTTTTACGTCTCAAACCGGTTCTGTTTTCTCCAGGTGACTTTATTTGTCGTAAAGGTGAAGTTGGCAAAGAAATGTATATTGTTAATCGAGGAAAATTACATGTTATGGCTGATAATAATAAAACTGTTTTAGCAACATTGAAAGCCGGTAGTAATAAAAATTTGTTCGAAATATTACTGTTGACTGTCAAAAATTGTCTGTGGTTTTTTCTACAAGGTTCCTATTTTGGAGAAATAAGTATTTTAAATATGGGTAGTGGAAATCGTCGAACAGCGTCAGTACGATCAGTGGGTTATTCAGATTTATTTTGTCTATCGAAAGAAGATCTATGGGAAGTATTAAAAGAATATCCAGCTGTACGTGTTAAACTTGAATCCATAGCTGTGAAACGTCTTGAAAAACATAAAAAGCCACTCATGCAACTAAGTAATTCAGGAGTCATTTTGACTAAAACAGAAGAGACAGAATGCATTTTATTTCATCTCTTTTTCCTTTGTAGTTAATTTAAAACGAAGTAAAAGTACACCAGGTTTAATTGAAGCAAGTTGTCGTCTTCCATTTCATGTACCTGTTCGTCGAACAGGCAGCGGTATACAACGTCGTTCATCAATTAAAGAAACCGACATAAAAGCTGCTGCGTTGTTAAGTCCTCCAGTCGATCAACAACAACAATTGAGTTCTTCAAATTCTTTATTAACTGTTGCACCGCTTGCTTCTTCATTAAGTGTAACATCATCATAAAATACATTTTAATTGATTCTCAGCTAGTATCTATACAATCATAACCATTGAAATTTATTTTCGAACTTCTTCAACATAGACAAGATGCAAATTAGATATTATCATCTGATAATCACTATTCTCTTTATTATCTTTATGTATATAGTTTCTTTTTAAAGATTGTCAGATTATCTAGGAGTTTATTTGAAAAACACAAACAACTTGTATCAGTAACAAAGTCCAAACGAACGAAACAGAGAACAATACATATTTATACGAAAAGAGAGATGAGTTAGTCATTGAATTGAATTTTGATCTATCTCAAATTTTTACAACAACAATAATGATGAGAATTTATACGAAATGATGAGCGTGATGAAGCCAAGGCAACCTAAAATAGAATAAATATTCAACAAACAACAAATATATGTATATTGAACAATATACTGTTATCTTTCGACCATCGGCAATAGAACCATTCTTAACACGTATAGCATTCATACCATCACCTATATTAAGACAAATAAATATTCTAAATGCACAAAGCTATCGTTTACCGGCTAGAAAATTTTGAGTATCTGTACTTTACTTTTATTGAATACATTGATTTTTATTTCAATCGTCATCAATGAGTGTGTTCGTTTCGAATGAAAGACAATGAAAAAAGAAAACTAATGTGTTCAAGTACGACGGAAATACTCAAGTTTTCTTTCCGGAAAACTAAATTTTGGTTTCTTTTGTGTACAAAAATAAATTTCATCGACTCGAGGCAAAAATTTCATATTCTATTATTCTATCATTCACATATAAAAGTATAAACACTTAAATGACTTCATTTATTTCATGAGGAATTTAACCTCGACGTCAGATAAATTGTTATGAAGATCATTGATTCGAAAGTTTGATTCTCATCGATGAAGTCGTTTCGTGTTTTGTTTTGAATAAATTCACAATGGAAACGTTGTTGATCGAATGGAAACTACTAAACTCGAATTAATAACTGTATATTGGTATTTCCATATCGATGATATTGAATTGAGTTATCTGATTCAGCTTATTCTATGTTCTCTACTTACTTTGCCGAAGAAATGTAATGAATCCAAAGCCCTTGAAAAATAAACAGTTTGATTTTATTTATAAACGAATACAAAAAAAAAAGGAAAACAAATTACTTTCGAGCCACGTTCATTTGAAACAATCTCAGGATCTTTTACTGGTCCGAATACCTTGAACGAGAAAGGTGAAGTATGATAAGTAATTATATGTATATATTTTTTTCAAGTTGCACATCTTACTAAAAATTGTTTTCTTAAATCATCAATAGTCCATAGAAAAGGAATATTACCAACATGAATACGTAATGGTTGTTCTTCTTCAAAGAACTATAAAAATTAAAATAATACTCGTTAGTAAAACGAAAACTATGCTTTAGTCTATATTTACGTGTTCGTAAGATGGCATCGATAGATGTCGATTTATTGTTGATAGTTGTGTTGAATTCGACTGAAATATTGGTTTTTTATCCGGCTAAAGAAATAAATCAATAGTTTAAACGAACAAGAATAACAAGAATAAAAATTAATGATCTACTAGATTAAAAGATGACGTTGACAAATGTCGATTTAAACTTCCATTTGATGATGAAATTTCCGTGCGCAAGATTTGCTCATCTAATTGATGAGGATAGAGATGCATTGCAGCAAACTATTTGGCACAGAGAAAAAAACAAACCGTGTAAAATTTCTATGTACAAAATAACTCAACTACGTAATGAAACAAACTTTTTCACATGTTGGTATTGGTATATGTCGATTCATTGTTGATCTTTCTTACTCTTGCCTTGTTTGACGAACAAATATCGATATATATATGCTCAAATGATCAACTGCTTGTTGTGCTGATGGAGAAATTTAAATACGAAAAAAAGAAGAAGAAGCACGTGTTGGACATGTATATGATAGACAGGAATTAAAAATGATGAATCATGCGTTAAAATTTTGAAAAACATTATTTATTTTCTTTGTTTCCATAGAATGCATTAAAAGAATAATTAATCTATATCCATAGATCTCTGATACTTTTGACATGAGTTTTTACAAGCGATGTGTTGATAATTAGTGTATTATTTCTTTCACCTTGTTTATTGTATGAAAGGGAATCTTCAATTTGTATAAGAACTAAGTATTTTAGTACGATTTTAATAATTTGTTGTTCGTAAATGTTGAATAATGAATCAATCTTTCCTCTTTGATCATGAATTAAAATTTATTGGTTTTTTAAAATGGTTTTATTCATGTTTTTACATGAACCTTCAATTATTGAAATATTAAAACTGCATGGCTAAACTAATATCGTATCTTCTTATTTTATTGATAGTCATTTTTTTTTGTTGAATCGACTTTCTACTTTTAATTCATCATTTAATCGAACAACTAGCTAATAATAATATTCGCTGTTGTTAAATTATAAGAAAATTACCATTAATTTTGTCTTAAAGACCTTCCAAACAAATAAGCATATTAGGAGAAGTATTGCTAGGTGTAAGTAAAGTTGTACTAAGCAATATTTTACACAGAGATAAATTTTTGTACTTGACCATATAGTTAATCGATATATATATATAGGATATACTAGTACAGCCATACAAAGATCAGTATTGTTTCCAACATAGGCAGAGATAGTTTTACTATTCTTATCTGAAATTATTTTCTTTCCGTATGTTTTAGTTACTTCATTATATAGTATCTTAGCAGTTGCACACGAAAACTAGTTTAATCTGATAGTTTGATGTTAATATTGGATGGAAAAAGATAGCTATGTTGCAACGATCGAATTCGATCTACATACATCAAGAATACATGATCTGATTGTTGCAATGTTGAACTGAATTCGAATGTTTTCTTGAAAAATATCTACATTTTATCGTCGTTTACTAGTATGCATAGAAAATCTTTTTATTTATTCTTGAGAAACCTCTAGAAATCGCCATCAATGAATAGTTCATGTATACATCCAAGTCCAAAACGCTTGTTCTGTCGATGAAATTTTGTTTTCTAAAAAAAGGTTATAACTGAATAGAATAATACGTACTTCTAGCCAGAAATGCTCAATTAAGAGGTTGTTGTCAGTAAGAGAGAGGACTAAGGTTGTCGAACATATGAAACTTAATCATAATAATTTTCATGTAGATTACTTCTCGAAAATAGTACCTACTTTCTCCAATTTACTTGTTTTTAATATAGACATATGGCGATGTTCACACCGTCAACTGACGACCAATGAAACATCACTCATAATGTCAGTAGGAGAACGGAACAAAACAAGTTTTAAAACTTTATGAAAATATTTTTAGATCTGATCTGTATCTAGGGTTAGCATACGAAATGATTTTCAAACTACTCAATCAATTAGAGAACTATTTTTCAGCTATGTATTTGTATTGTGCCATGTCTCTGAGAAAAGAAATGGCCTTTGTATGTAGACATTTATTCAAATGCAGTTTCATGAACCAACGCGTAAGGGGAAAGCATCGCAAACTAATAAAGTACGAGCGCAGCATTCCATGTCGGAAAGTTTCAGACTGTTACGATAATATGTTAATTTGTATAATTATGACAGAACAAAATGTTAGTTAAAAATTATTGAGTATTCTACACTTGAGAATGATCCGCTTGCTGATTCAATTCGTCTCTTTTCGTGATTCAAATATTGAACAGTCATATAAATTAATTAGATATTTTAGAACTTGTGATGCGCTGTGTCAAGCGATACAGTAGATTTGTTTGTTTCATACTTGCATTTCATGTGTAATCATGACATAACAGAAAGCAGATTGACATTATTTTAAAACTCATTCTTCAATGTTTAAAATACGATACGTACATTGAGAGCCCGGAGCATTCGAAAGAATTGTCATTTTAAGTGTGAATATAAATTTTCAGTTACTATCGTTCAATTTTGTGTTCCTATTGTAGTTGTTTTTCTTCCTTTTCTTCCTCTTCCTCTTCTTCTTCTTCTTCTTCTTCTTCTTCTTCTTCTAGCACTCCCGAAATAATCACTAGATTAATTTCAACGCATACCAGAACATTAAACATAAAGAAATTTCATCACGCAAAAAAAGATGAAGGTAAATAAGACGTCTATTAAAAGATTAATGGTAGTACGTAGCTGCTAGTATTAGCCTTCTCTTTGTTTCTATTCATATAAATGAATCATTTAACTAGATTTTCTTGCGTGCATCATATTTTTTCAGGTTCATCATTGCCTCGTTGGAGAGCATTATCCCCACTGTTCGTTCACTAATACATTTTAAGGTTTATTTATTTATTCTTTTTCTACCGAAGACTCTATTCGACTTGGACGGCAGATTTTATCAGGTTATACTTATGCATTCTATTCTTTGAACGTGAAAAAAATATGTTTCAATGTCTTCAACTTCTTATCCTGATTTTTTTCTTGCATTAATGCTGGAATTCTTAGACATTCTTTTCTTGAGTTTTCGGTTCTTTTTCTATTCCATCATTTTTACATCATGACATAAATCTCATCATGGAGTTTTCATTATCTCCTGATTATAAAGTACTTGTCAATTTTTCATGCATAAATACCTCTTTAAGTGTGCTTGCCTAGACACATTTTGATCATCACGCACAGTTTTCCATAGTTCAGTATTAATTTTGTTTTTTGAATCTATTCACAATTTCTTTTGGAAGTGACGAGAGATAGTCGCATAGATCTATATTCAAAATATGGCAGATATTGAAAATCAATTGAATACTTTTCGTCAATGGGTACATGAACAACAGCCAATCGTTAATTCACTTGATACGGATGAATTTTTGTCGCGTTTTTTACAAGTTACGAATTTTCAAATTGAACATGCTAAAGAATGGCTCATACGTTTCTGGAAATATCGTACAGAAAATCCACAATGGTAAGTCAATCAATACAAAATTCGAACAAAAATATAACAATCATTTTTGAAATTTTCCAGGTTTACCGATCGTGATCTTGTTAGAAATCCATTGATGAGTGAGATAGCTAGTACTGCTTATTATTTTCAATTACCAAAAGAAACCAAAGAGAAACAACTTGTTGCTGTTATGCGTGTTGGACATTATGATCCAACTAAGCATTCATTAGATGATGTAACAAAATATGCATTTGCTGTTACAGATATTCTCAATACTCAAGATGCAGGACGAACGCATGGCTTCATTATATTATTGGATTTATCGGAAGTTCGATTACAACATGTAAGTCAATTTACACCTGATCGTGTTCATCGTTATGTTGATTGTTGGGAAAAAATTTATCCAGTTAATTTAACGCAAGTACATTTCTATAATTATCCGCGTATATTTGATCCTGTCTTGCATTTATTTCGAATGTTTCTTTCTCGTAAGTTAAACGATAAATTATTTCTTCATTCAAAATCATCAGATGAATCAACAAATAAATCTTTACATCAATATCTTGATCCATCAATATTACCCAGTGAATATGGTGGTGAATTAGATTCAATTGAAGAAATTAATAAAACATTTATTCAATGGACACGTGAAAAAAATGATTATATGATTCAATTCGATCAATATAGTATTGATACTAAACAAGCATCGAAGTTATTGAAAACCATTCAAAAAGACAATGATTCATAATGATTACAGTATTTGTTGTCATGCTTCATTTATCTGTTGTTTTAGTGAATTAATTAAAATCACCTAGATATATATATATACTTGCTTTTCATGTTGTTCGTGTCTAAATAAATCATTTGGCGTGCATGAAATTTCAATAAGTATTTTAGAATCTACATCATGCCTGTGGACTATTAAAAATATGAACGAATAAGCAGATACTACAATATTTATAACATCATACGAGGATAGAAATGATGACAATCAATGTCTCATTTCATATTCTCTGTTTGTTTTACATTCCTACAATGACAGAGAGTAGCTTTTAACATCGTAAGAAGATGCTCTTCTGATGATAAATGTGCATCTGAATAAATGATTTAGTTTACGACATATACATATCACAAAAAAAATGTAAAACAACGTTTCACGTTGCAGTTTTAAGACAATAACAACTAACGATTCGAACTTCTCAACTGGTAAGAATAGAAATCGAATAAAACTCTCCATATATAATCGGACTGTTTTCATGAAATTCTCACGTTAGTATTCAATTGGAAGGAGTCTTGGCTATGTTCAACAAACAAGGCTGACATACAAGTTTGATAGACGACTCATTTATCTATTCAATTTCTTATCATATGGATTTTATCCTTTTCTCCTACATGCAAACAAGCTCGACAGACCATATTGCATATTATTTGAAATCCTAGTTCTTCATGCGAATGAAATTAGGATAGCCGTGCTAATTCTTCGGAAGATTCTCTACTGCGGATGCAAGTTATTCTTAGATTATGATAAGACAAGCTTATTTGAAAAGAAGCACACAACATTTTCACATTCTACTAGAGACAAATAAAACCAGCAATTAGTGAAAATAAGACTCACACAGAAATTTAAAAGATTCCAGATAGAAAAGCACGAGCAGTGGAAAAATGTATTATTACAATAGTTGCATTTTTTCCCTCTGAAAATAGCTTAATGAAAATAATGAAAACTTTGGACTTAATGTGGAGCATCATGTACAGTAAAAATTAACTCTCTTAGTGTTTTATTCTAGATATGAGGATTTCACGAAAGGTTTCTTATAGTGCTTTGCACAACTAATACATTTCTATGATGATTTCGTCACACATATCATCCAAGCAGTTCCTTTTATGATCATTAACTAAATTTGTTTTACACTTACCTATTAGTTTACTTTTATATTGACGCAACGTAGTTGAAGTTAATATATCAGTAGGGCTGTTTGTTTGAGACATGATCATTAGCATACTACATTAAGAACATCTAGTTCTAATAACAAAGGAATACGTATATTTACTATTAATTCAGCAGGGGAAAAGAAAATGATTGGTGAGATAAATGCTTATTTCAAGCGGATAAATGCCGTCAAGGTCAAAAATGAATTCTTACTTTTCTGTTCTTATACTGTACATACATGTATAGGGATCCAACGATGACGGTGAATCACCGGTTCACCGTTCTAACGGCAACCGCCCCTACCGGTAACCGTTCGAACTGGTGATCGTTAATACCGGTTTATGCCGACTAGTATGAGTGTATCCGGGCTAGAACTGGCTACTGGTATGGACTGGTGGTATGTAATTCCCTGTCATTATTGCATCCCTAGTTTATACCAGTTTATACCTGCTAATACTGGCTAATACCGACTTATAACGGTAACTGGTGAAACGGCTACCAATTGGAGCGGTTACCGGTGGAATGGTTACTGGCCGGAACGGTTATCGACTGTACCAGTGAACCGATTACCGATTGTAACGGTCATCGTCACCGTTGCATCCCTATACATATACCTAACTACATTGATATATATATATATATATATATATGCATATAAACACATATATACATAAATATACCTAAAAAATAATATAGCTATATGTACATATGTATCTATAAAACTAGAATTTCTTTGAAGAATATTTGTAATTCGGCAGATGCTTGCATCAATTATTCTGACCCTTTTTCTAATTGAACTTATCAAAATTCTTATGCGTCCTCAATTTTCCGCTTCGATTGTGAATGTATATGTCGAGTTTCTATAGTAGTACTTTTCTCATGGGAAACATGAATGTAGCAATAGTACACATACGAGTGACAATTTTATTATTGATGGATTAGAGTCATCGCCTATGATATGCTTATGTGATATGCATATCAGATCATTTTTTACTTTGACAGCTTTTTTTCTGCTGAAAATCAGCATTTTTGACACCAACCAAATTGTTGTCTGACCCTTACTTGAAATGAATTTAATGCTTTTCTAAGTTCAAGAGAAAAACTGTAATTGTGTCAAATCATTCGACAATTATAATTATTGCTATTCCAGCAGGTGTGATGTACAATAGAAAAGTTTAGGTTAGTAGATTTTCAATGTTCTCTAATGTTGAACCAAAGTCTTTGTTTTTCTTCCAATTTCAGACCGATAGGAACTAAGTTATTTATCATTCTACTATATTTGTTTCGCAAAGCAAACGTAAGTGATTGTTTAAGTACGATGACAGTATCTGATTACGTAAATGTTTCTACTTACTATAAATTCTATGCATGTACTAATCGAAGTTCGATCATTCAGAATTTCAACGATCATAATACTCATCGTCTAAAAAACAATCGAAACACTTTTCACTCAACAAGAGAAGATTGTAAAAATCAAACCCAAATTTACTTTTCCATCATACATCAAAACTGATCGAATAGCAATAATTTCAATTGAGAACTAATCTGACAATTGAGAAGACATTGTGCTCTAAGTTTACATCGATACATTTGTCTGTCTTATTATGCATAGCAGTTTGTCACTATCGAAAAGAAAACAATTCTCGTAGTATATTCCTAAACGTTTACTTTTCTTTGACGAAATTCATATGAGATAAAGTTGATAATAATGTTGTACTTTAAGATTTAGATTGGCTTTAAAGACCAAACACTAACGTCATATAACCTTATCTTATCTAAGATCTATTAATTAAAATTTATTGCAAATGTACTCGATTATCTTATAGAACATGTACAGCTTTGTGCATTCTACTCTGTATCAATCTTCGAATTTAAATTTTCTGCGATCACGTTTATATTTCATAAAGTGTACTGAACTATTGACGATAAGCAATTTGTATCCGGTACAAATGGTAACTATCAACACATTGCAACAACGTCTTATAAACAAAAAATAATCTTCAATAAGAATAAAAAATGCTTATGTTCGTTATAAGTCACATAGGAAATCAGCTGAAATTGACATTATGAAAAAATCAATTATAATATTTAATATTAAGGATGTTTTTCATCAAGAAAAATTCTTTTGGTATTCTTAAGAGTCAACTATCCGTCTATCACAAGATACGTGATAGTACTGATGATAGAAATAAAACAGATTCTTCGAATTCAAAGGACAATTATTTTTCTGAATGTGGTAGTCTAGAAGAATATTCAACGTAGCACGGCCATATTTCAATTCTCTTCCAATCAATGTAATATACCCATGAAGGAACTTCGAAATAAATGTTTTTACGAGGATTTAGTCTATTTTTAAAATTGGTTGTAGTTTGTATTCTGCCAAGCATATCAATTTCGAACTGATCTTCTACTTGTATATAACATCAGATCAAAAATAAGAGGTGTCTCGTGGAGAGAATAATCATCACAATAGAAAACTGAAAAAAAATCAATGTTGCTCATACATACATTTAACGATGTTTCAAATGCTCAGAGATTTATAGTCGAAATGAACACTTCCTGCTGAATATTGAACGATTAAAGTACGATCTCTCTCTAGTCACATTTAATATTATTCCACAACAACATGTAATTATGATTGAAAATTTTAATACATTAAAAATTATCAAATTTACTCATCATCAGTCAAATATCGCATCTCAATTCTTTGCTTTGAATTTTCCTAAAAGGTCAATTATTTGTTTTTTGAAGCGGTCGGTAACTTGATGGAACCGATACCATTCTATTGCTACCCCTTTCCAGCAAAACGACCCTTGAGCTTTTAAGATTTGATACCAAATGTTTTTTGTTGAGACCTGATCTACAAGGAGTATTGTATTATATGATGCAATTAAAGTCGTTTATTACGTAGGTGTTCTTTAAAGACAGATTACGGAATTTGCGATAACAAACGAATGAATAAACACATAGTTGGTATGCTCATATGGAAGAATTTCTGTACTTTTAATAGTAGTACCATGAAATGTGTTAAACTAAGAAATATTCTAATTCTAATTCTTCTTATTATTAAATCATATTGTTTATAGAATGCTAGAGTTTCTTGTATTTTTTAACTTCATTATTCCAAACTATTTGATTAGTGCATGAAACAAGAACAACATTCTAAACGAAGAATAATATCTTCAAAATCACGTTTTTGTATTCGTTTTCGAAATTTAATGTTTTGTTTTGTTTTCGACGACGTTTCTTCTTTATTTAATGTCAAATTTTTTTTATCAAGTTCAAATACCCAAGTAATATATCGTTGAAGTTCTTCGTTCGATATATGTGGATCAACAAATTGAACAGCTTGTTTGAACTTATTAATCGATACTAATCTTTAAATATAAATCATATTAAAAGTATAACATTCATACAAGACAAAACTTACGGTTGGCCCATAAGTAGATCTTGTATTTTTTCAATATATTGACTTTTATCTAAGTGTAATTGTTGACGTATGCTCATTAAAAATTCTCCTATTTGACCATCATCAGTTTCGGTAAATAGTAATAAAAATTCTATATCAATGTTGTCTTTTGATGATTTTTTTAGATCTTTTTCTGCCGAACTAATCAAATATAGTATACAATCATTTGTCCAATACGGATAGAGCTCGTGAAGAGATGATACTAAATCCGACCATTGTATTGTCCATGACAACTTCGAAAAAATCAAATAAGAAAAATGATTTAAACTAATCGTTCACATATAAGTCACGATTATTTGAATCAAATCTTTGAAAGAATATGAGTTTCTTTTACAGAAGCTAGTATAGTTTTTTTATGCGTAATTTGATTTTTCGATATTTGATGTGAACACTTGCATATCGATTGAACACGACCGAAACACGAGGTGTCATAAAAGAATGACGAAGCAAACACAATATATATTCAAGATAGAGAGAGGGTTTATTGGAAAGTTATACTTTGAATACTTCAGATTTTGAGGAGACTTTATTCAATACATCGACGTTTTCATGTTTTTTTGAAAATAGTATACTGTTAAGATTTACATGTGTACGAAGAATCATATGAGAATTCGAAAAATTGAGTCTTCCGAGAGAACAGATTTCAGGAGTATGAATGTTTAAATTTCGATGGGTTATTCTAAATGTGATAGAAATTCAAATGATTTTAGAAATCTTGCGATGAAAAAATCACTGAAATCGATTGGATGCAGTATCTGAAAAAAGTATTCAGTCAAATTGAATAAAAACGAATAATATGCTGAGGAAGAAAATACTTTTACCTCTCAAAGAAAGTTATCTTGATAAGAAAATTACGAATTGAATATACGACTAGGCTCTATTTGTTACATGAGAGAAGCTTGCCGTACCTTATTGAATAGATTGATTTTTGTTGTTCTTTAGTTGTAGATTATTTAAGTATTGAAACTTAAGATAGACTATTGTTAAAGTAACACCGAATACAAAAAATTTATGCCTTCCTACAATGACTTTCAGAAGATTGCATAAATGAAGCAATTTTAATTTTTAATAGATTGTAAAAAATCGATTGTTCAGATGCTTCATAAAACCAAAATATTTTTACAAAAGTGTAGACTAGGTTGTCTTTATATGAAATTGTCATAACATGATATACGTGTGGATAAGACAAGACTAATGCATTTTTTTTTGCCTACTTCTATGCATTCAAACGAATCCAATTCAAGCTCTAACTTCAAAAATTTGATCTTAATACAAGTAGACAATAGTTTTGAAAGTAGAGTATGGTTTAGTCAAAATCTGAACCTTACCAAATTCAGATTCACAAGAAGCATATGGACATGAACTTTTCTGTTAGTACGAATGATTGCAGTATTGTATGATCTCTTATTTTGAACTGTGGTAGTTTTAGTAAACAAATAACGATGCACATCTTAATAGCAGCAGCATTCTTTTTTTCCCCTTCTCTAACTTAACTGTAGTGTTTTTATGTTTGAAATATCCTCTGTATAATAAGTACGTAATTAAATATCTTTTTTCTTTGTACAATATCAGAACAAGTAGCGTCTATCTAATGATAGACTGAGTCCCTTTTATGAAAATTTCTATGAACTCTTGGATAATTGAAAAAGATTCTAGTCATCTTTTGAACATATAAATCTCATGCTGTTCATGAAATAAGATAATCAATTTTGTTGTACTATACCTCAGGATCATTGGATAGGTATATTGGCAAGTGTCTATGATTGCCCAGGACGAAGCTACTCAAGAGGGTGTTATAAACTGTCTGACAGCCCTCGTGATCAAAAGTAAGGATTCGAAGATCCCTTCTCCCTCCCCCTAAAATTAATTAAGTAACACTTGAACTATCCAAAGGCGTCGGAATCCCAGCATTCCGACCAGGGTCGCGATCATTCCGACATCCGACAACTTCCTATTGGAATCCAATATCTAGGATTGTGACAACTTCCAGCGGATTTCTATCGGATTCGATAGATTCTCAATAGGATCCAACGGAGTTCACGAATTGGATCAGCAGTCCAGAGTCGTCTATAAAATCTGATGTCAAATTTTTCATTCGTCTAACTTCTCTTCATTATTCATCATATAATTGGTGTAATCTTCACAAATAATATCTATGTGAATGCCAATATGATATTTCACTATTTTTTATTATCTTTTTCGCGCTTTGCAGACACATACACAAAACAAATTAATTTTCTTCATAAGACTCTTTATTTCATAAAAGAGAATAGTCTTGTAACTTCGTTCTCAAAATAGCTGACAAGATACGTAGAAATTTTCTGTAAGACATTCTTGAGTTATTTTGCATACTCCGAAAATATTCAATCAGAAAATTCTCAGAATAGATTGATGGATCTCAATAAGTATGATAAAACTTGTCATAAATTTTGAATTCTTTCTGCTAGGAAATATCCACGTTCGAAATCGTCTCTTCATTTGTTTTTCAAAATTCATGAGTGTATTATATTTGAAGAAAAACAAATAAAAATAAAAAATTTAGAACATTTTCTAGTCCATGTAGAAGAACTTGAGAACAGCGCATCGAATAATTTCCAGTTAGCAATGCAACTGTTAGGATCGTTCAATTCTACATAGACCACCATGAGCAAACCATTGAACTAGAATGAAATTTGATTCTTTTTGATCGGATTATGCGAATTAATTGAAAAGGCAGAAAGAAAAGACATAAAAAGGAAAACCTAGAATAACAACCCAATGTCGAAAAAATCTACATAAGACGAAGGTGCAGAAAAATTCTTGCGAATGAAAATGTACAATCCAAAAGATATCTGTAGATAACGAAATTTTAGTTTCCGAGCTGGTGTTAGCAATTACGAGAATAGTTAAATTTCTCTTTGTTATTGTCTACAGTGTATAGTAGTTCACTTCTAATACGTAAACTACATGTATATCAGTATAGTGGAAATAAAAAACAAGTAATTTGAAACGATTAGAGCGTAATTCACCAAAGATGAAATTAACGCAAAGAAGCTATTCGGTGGTCTAGCATTACTAATTGGGTCACACAAAAAAAGAAAACAATACTTATGAATTTGGATTTTTCTTTTGTTATTTTCTTTTATCCTTTGATTTAACAAAAGTTTTCTGGTATTCAAAATTATTTATAAATTTCGATTTTCGACGCTTTTCTTGTTCTATTTCTTTCGTTCGACATTTGGGATTTCTGTCTTTTCCTCTTCGGCGTTTTCCTACATTTTTTTTATACATTTGCCTGTTTGACATGTTCCTTTTTCGGCCACTTTCACCGAACCCGGATTATTTAACTGAAATTGTTTCCTTCTACTTTTTCGTCAACGATAAGAAATTAAATTAGAAGAAACAACTTTCCCAGGGTGCGAATTTAGAGTAGAAATTCCTACTATGCTTCCAAAATTCAAATTCGATGGAATAGTAATGATGAAATTTAATCCAAGAACGAATTTCGACGAATGATTCTATACGATTATATCAAATTTTATTTACCATACTCTTTACAAATACTTTTGTTCAACGAAAAAAGCTATAATTGAAACTCAATCGAGTTTAATGTTCTATTTATCTAACATACAACATATTTATCTACTTGTACCACGATTTATCACCTCATCAATCAATAGATTCTTCGTCTCACAAGTATTATGTTTATTTCACTACCAATGAGTATCAAAGCACAAGACAAGAACATCGATAAGATGTACGAGGAACTTAGACGAAGATAGGCAATATTAAAATTATGATTAAAACACGGATGATTTTGTTTTCCGAAAGTGTAAAGAAATCAAAGATCTGATTAATATAGATATACCGAAATACATTCGGCACATCGATCATTATTCTGTTCGAAAGAAATCTTTCTTAGATACTACTAAATTATCGTAGAACATCTATCGAAATCGATAGGTAGACTCGTCGCATACTGTATTTGATGACGATTTCGAACATCGTTTAATTAAATGTTGCAGAATACGAGCAAATTCTTTCATATCATAGTGATAGACATCTTCTTCGATTTGTCCAATTAATATTTGCCAAAATAGATTTATATCATAATTATTCCGATAACGATTGCATGCATCTTGTATATTATAACTAATTTCAATGGCTATTTCTTTACTATCAAATCTTTTAACTAGATAATTAAATACATAATCAGTGATACTCATACGGGTATTACTTTCTAACTAAATGAAATAGAAAATTTCATATTTTCTACATGATACTTCAATTTATTTCATTGGTTTACATGTTTTTCATCGAATAATCTATTTGACCAAATTTCTTTAATTAATAAGCCAGTGATTCTTCGATGTATATGTCGATTTTTTATTGATGTTTCATTTGATGATGAATCAATGCATAACTTTTCAAAAAATGTATTTTTCTTATTGAAATTCTAAATAAATCGATTAATTATTAATGTTATATATAACTCAAATAAATATATTTTTACTCTCTATTACCATTGAAAAGTATTCATTATTATTGTCGCCCGTATTTCCATGGACGATTTCATTGATTAATACATCAACTAATTCTTCACTTGTCTTGTTAGTTGATAGATTTTTCCATTGTATTATAATATGAGAACATTTATTCCAATCAGGTCTGAACAATATTTATGCATATATATTTATATATAAATATATGAATAGAACTATTTATGACGTACAGGTTTGAATTCCTTACAGAATATCTTAGGATAGTTTCCTTATATACTTTAGTAATTAATTTATTTGATAGAAAAGTATGTCTTATATATATTTTCTTTATAGTTTTAATCGTTTTGTGACAATCGTATATTTATCGATCATTATAAGTATTAATCTGATGTGTTTTGTATCGACATTTTAATATGAAATCTTTTTTTCCACAGTGTCACCATTGAGAATTTCTAGAAAGCTGAAAGACATAGCCTTGAAGGTAAATGAAAATGTTCTACAGCTGTAAGGTCATCTTATCTCTAAATACTGAAGGCAATTAAACATTACAGATATTGAAAGTATTTTTTTTTATCAGAAGACTATGAAACCGAGAATATCTTCAAGCTGTTTATGAAGAAACAAGAATATAACTCCATTTAGAACTGTTTTTCTTTTACCGTGGTGTAAGAATACTCTTATTCAATGTCCATTCAGAATAATAACTGTTCCGTTCTGTTAGAATTTTATTTGTATGATCAATTAAAAACCTACAAATAAAATTTGAATGTATTTCAAAAGAAAATATATCTCACTTGCAATTATCAATTAATTCATAAAAATACGTTTTTAATAGATCAGTTTCAATTTTCAATTTATTATATTCAACATATAAACTATCGAAATCTTCTTTTAATTCAACTTTACTATCTTTGGAAAAAATAACATTTCATTACTTATTTGTTTCTCATGAAATGTAAAACTATCGACTTACAAGCATATTCTGTATCAATTAAAGATTGAATCGAAAAAATAAGTTGTCTACGACATTGCCTAAAATCATTGAAGAATAGATATATAAAATATAAAATATAAAATTTTATTTTAATTTAGAAAAATGTTCTGCGAAAATAATTGTTGTTATTCAACTTTTTATAGTCATGTCGAACAAATATTATTCAAGAATTCAAGTTTTCTTTGATATATCCTTTCTATGTTATCAAATTGAATCCATTAGTCGTGATCTGATGTTTTTTATCTTCGCATATAGTTGCTTAAAGTGCAAATGCATTGGACAATTAAAAAATACCTTCCCTCGATTGTATTTTTCTACGATACAAGGATCTATTCAATAGTGCTTTTTGACATAACATAAAGATCATTTCTAGTAGTTGAATTCGAATAATACAAAGAAGTTGTTTGTAAATGCGCAAAAGACACATATAATTGATATCTGTTTGTTAATTCAAAACAAAGACGATTTGCGTTCTAATTTCTTTCAAAATATATCTTTATGCTATATTAATTAACAGGTATTTTTAATTCACTTCTAATACATGCACTTACAAAAGTGTAAAGCGAAGTGTAATAATATCTATTGCACATTCATTAGAGTCACTATATAAATCATCATCATAAAAATGTTTTAACAAAGAATTCTCATCATTCATTTGTGCTTGTAGGTTCTTGTGTACTTAAACTGATGAAATTCTTAAGTTTATCTTGATACACCATCTGATATAGATGTCGTCGTAGAGGATTCTTTCAAAGTTTAAATTTAAATTTAAATTTATCGTTAAATTTAAATTTTTTTTATTATCTTGAAGATACAAGTTTTCATTTGACTATCAATGCACATATATTCATTCCACACGTTGAGTTATGATAGGTTAGTCAAAGTCTATTTCATCCAATCGTTCGGACACACCCCATGCTCTGTTGTGTGATACTTGATTCGTCTATATCGTATAGAATAAAAAGTAAGAGAAGAAAAAAGAATATCTGTTCATTTCTATTCTTTTGAAGCATCATGATTCGTTTAACGCATTCATTACTCGTACTTGCTTGTATTGCAATTGCATATTCAACAGACTATTTTGTTGAAAAATTCGAAGGTAACTAACTTATAAAATTATCTTTGACTAGTTTTAATTAAATTTACTTGTCTCTTAAAAGATGAGAGTTATAAAAGTCGATGGGTACAATCAACAGCTAAATCAGATTTAGGTGACTTTAAATTATCACATGGAAAATTCTATGGCGATGCTAAAAAAGATCTTGGTATGTATTTATCTAGTTTTTTTTCTTTTAAATATGTTTCGACATGGACATCATGTTTCTCGTCTCAGGTCTTCAAACGTCACAAGATGCACGTTTTTATGCCATCTCATCAAAATTCGATGAATTTTCAAACGAAGGAAAAACTGTTGTTATTCAATTCTCCGTAAAACACGAACAAAAAATTGACTGCGGTGGTGGTTATGTTAAAGTCTATCCATCGGATACGAATCAAAAGGAACTCACCGGTGATTCACCATACCATATCATGTTCGGTAAGTAAAAATTGCCTTGTCGTAATTATTATGGTAAATTGAATAAATCTTTATATTTTTAAGGTCCTGATATTTGTGGTTATGATAAAAAGAAGGTCCATGTCATTTTTACATACAAAGGCAAGAATCTTTTAATTAAGAAAGACATCAAATGCAAAGATGATGAATTCACACATCTCTATACATTAATTCTCAACGCTGACAATACCTATGAAGTTCGTATTGACGGTGAAAAAGTTGAAAGTGGAAAACTCGAAGAAGATTGGGATTTCTCAGTACCAAAACGAATTCCTGATCCAGATGCTAAAAAACCATCAGATTGGGTTGATGAAGAAAAAATCGATGATCCAACAGATTCAAAACCAGAAGGTATTGATTGGAGACATAAGAAAATTCCATGAAATATAATTCTATTATTATTTGTGTTTAGATTGGGAAAAACCAGAACATATTCCAGATCCAGACGCTAAGAAACCTGAAGATTGGGATGATGAAATCGATGGCACATGGGAACCACCAATGATCGACAATCCAGAATATAAAGGTGTTTGGAAAGCTAGTCAAATCGATAATCCAGCTTATAAAGGACCATGGGTTCATCCAGAAATCGACAATCCTGATTATGTTGAAGATCCAAATATTTATTTGTTTAAAGATATATCAATGATTGGTTTCGATTTATGGCAAGTTAAATCTGGCACTATCTTTGATAATATCATTATCACCGATAGTGTTAAACGTGCTGAAGAATTCGGCAATGAAACATGGGGTAAAACAAAAGATGCTGAAAAGAAAATGAAAGATGCTCAAGATGAAACTGAACGACAAAAGGAAGAGGAAGACCGAAAGAAACGTGAAGCCGGTGTGTAGATTCTTCTTTCTATTTCTATGAATGCTGTAAATAAAATCTTTTTCTCTCATTTTCTAGAAGAAAAAACTAAAAAATCAACTGATGGCGATGAAGATTCGGATGCCGATGATGCTAAATCAACTCATGTACATGATGATGAATTATAACTGATAAATTAGAAATACATTTCCAGTCAGTTTTTATGACTTAGTTTAAATCTTTTTTTTTTGTTTGTTCTCTTTATTATTGTGTTATGTTGGCACCGATATAAACATCGTTTTGCTTGTTTGTGTGAACGTATCTATTACATGCTTTTTCTTTGTTTTTTTTTATACGTCGCTGTTTATGGATTAAGTACAACAGAAATATATGCTGATGATGAGTCATAATATATTATTGCGAAATTCCCACGTAATCAAAGCTCTCTTTATAAATATATATATATAAGTTACACGTGCTATCTAGATACATACCTATATAGAAAAATACAAACTATGGAGTGTAAAGAAAAAGATTTCATTCCTGATGAGCATGAAGAAGAAATATCAGTGTTAAAATCGATATTTAATGAAGATTTCGTATTGATTGACAATGAAAATCATCTATCGACATTTGATTTAATAATTCATTTCGATTCATTATCGAATAACATTCTTCTTGTTAATAGTGAAACGAATACATCAACTGAACTTTCACATTTACCACCAATAACCCTTCGTATAACCTATACAAAAACTTATCCTAAAATCGATCCACCATTGTATTGTATTCAGTGTGATTATTTGACATGTGATCAACTGTTATCATTAGCTAATCATATGGATACAATGTGGATGGCAGGTGAAGTTATTGTTTTTACATGGACTCAATATTTAAAAGAATATTTTTACACTATAAATAATCAGCTGATTCTTTTTAATAGTCAATCATCATCTATCGATGACAAACGTTTTTTAACGAATTACAATAAAATTGGATCTAAGCAAATTTACCAACAATTAATTGAATATGATCGAATGCAAAATCAATATGATTTCGAACAAACAGATCATCTTTGTCCTATTTGGTAAGACAAGATTTTTAATACTCGTGCAATTCTTTGATTAATAATATTTGAAATATTTAGTTTAAATGCAAAATCTGGTAAACATTGTTTACTATTCGAAAAATGTCATCATTATGCATGTCTATCTTGTTTGAATTCATATGTCAATGAATATCTATTGAATATTCATCAAATTAAACCAATGAATTGTTACGAATGTGAGTCACCATTATATTTCTCTGAACTTCGTCGAATATTTTCGGATGATAAATTACTATTAAAATATCAACAACGTTTATTGGAACAAACTGCTAATATGGTCTGGTGTCCACGTTGTCATCATTCAATTATTTATATACCATCGGAAAGTACATCGGGAAATAATCAATCGTTTGTTGAATGCTTTCATTGTCAATTTACTTTTTGTCGACGTTGCCAACAATCATGGCATCCACAAATTCAATGTCCGAAAGATGCAATAATTCAAGAAATAAAACAAGATCCGAATTCAAATAAAACAAAATTGAGTCGGGTAGAACTGAAAAATTTTTTATTAGAAATTGAAAATATACATACTATTGAAGAATGTACAAAACCATGTCCAGCATGTCATGTTCGCATTGAAAAGAATGGTGGTTGTCAGCATATGAATTGTCGAGCATGTCAAATACATTTTTGTTGGGTGTGTGGATGGTATGGAAACGCGTATCGTCCACATCAATGTGAAGTAAAACCTAACCGAAATGAAGTATCGCTTTCACCGGATATGACAGAAAAACTTGAACATATACTACATGATGAAAGTGGTCAGAAAGTTCCGCATGCGATTACTAAGCGTATACAAGTATGTCCCAAAGAGAATTGTCGCCAAACTCATATGAAAATTGGAACGATGAATATACTTACATGTGAAAAATGTCAAACTCGATTTTGTTTCCTATGTGGAGAAGCTGTTTATGGTAATTTTCATTTTTCCGAATATGGTTGTAAACTCAATACTAACGTTTAGAATGTTAGAAATATCGATGAATTTTAATTTCATTTATATATATATATACGCAAACAATGGAATAGAATTACTTATGATTTCGTTCAAAAATCATAGTAACAGTTGTGTTGGCTTCTTACATTTAAAATTCTTCTCTTGATCATTATATAACATTTGTATGCTTGTGAAATTTCGACGCTCCAAAATGCAATTCTTCTTTCTTGAAGCTAAAATGAATAGTTTCAAGTAATACCATTGCACATATCATAATAGAAATGAACCGTTGATAAAATTCTTCTACTGAGACAGATTCAATTCGAAAGAGGATTGAAACTGATCCGAGTGGACCAGTTGAGAAAGTTAACCAGATGGGTAGATATCGAAATTTCACCGGTTCATGATTTGAAAAAATCTTCTCCTTTGACAGAATAAATAAGATGTGCCTCAATCATATGTAGAGAAATTACAGTGATGTCAAAGACTGTTTCAGTAAATTGATAATCCATTGGTGAGGTGAAATCATGTCAGAGAAACAGTTTTCGTTTACCGGTCTGATCTAGTTGTAATTTCGATGAAGTTGAGTTTGTTGTTGTGTTTTATTTGAAAATTTAGCTTATTTTTTTTCGACTTTTTTTTTATCAAAAACATCTTTTGAATTATGATTTCTTTTCTTTGACGGAGTCGCAATCAGAACAAGTGAAGATAAAATTGGTGATTCAGATTGAAAAAGGGGTGGAGTCGATCGAAAAATCTGATACCAATTTATCGTTTCATTTTATTGAACATTCACTAAATCAACCGTGCCAATTTTTGATCCAGGTGGAATGATTTTCAACCCTTGAATCCATCAATTTAATAGGGATTTCTAGCCGGTTCATTTACTGATGGACCGAACCGATTCCAAACCTGACTCGAAATCGCAATGAGAAAAAAATCAATCGATATTCGAAAATAACTTCATGAACTTCATCTATTTGTACGACCATTCATTTTTCAATGTTGAAGTTTTAATCAGTCAGACTAAACTGAAGGTTCACAAACTACTGAACTGCTAAACCATTTCCCACAAAGACAGTTTTACTTGATGTTGCTAGTAAAAGTAAGTTATTATCATTAGCTACATATTGATAGTATAAATTTTATTACAATCGATTATATCGAATGAAGACACTAAAAGCTTCTTCAATCAAAGTACAAAGAATGACACAGAAAATATTCGTTCTATGTCATATGAATGTTTTATTGTCAAACGTAGAATTAGGCAAAACCATTTTGTTTCGGCATTTTATTATGGAAATGGCTGATAAATGAAGAAATTCTGGAAACGAAACATGTTTTATCAGTTGATAAATTTTGTAGTAGAAATTATCACATTGAAAAAATTGTCACTAATTAGTTTCCTGTTTCTCTTGCTTGAGTTTAGTTTCATGATGAGTGAACATGAACATCTAAGATATTCTATGGTAGCAATCTTGACAACAGAAATTTGCTCAATAACTGTTAAAATTCGAAGTACAAACTCTCACCGCGATCTCCTGTTCAATTAAAAACTTACTAGAATCTTTCATTTTTTCAGTTTCGAGATAATCACAGTTAGGTATGCCGATGATATTTTAGCTACTGAATTTTCAAATCCATGTATTAGAAGTATGTGGATGGGTTTCAATAGAGCTTGCTTAGTTATGAATTTGCCATGTCTGATTTCATCTAGTGATTGATTGAAAACGATTTAGTTCGTCAACAAAATAGACATCTTTATGGGAAAATAGTTGTATAATGAAATGTATAAGTAGCAATCAGATCTATCAGAGAGACTCATTTTCAGTTGTGAATCATGTTTGCCTGAAGTTCGAATATTATCTTGTTTCTTTTTTTTGTTGATAGTCGTCTTTCATTGAACTAATGTTTTAAAAAGCACAACAAATTCTATGGATTTCATAAAAATGGCTGATATACAAACATTGAACAAGTTTTGAGAATTTCAACTTGTATTCTATACTTGTGATAGATATCGGCTGATAGAGAGTGAAGCATTTAGTATGTATCAGACTTCAGTCACAGTCAAAACATCGATAAAAGTGATATTAAGAAAGCATCGAACGGGCGAACAGCTAAGAGTTCGGACTGTGAAGCATAATGTTTTCCCACCCGAAAATGAATTCTCATTATATATATACACTTAATGGACTAAGATCATGAGCTATAAACCATCATGTGCTCGTTGTTCATTTGTTATCATCCATTCGCTGTACATGTCAAGCCATGGTGACTCATTAGGAAAAAACAGCTTGAAAGTTTATTGTCTCTGTATATTTTCTAGAGGGATTCAGAGTGATGCCCATTATCGAGGCCATCAGATTTCTTTACGAAGATTCTTGATTTACTATTGTCTCTTCCTCTCTGTCCGTTATTCTTTCCATTCACATGAACAAGTGTAGTAATATTCTAATGTAAAACCTGACTGATGACAAAATACAATTTCTCTCTAATTCTAATGATTTAGCTATATCATCTCTGTAAAATTAGCGAATCATGAAGAACTACTCTCTTTTTTTCTTACTGTAAAAGCTCTGGTGACTTATTGGTGTCAAGAAAAATCATTTTTTTGTGAAATTGAATGTCAGATGTTTTTTCTGATCTTGTTGTCAGCTGCTTTACACTTCATGTCTATGATCGTCTTGTTATAGTATTCTTATCTTGTACATGTCCATATTATTTGCGAACTAGTCACAAGTATTCATAACTACTAGAAGCATAGTTCTATTGTAAACAACAATGTTATTTATTTTTCATGATTTTTCAAGATTTTCTAGGATTTGTGGAAAAAAAATATAAGCTATTTTTTTAACGATCCTGTGATGTCTCCAACATCATATCTTGGTACAGGATTAATCTTCGGGATTCTGGTGCTTCTCAAAAAAAAACTTGATTTCAAAAACTGTGAGAAGAAATTCTATTCGTTGCATATCATTCAAAAATATTAAACTCAAATTTCGAATTCAAAATTGTGCCTGTTAAGTATTGAACAAATTTCATGTTACACATTTAAAATACAACTCATGATGATCGATACCACGTTTATTTTAAAGTAAATTATACATAAGAGAGCTTTCGACCACTTTTCTGACAAAAAAGGGACTTGATTTAGAATCAGACAATTTTTTTTGCAGTTGCTTAATTCAAGTGTCAAATGTATTCTTTTCGAAAAATCACGAAATCAAAAAGAAACTCGCGTATCGCCATTAGAATGTTTTCTGACAAACATATTCATGAACCAAAGTTACCTGTTGGATAATATTCTCTTCGGCTACTATGATTTACTTTTCTACGAATATGCATGCATAGTTACTTGTGAGAAGAACAGTGTCTGTCGAAACTGAGCAGTACTTATCTGTCAGTCTTTTGTTTTGTTGGTTTTAAACGAAAAGAAAGCTGAGATTCATAAAAATGTTAATGAAGTATTTCTTCGTTGATGCTGTGTCTCGTCCATTTCTTGTGGCATTGGAAGGGCAATTTTTTTGTCTACATAAAGTCATGAATCATAATCTAATCCTTCAAATGAATGGTTTAACATCGAACGGAATGAAACATTGCGATATACTACTGTCACTAGACTCAGCTTTTATTAAGTAGGAAAATAGATTCCTTGTCTATGAACGAGTCAGGTAAGTTTGCAGTGAATTTATTTCTCGATATTCATCTGATACAATTTGAGAATGTCATTTTTCTTTTGAAGAAAACGTGACATCGAACATGAGACATGTTTCTGAGTTTTTATTGCCCTTGTGAGCATTCATCGGTCACACAAGACATTGAATTCATGTGTGACACATATCAACTGATTACCATAGATGTCACCGTACAAACAGGGTTCTTGTAGTAGTGTGATATATGTTTTGATAAAGGCAGTCTTCTTCTCCGTCTTATTTTTTTGCATAGAAATCACTAAAATCTTATGTATTCAGTACTGGAAGTCTACTAGTCATACTTGTGAACATGTTAGTAGTACACAAACAAAATATGATCAAGGAAAATAGAAAGTTTAACATTCTTAAACAACACTTGCATAACTGCTGCCTGTATTTGGCGTTACATAAACATAATTGAGTAAGCGCCTGGAGGTCACACACATGGGATCATCCTGAATTCAATTCAATGAGTATACAAGTATTGACTATGCTTCTTCATCATCGTACAACGCCATATGAAAATTCCATTTATTACCTTAACCAAGTAACCGTCAGAAGCTAAAAATCGGTTGTTTAAAATGCATAAATGTGTAATCGTAGAGGATTGGTTATAGTTTTAATTATTTATTTACTTAGCTTGATCGATTTTCTTTTTTTTTCGCAAGTTTTTGTTGTTTGTTTTTTTTTAGAACTTACATAGTTGCTTTTTCTTTTTTTTTCGTGTGTTTCGTGTGCTTACAAATCTTGTTTTTTCCCTATTTCTTTTCTTGTTTGTTTGTCTGTGGTTATCGTGATTAAATGTCGTCTGATCAAGGTGTTTCTTCCTCAACAAACAGCAATAACCCAGGTTTCCAACCAATACGTCAAAATTTGGAAAACATAGCGCAAGCATTTGAAAACCCCATGCCTATCTTTGCTATGAAACAGCAATTACCAATGGCATCACCCATAACGGGTACAATCTATACAGGTCCACCAGCAAAATATTTGGGTAATAGCAATAACTATATGAGACCTATGATACAGCAACAAAAATATGTCGCATACAATGGATCAACAATGCAACAACGTCGACAAAATAATAATGGAGTTGATAATGCAACGAATGATTCAGTCAAGTAAATAGAAAATTAAATTCTTTTTTCTTTCGGATTATTTTACATAAAAATGAACTGGAAATTGTTTAGTAAAAGAAAAGTTTTTGTTGGTGGTCTTAGTCCAGATACGAAGATGGGTAAGACATGTTTTGTTGTGTCGAAATTATTTTCTAATTATTATTTATGTTTCTTTCTTTATATCAGAACATCTTCGTGAATATTTTTCAAAGTTTGGAGCTGTTGAAAGTGCAACTGTTAAATATGATAAATCAGGTCGTTCCAAAGGTTTTGGTTTTGTTCTTTTCGAAGATCCGGATACGCCCAACAAAGTAAAATAAATTCAATAGATTCGCATGTATTTTATTTGTATTTCAAAAATAAAATTCAAAGGTTTATTCTCAAGACGTGCATATAATTCAAGGCAAACGTGTTGATACAAAGTCTGCACATCGCCGTGATCAAGCATTGGCACGTAAAGTTTTTGTCGGTGGTCTAGACACTGAAGTAACAGATGCTGAATTACGAGAATATTTTTCTCAATTTGGAATGGTTTGTTTGTATTTGATAGTTGGAAAAAAAAGAAAAAGTTTTCTCTTACAATCTTTAGATAGCACAAATCGAAGCACCTATTGATAAAATAAAACAAAAACGTCGTCCATTCTGTTTTGTACTTTTCGAAAATGAACAGAGCGCAGAAGAAGTACTTAAACAACCTCGACATACATTAGCTGGTAAAAATATTGATTGTAAACGTGCCAATCCAAAAAGTTTAGAAAATAATCAACAAAATACAACGATGATGCAGCAACCCTTAACACATTATAATATGCCCAATTTAAATCAAAATCTATTTCCATATCAACCACGTAGATAACGAATATATTTCAATGGGTTCTTTTTTTGTCAATTTTTCAATGAATTTTTTTATTTTGATTAGAACAACGTTCACAACAACAATTACAATATCAACAAGTTGCACTTGCTGCTCAACAACAACATTATCCATTTTATAAGTAAAATTCATCGAAATATATTTTATTCGTAGATGTTTAGTATTTTTGTTTTTGTTCAAGTCAACAAACAAGTCAACAAGGTCAAAATCGTACTCAATCAAATCGACAACAATTACAAACAAATAATCAAGCATGGTCACCTATTAGTCCTGCTCAATGGCAAAATCCGAACTATGGTATAATAAATTAAAACAAAAAGAATTCTTTCTTTACGCTCAACAGAAAAAATATTTCTTTTTTTCTTCCTTTGCAGCCGATCCTCGTTCGTATAGTTCCTATGGTCCTTCATCGGCATCGGCATCAAATGCATCATGGCAAGTTGGTCCTCACCCACAAGCAAGCTCTTATGGACAAGGACGATCACAATCTGGTAATTCAATAAGTACACCTGCTGCGAATTCAAATTCAGCACAATATTCATATCCGGGTTGGAATTATAATCAAGCACAAGCTTCACAAGGACCGACAAATCAATATAATTATGGAACTGATTCGTCGAATGGTCCGCCGAACGCATTTGCGTATCAAGCACCAACTGGATACGATCATTTTTCGTCCGATTCAGTACCTCCACCCAATTACAATCGTTAATAAGCAAAAAACAAGAAACCGAGCTAAGATACTGTACAGTTTGTCTTCCCTTATGTCCTCAAAATATATGCGTGTGTGTGTTTTGATCGTTGTTGTTTCTTTTTTCCTATCTCATACATATCTGTGTGATGCAGAGATATTATTTCAAAGAAAAAGAAAAAAAGAAGAGAACATTTTGTATTATTTTTTTGTTTATCGAGCATCATCATCTCAGATATTTTTGACGTTAGTTTTTTCTTTTGTTTTTATGTTATTAAACAAAGATCTTGTTTGTTATTGTTGTTTGATATTCACCGGTTTTTTGGATATTTACTAAAACACAGTATTCTTTTTTTCTTTTGCGCGTTTTGTTGATCTTGTTTATAAACGAACATACGTACGCACACACGCTTCTAAAACCCTTTCGTTTTTGCTCCTTCTTTTGTTCTTCACAAAGACTTTTTTGGCTGGCTATTTGATTCGTGTAAGAACAAAGTTCGAATAAAAGATAAACCGAGAAAAAAAAGGATTGTTTTCAAGTTTCAAGATATACGAAAAAAATACAACGGATTTTCTTATACACAAGGATAAATGTTCCTTTGTTCGCATTCAACGCTTATCAATCTAAAGAGCAAGGTCATAAATTTTTTTTTCTTATACGACACATGCACGTATACTTTATTAAGCCTTGATTAACGAAGCAAACATAGACTTATTACCTTTCATATTCATCTATGTATGTATATGCATATATACATATATATATAAGAAATTCAGTCAAGTGGAACATTCATTTTTTTCTCATGCAATCATAATTACAATATACGAGAACCGTCATCTTTCGTAGAAGCAGAATTGACATCACCGTAAATTAGAACACAAAAAATCAATGGGTATAAGCGCATCTCGAGCAATACCAAATACTCCTATTCCATCGTACATTCCACCCTATGGAACACCGTCACCGATGTATCCCCCAGCACAAATGATAACTCCATATAATCCCAATGGTGGGTTCGGATCAACTCTTTCTCGCAAACAGAAAAAAGAACTGCAAAAAGCTTACAAAACAATTCAAATTTATCAAAGTACAATGCCTCCCATGGGCAGACCTGCTGTAATGAATCCATCACCACCACCACCGCCAATCGGTGGTCCACCTATAATGAACGTCTCACAATCGAGTCCTCTGCTTTCACGCGCTTCTTACGGACAACATCCAATGCCACATATGCCACACCTTCCACCTAGTACTGTTGGTCTTCGAGACACAGACTATGCAGCTTTTGCTAATATAGCTGGATTAAATCCAACTGACGTAGCAATACTTCATAGAGAATATATGAATTTAACTCGTGGTGGCAGAAGTAGACTTGATCGTGTTGTCTTTCGTCAATTGTTACGTGAAGTTCTCGTCGAAGCAAATAATGAAAATATTGATCGAGCTATTGAAAATATATTTGTTACTATTGATCGAAATCATGATGGTTTTATCGATTTTCCAGAATTTGTTGGTGCTTTTCGAGATGTATTAAGAGGTGATTCAGTTGAATCGCAGAATAGTTTAGCACAATACGGTTTTCCAAATTTCATAAACGAACAAATAAAATCAAATGTTTCATCTGGTCTTATTTGTCAACCAGCAACAGTAGTTCAAAATCAACAACCCGCACCACAGTTCGTAACACTGCCATCATCTTACGTTCAACAGTCTCCGATGGTTTGTAGTGATCAGACTCCGTTAGTCATTTCACTCGATTCAAATCAAGTACCATATGTATCTAATATGCAAGGTCAATCATTAATAGGACAGTCAACAGCTTTACCGTATATGCCTTTGGCTATGTAACATCACTAAACATAGATCTTCTTTTTTTTTGAATCTAGAAAAAAAGATGTTTTTTGTATTTTCTCAGAAGGAAAAAACAAGCAATCATTTAATCGATACGTTTTATGTACTCAGGAAAGACTTTCTTTTGTCAAACAGTCAATAAACGCTTTTTTTTTACATAATTTTCACTTTTGTAATTTTACATTACGCATTCCATTATAATGAATAAAGAACAAACAAAAGGCACACAGGTATTATTGAATCTATTGATGAATGTATCAGTTGTCTTATCGTAGGTTGTCCTGACCCAACATCATTTTATCATCAGACAGAAGTAAAAGATAGCAATTGTTATTGTTGACACTACCATGTATGAATTCGCCTAAGTATAACAAAAAGGCTTTGCCATAATAACCACAATTTTCCCTCTGTTTAAACTACAATGATTCATATAATACGCCAGAAATACCGATTCTTGTTCTTTTTACTCATTTCCCTTCGGTGTCAAGGTGAATGAACGCTAGCTACAAATACACATAGGTAGAGCAGCATGTAACGCATGAACGAAGAAGAACTTAACTCCAAGACCGTGCAAATCGGTTGAAGAAGTTTTTAATAGACGTAGACTTTATTAGTGTACACGAAACATAGGAGAACGAACCAGTTATTCTAGTCGTTCTCAACTCCTACTATATGAATCTTTCACAGGACAAGAAAATCATAGTAACGTGCATGCATATAGGCGATTGGAGAATTTCCATAAATATCGTGCGTGAACTGAAAGAGTAGAAAATGTTAAACATACTATTCTGAATCGATATTTGTCAAAAGATATTGCACACTGAAAGAAGATTGACGTGAAACAAGTCACATGGACTAATTATGTATGTTGTATTATGAATATCAAAACGGCCTGAAAAATTTTAATTGAATCTTTTTAACACAAAAGAAAAATAGCACATATTTCGTATGTTGTACGATTGAGAAAAAAATGACTCAATGAGAATTCATCCATTAATTATAGTTTAGAAAATTCAAGTTGTTAGAATATTTCGATTCATTCATTGTCTATTCAAATATCTTACATACTTAAGTAAATATCGTTGATCGAATCGAACTATTAACTAAACGAATATCTATGTATTCACAAGGGCATCATCTAGAACACGATAACCGATTTATATGAATGTACAATAATCAAATAACTAATAAAAATGTTTTAAGTACATTCAACATGATACTAAGAACATTGAAACATCAATCATTTCTAAATATAGTTACGTTTCAATCAATTCGAGAATATCTCGTGCGATTGTATGAAGCAAAAAATGACCGAATAAGGATATCTCTAAAATGTATTTGAGTAAATGCAGTGTTCGAAATTGGTTCTTATTTTAATGTGGTTCTGTTTTTTTGCTCTCAATTATAATTGATCAATGTTATAGTAGTTACTATAGAGGAATTCTTAAGTTTATTGAAATTAAGTCTCTATAAACATTGCTCAGATGATTTTTTTGGATTAAAACTATTCAAAAATCGATATTAACGAACTTCATCATAGTACAGCGATATGGATTTGATGGTTAACTACTATCGAACGTCAAAATATCGAGAAAAAAAACATCATTGATACTTTCATGAATAGAGAATTTATGCTGAATTTCAGATCGTTCAAAGTTGGTAATGAAATACTTCATGATGAAATCGAAAAATGTCAATCGATTGAAATAAAAAAAGCAAGACCCTAGTATATTGTTCTTGAGGAGAAGATTTGTCTATCGAGTTTTTTTAGTATGTTTTATTAAAATATAATTAAAAGAGCAGAGGAGGTATAATATTGAATTAGTGTTTCAATAATCTATTTTTTAACAAGCTTAATCAAATATATACATTATGATAGATTGTATGACGATAATCAAGTTAAATTATACTTATTTTTTGTAATATATTGACTAAGCAGAGGAGGAGACATCCAAAGAACAATAGAGATCAACGATATATATTTCAAAGATTAAATCATTTATTTCAGTTGCATATACGATAAGATAAGATGTCAAGTCAACGATCTGTCTTCATCTGTGTATTGGTTGGTTTAATCATTCAATCATCATTGGGTCAACTGCCATGTCCTGTCGAAGAAGATCCAGTACAACTAGCTGAATGTGCACAACTCGATGTACAAGCTATAATACAAGCAGCCAAAGGAAATTTAAAATTATTTTGTAATCTAGCTGAACGATACATGGAATGTTTCAAGACTAAAACTCGAAATTGTATTGGTGGATGGGTAAATATAATCAAATTCTTTGATCTCTTTTCTAATAAGCGCCATGTTTGAAATTCTATCTTTAGGCAGCTGAAGGTGGTTTTACTGAATTACAAAATCTAGCTCAATGGTGTTGTGTCAATCCAGGTGTTGCAGAACCAGATGAATGTCCCCTGCGACGTTAGTTTTAATTTACAAGAGAATATCGAGCACATATAGACAAACTAATTTTGATACAATCATTGAAAATCAATAGAGCATAAATCTAAAGCCTGTTCAACTGACAAATCTTCAGATAGGATTTTTGATTTTTTTCTCTAATGGAAATTAGTAGATAGTACTTTACTTCTTCTATAGAATGATGCATTCAATATTGAACTATTTCTGATATTTAAATGTATAGAATAATCCTTGAGAATTCGAACTGATTGATCGGAAATTTGTGAATTACAAACTTAGAACAAGTTCTAATTGTTTTCATATTTCTTTTTTTGCAATGCTTTTCTTCAAAGATATAAAAGCATAGCTTTCATTTCGAATAATTCTTAGGTAATCCAAAATGTTTTTCTGGTGATGACTCTGTTTCAATGGCCAATGGTGAGAAGAAACTTTTGAGTGAACTTCGACCAGGTGACCGTGTCTTAGTAATGAATTCACAAAAACAAATTGAAGAAGATGAAGTCATGATGATGCTTGATAGTCAACCTAATCGACCAGGTTTGATTGGAGAATTCCGAATATTTCTAATATTTATGTTTCTATGATTATTATATTTAGCTTTGTTTTATTCGATTGAAACTGAAACTGGCCATCGTTTAAGTTTAACAGGAAATCATTTTATTGCTGTCAATCATAATGATCAATTTCTTCCAGCAAATCAAATCAAAGCACAAGATACGGTTTTTATTCATTCGCAAGGTCAACTTCAATCCGTTAAGGTTCGCAATGTCAGTGAAGTATATAAGGTTGGATATTTTACACCGATGACAGGCCACGGTAAATTATTGTTATTTTTTTTTCTCTGTAACTAAAATCAGAATTGTTTCCTTGATTAATTGATTCTTTGATTAGGAACACTAATTGTAAATGATATGGCTGCATCATGTTATTCAAGCGTTGTTAGTCATAGCGTAGCTCATCATATGTTAGCACCACTTCGTTGGTGGTATCGTTTTGCAAAATTCTTTGCTGTTGAACAACCATTTGACTATGTACCCAATGGTGGCATACATTGGTTACCAAAAACAATGCTACAAATAACAGAAAAGTATTTACCAAGTGTATTAACAACAGACACTCTGTAATTGACGATCAGAACAAGAAATATATATTATTATCTACTCATTTTTAAACAATATTTTATTTTTATCATTTTCTTTTTTCGAGAAAAATCTACGTTTTATCATCTTATTTTAATCATCGCAAAAATATGAAGTTCTAATAAATTGAGCGCTGGTCTATGCTTCTATTTTCCATTTTTTCGATTTAGTTTGATTTCGATAGACAAATACGGAGGACGTCATGGCCAATTCATAGATACAGTCATTCAATAGAAATACCTGTTTCATTATATGTGAACTATTATCCAGTAGAGTTTCTTGTCGAGCTGGTTGACTACACGAAATACAGGAGCCAACTTACTGTTTTCAGATAAGTTAGTTGCCATGGTAAATTCTTCATCTTCCTCGATCCTCTCCTTCTCAACGGATGAGTCATGACTCAAGCCAGTCATTCGTCTTCAGTACTGGGATATCATTTTCAGTGGAAAAATAGTTTTTCAGAATCCCGAGAGCATGATGAGTGCACATCTGAAATACGTTCTTCGAAATTCAGCACCAGTCGGGAGATATAAGATATGCGAAAAACAATAATTAACAGCTGGCTGCTAATTTCCTTATATGCCATATGCACTATCTCTCGCTTGTTAGACGAATCATCATATATGAAAGCGGCTGAAATTCATTATGATTTCCTCTATGACAGTTTAAGATTTTGAAGTAACAGATGTCATGTACAGAATGATGCTTTCTAAAAGAAATAGGTACACTGATAAACATTTTTCAAACTTCCCAGGAGCTAGAGAACCTAAAATGATTCTTCCGGGAGATACATGAGTGGAACCTTCTCTAACAAACCACTATTGGACGCGTGGAACAAAACGAGGTTCTGTATCAAACCTCTCAAGTTCGAAATAAAACCGTATAGGTTTCATCTAAAACCATAAAAAGTTCGTCTCGAATCAATAAAGATGGCTTTGTAGCAAAGATTCCGTCCATGAACCCACGTGAACAACCATTTTAGGTTTCGTAGCTTCTGTGGAACTCAAAGTTCGGCAGTGTAACTAGCTTTTTTAAAGTGCATTCTAATATCTTTGAGGTTCGTGCAGTCAGCCGACATTCCAACAAGCGCATACCGCTTGATAATGGCACTCTAATTTTAAATTTCAATTGCTGAAAATTTTATTCTTCAACATCTAGCACATTCATAGCATGTATCAAAAATCTAATCTGATCATCAACATATTATTATCTGTGCCGTTTAAATATTTGCTTATCATTCCATTACAGTTTCATACTATTGTACATAACGTATTAAAATTGATGTCTGTACAACTTTAGTTGAAATTCCGCTAGTCTTCAGCACTTTGATGATGAAAATGAAAGAGATTTGATACTATTAGTCACTAGAAAAAAGCACGGCTGAAGGAAACTTCCCATTTGGCAGAATTTTTGTTTTCGTCGATGAAAATTCTCAGTGATTTCAACTTCATCGAAATAATTTTTCTTTCTTGTTAACATCTTCTTCAGCGAAAAATTCTTTCGGTGAAGTTAAAATCGAAGAAAAATGTCGTCAGCGAAAATGGATTAATTTTTCCTTTTATCGTAGAAAATAACCACTGTTTAGCGTAGCAATTCAAGAACAACACCAATGTTTCTCTCGTGTTGGTTTCATAGAAATAGATATGATTGATGTTCTGTGAATATGCGTTCATTTATGTATTATGAACACTGCTGATTGAGTGACGCTATTTTTGACAAAATCTTTTCTCATGCAAGAAAAGACGCTAGTGTTCTAGTTCTTTTTTAGCTACATAACTCAGAGTAGATATTCAGTATCATACAGATGATATGGAGAGAGATCCAATATCTGACAAGAACGCATGCAATGCTGGTATTTTATTCTGAATGTTAATAATCATAAAAAGAAATTTTTCCACAACGCAAAATAATTCATTTATTCTCTTAAACGAATACTTCTGAAGGATATTGTTCATCTTTCATACAGACGAAGTAACTATGTGTTCGAATAATATAAGGTTTTTTTGAGTTCAATATTTGTATATTTATTGTTTTTTTTTGTTGTAAACTCGATGATGATATAGAAAAATAGTATTTGTCATTGTTATTCTCATGGAAAAAAAGAAAACACATTCGAATAGATCTAGAAGACGAGTAAAAATCAATCTAAGATGTTACTTTATATTATCATACAGTCAATCCTGCTCATTCAGCCGATGCAAACTTATTCATTTCATTTTCTTGTTATTCAAGCATGTATTTCATTGGTTTTTGATTTCCAAGTAGCACTTAGTTTGCCCGCTGCTCCACGAAGACTTTTCAAGTATTCAGTATTAATAACATCTTCAGCTGTTCCTATTGCTATACCCCAACGAGCACCAGCTAATATACCAACAATCGGTGCGCAATAATGTTTGTCTTTACCACGGGCATTTGCAAGCGCTTCATCTACACCCTGCGCTGTAGATACATAATGCAATGCGGCATTGAGTACTGTAGGGGCATAAGCTGGATGTGTTTCAGAAGCAGGTTGAGCAAAACGATGATAACGAAATGCTATAGTTTGTATATCATTATCAAGACGAGGTGTTGCAAATGCTGATTGGACAGCATCTGCCCAAGTTTTATTTTCAGCAAGATAACGACAAATAAGATTAACAATGCCAGCTACTTGACCTGCAAGCGGATTGTAATGAGTTAATTTAGCTTCAGCCAGACTGATTTCAAATATAGTATCGGTTGAGATATAATCACAAAAAGCAAGTGGATACGAGCGTTGTGCTGGACCACAACCAGCTGTACGACCGTCGCATTTTGTATCAGCTAATTTAACGACATCATCAATACTTTTCTGATCAAAAAGAAAACTTTCACGAGGAGCTGCAGATTCTCTTTTCTCACGAGGCATTTCTTGATAAATATACTTTGTTGTTTCGCCTATTTCAACTTTTTTCGTATGGTATAAATATAGGTGTCTTGATAATATGTCAGGTCCATTAAATTTCTTGCAATCCAGAATACTCTCTGAAACATTCAATGCCATGAATATCGATGGGTCACATTTCGAAGCTAGAGCATGTCCAATGAAGGCTCCTTCGCATCGTCCTGATATACTTATCATTATTTGTAAATAATCTAGTATACATTAGAGAAAATGAATTCAAAAATTCTTCATAACAGAAGTCAGACAGAAAGAAAACAAATCTTTAGAACGGTTACGTTAAAGCGAGATAAGTTTAGACTTGATATTGAATGAAGAACGTAGACACTATTAGATTTGTATTAAGGAGCATGGTGATTGTATCACGAATGAAGCACGTAAAACTTTACCGTTGTCAAAGTAGTATTCAAAGAAACTTTGCAGATACGGTACTATATCAGGACAGTTACGAAGGATTCATTAAATTTACCTGACATATGGGCTAGATGATTTGCAGACAGTTCAATCGTATATAGATCCATGCATTACTATATCGAGAACTAGATTTTGATGCATATTCATTATGGAGAGAAACGAAAAGAGACGTTCGTAATGAAAAAAGAAAAACTTTACTAGTTGTTCTCTATGAATGATGTCTGAGAAAAATGTACGATAAATTTGTCTTATTATTAACAAGATGTTTGTCGAAAAGAAAAGAAATACAACGTTTGCGATTATTAATGAATGCAGCAGAAAAACTTAAAATATTCTTTTTAACAAACAGAACGAGTAAAAATCTTTGAAAAGAATTCATATGTTAGCTTTTTCTTTCCTGAAGTTGTTATTGGTTTTATGCAGAGAGTACTCTTTGATTTTACGTCGTACAAAAAGTGAATCACAGAGGAAGCGACATAACTACCTTGGTTGAATGTCTGAAGGAACATATAAAAAGTATGACTACTTCTGAGTAAAAGTGTTTTTTTTTCAAAGTTGATTGTTATATTCAAACTCTAGGAAGAACAGTTATTCATGTATACATCAATCATTGATAGTTAACAATAATATATAAAAACAACACGTGTAGAGTAAATCGATGATGATAACAATTAAGTTGAAACATTTTCAGACGAAGTAATTTCTAAAAATAAAATTCTAGCATGTCAATCATAGTTCTCCTAGCAGAAGTCTATAGTCAATAGGACTCGTTTTCTTCATCTTTGTCTAGCGTAAAAGTATAGTGTAGTTCAATAAATTCAACCCATCTATATCAGTTTCGAAATTGTATCTGAAATTATAAATACTAGGAAGTACTGTGAATTCTAGAGAGTTCATTAACGAAAATAAAATCTGTTTAAAATGGAAATTAATTTCACCGATAAAAACTGCCAATTTGACGAATGTGAATAATTTGTGAAAGAATTTCATTGTTGTTTTACCAACATTCAATTACTATCGCTCGTCGAATTCAGACAGTCTTGTTTCTTGTCTCTTTAACATATGTTTCTGGATAAACAATAAAACAATAGGTGCGCATACGATCAGCACACAGCGCCAGGTTTTTCACAACAATGGGCAAATTTCTCTTATGTGGTAAAAAACCGATGAGCAAATCAGACAAGGATTTTATTAATGGACCACAAATTTCTCGCTTCAGCAACGTATTGATAGCACAAAAAAAATGAATGAGTTCCTTTTAATCAAATATGCATCAAACTCAGATCTTAAGTCTGAGTCAAGTGTGTTTTAGTTCATTTTCAATGTCTCTTTTTATAACATTGATACTCAGAAGGATTTTTTCAAAAATCGAATTCAATCGAACTCTATGTAAATCCCTATAAAGCTGACGAAATCCTATCGGAATCCGGATGGCGAAAAAATATCCGTATTACTAGTGTTGGAATCCAATGGGATTTTACTATCGGAATCCACTGTACAGGGTTCTGGGCAATCTTTACCATTGCCATCAGGTAGTAATTAGTACTTAAATAATTACATAGGTTTCATCTGTTGGATTCGTCTGTCGTTTCGGAACACGAACTTTCATATGAGATATTCTCGATTGTTCTGATTCGATCATATCCGGTATCGAATTCGATCATCTGCGTACTTCAAATTCAGAAACCAAAATCAAGAAGACTGTGATGCCTTTGTTTATACAATTTTTATAAACCCNCCCCCCCCCCCCCCCCCAGAATAAAATGCCACCCCGAAGAAAAAGCTCACAAGATCTAATAGAACACCATGGGATCTCCAGATGCTTGTTTCAGAAACCCAGTGGATTTTCAGGTTTTAGCACTTGAAAACCTGGTTTTTCAGTAGAAAATCTAGGTTTTTTGTAAATAAATGCGGAAACTTCGGACTTATGTCCGAGAGTTATGTGTACTTCAAAAAGTGAATGAGACAAATCAGTCATCCTATAATGTGTGCACGGATGAAGTATCTTGGTAAACCTTTTTGGGAAACTCCAAAACTACTGATCCTCTCAGACATATCTAGGCAATTTAGTTTCGGGATGCAGTTTTCGTGCATTTGAGACCTTTTTGCAGCCAATGTTTTGTTAGAAAGCTCGATTTGGTTCAAAACTAATATCAGATTCGGAATCAGCGTTAAAAACTGAGTCGATTTATATACGTTGTGGATAATTCTGAGAAAAAAGTTTTTTTTGAAAAAATCCCTGTACCCCACCTCAGGGATTGCTTGGTGAAAAATGACAATTTTTTCGATAACTCAACCATTTCTTGCCGGATCCTTCTCATCTTCGAACTCGACCGAGATATTGATGAGACAATTCTGTGCACAAAATTTCAACTCAATCGAATGTAATTGTGAAGAGTTATCGAATAAACGGACTGACGGCCGGCCGGACGGACACACTGACCGATTTTAGTAGTGTACTCACTTTTTGAGTACACAAAAATCAAAGTTTTGTGAAAAAAATGTCTTTTCTCTAGTAAAAAACAGACTGACTTCCCAGTATTTGACTGCTGAATGCGTCTGTTTCAATACGAGAAAATGTTTTTAAAACCCTTAACTTTCTAGGTAAATCCCAGGAAAAACATAGCCCACAATAATAGGACATCGTCGAAGGAGCAATGTAAATTTTCTTAAAATAGAAGATCATGACCTTTTGCTCTGAGGAGTGGTTTATTTCATCTGGATTTATATATGGATCTGTATGAATGCATGCAGCAATAGCAGCAGCAGGTCCGTTTAGTCTATTTTGTTTCATTATAGATCATCCATGTAGCCAAGCACAAGGAACGAAAAGAAGATACAGCTGGAGTATGTATGAATTATGTCTTGACGATGATGGAAAGAAATAAAGTGCCTATGATACAGCCACTAAACAATGCGATCTAAAAGACGAGACAATTGTAGAGTGAACCTATTATAAAAGTATACACATACACATAGTTGAAGAAGGAAAAAGAACATGCACAAGCTAAAATAAAAGAAGCGATCGTTTCCTTCTTCTTTTCCTTCATCTTTTCTTGAGTCTTCACCACAGAAAGAAAGCGCACAGTTACTATCTAATTCAAAAAATAAATAAACTATTCTCAAACAAATTTTTAGGGGGAAATCTTCAAATAAAATCGGTAATTGCTCATCTACTACGCCGCTGCATATAGTTTTATGTTATTCGCTGTGTAATTCGTAGCAAGAATGAAATTTTTAAATCAAGTAGTTTTACTGTTATAAAAAGTTATGTTGATCTCTTGTTGAAAATTTACGATAAGTTGGTTTCTTCTTTTTTATGGGGTATGCTATTATTATCTATTATATCTATAGAGAACAAGAGCATTGCTATAAAATATTAAAGGTGAGATGATTAACAAAGATACACGAAGTTTAAGATAATTGAAAAAAGAAAGTCATTGTTATGATTTTTATGCATCGAACGTTCCAATTCAAAGAATTTATTGCCAATCAATGTTAGAAAAGCTTAACAATTTTATAGAAATACATCAAAGATTGCAGATATTTGCCAACATATTCAAATGCAGCTATAAACTTCTCTCAATTACCCTAGAGAAAATAAAAATCTATTAAATGTATATGAATTTTATAAGTAGTAGTTGTTTGTGACATTTCAAAATGTGAGATGCATTAAACGTGAAGTATATAAAGAAATAGACTTCCTGTTTTAAGTTAGATACAGATTAGTTTTGCTCGTATAATTTCTTTTTATCTTTGGAAATCGAATACTTCTCTGTTCAGTTGACTATGTTTAGTTATGCCGACAAGGGGGAAAAAGCAGACTTCTGTACTTCAGAAGTACAGAAGTACGAAGAAGTACGAAGAAGTACGAAGAAGTACGGAAGAAGTACCAAGAAGTACCATGAAGTACCAAGAAGTACCGAGAAGTACGAAGAAGTACGGAAGAAGTACCAAGAAGTACCGAGAAGTACCAAGAAGTACAGAAGTCTGCTTTTCCCCCTTGTATGCCGAACATATATCTTATCCATCGAAAATCGAACAAGAAAAATTAACCGTAGTTCATATGAAGTGAATGCATTCATTCTTCAAATATATAAAATGAAGCATCTATGCGTGATTATCTCAAAACCAGATAATTATTTATGTCCATGAGTACGAAATCAATACTTTTTATGTCTCATATTGATCTTAACTTATTCGAATGTCCTGGTCATACTAAAGAAGAGATAAGTATAAGCTGAATAGTTAAATAACGGCAGCAGTTGACAACTGACGATTTTCAGCTACCGAAAGAAAAGAAGTTGTGATCGCTTTTGTTTAGCTAATACTATAGAAGATAATCTCAAAATGTTTTCAAAGTGTTCAGAAAAAAACAATTCCTAGACAGGATATATTGCTTGCAGGACATGATAGAAAAAAATCAGTAGAGATACTAGAAGTTATCAGAATTCTTGACATTGTGAGATTTCATCTACTTCGAAATTGTTTTGAAATACAGGTGAAGTATAATGAAAAATCTTGGACTATGAATTAGATATGCAACTATGCCGATTGCTGGAATTTATTTTCCTAGTAAGGGAAGAGGTTCCTAGAGGAAATAACGATTTTCTCTCAATCTTAACCATCGGTGGGTGATATTAATTGATCTGACCAAGGAATCATGTTGAAAGCTTTGAGAAACCCACTTCGTATTTAGATATCCCCTCACCGATTACTTTCAGCAAAGGATCCCCGATACCTTCCAAAATCGATCTTTCACATGGTACAAAGGATCATCTCTGAAATTCTCCATAGATGTTGGGTCTATATAAGTAAACATACGAAATTGTTTTTTACTGCTCTAAATCTTAGCTTTCAAGATTTCGCGAGAGATCAACGCTAGAAATGAACCCTCGATTTGTACTTATTTTTTTCCATTATATTTCAAGATGTAGAACTGGAGATTCTTTTATTTTCAAGGATACGATATAAGCCGTCAGATGAGTGGATGAGATTTAACAAATTTTTCTCTCTTCGATTTAGGATAGTCTAAAAGTCAAAAAATTTGAAATCCCATCAAAAGTATTTTTTTTGAACTCTCGATTTTTGTGACTTTCACCACTAAACAGAAAACTGTCTATAGCCCATAGCAGGGCCCATATTTCGATTTGAAAATTCAAGCATGTAAGAAACTTGATAAGCTGAATACGATAATACTATCAGTTGTCTGGGAAAACGCTGGATAATCACAAAACAAATGGCTGAGAATAACGGGAACCCACTTGTTTTCAGAAGCTAAAGACATACTCTCGAACAGGAAACTTCGTTGGATCTTCCTACAGTAAAAACTCAATTTTTATTTTGTTTTTGGAAAACCTGACGTTCCCAGGAAGGCTGGAAAGTCTTAAGCCTAATAAAAAGATCGTTATTCTCTCTAAAAAAACTGTTTCCTAACTGGAAAGAATATGTTCACAACTTTTAGAAACTGACTTCAGATTCGAATTCACCTACAACGAATTACTTGGATCAACCTTTAGAAAATGATTATTTTCTCGAAAAGTACTTGTCTTACTGAAATAAGCAAACACAGTCAAAGCCTTATTAATTCCTAGTCGATTCTATTCAATTCCAACTTCAGTCGATTGTGAGTCAAAATACGGAATTCGAATTGATTTCAACTAGAATAAGTTCGTTCATAATAAAAGGGACTACGATAGAATGGAAGTACTCACTCATTGAAATTTCGCTTCTTCCTCCTTGCATTGAATAGATCCATGATTTTATTTTCGTAACACTGAAACGTGGAGAAACTACCACTTGATTAGTACATTAAGTCATAGAGTCATTTTTTCTACTGTTCACGTTGTTATCTGAATTAAATTGAAAGAGACACATCTTGTTTATGTATTGACTGCACAGAATAGGTTTTCAAGTTATTGATATTCGTCTATGCTAGAGTCCTGCAAGGGTATGGATTTCGGTACCCTACCCTACCCTGCATTTTTTTTCATGCCCTAGCCCTACCCTACCCTACTAAATTTAAAAATTACAAAAATCGTATATCGTGCATGACTTCATTGTACGTTAATCGAGAAATCCTTATTGAATTCTTAGGGAGTCCTTCATAAAAGAACCAGGATTCACGACAAGGAGTCCCTGGGGATTTATAAGGGATTTGCAGGGAGTATAAACGGTGTAATTGCTTAAGTGACTTGTGAGTGCCTCACATATGACAGTACCCCATAATATAATATGTACCAATTTCATTCTCTTGCTACTCGACTTCCTCCGAAAAATCCCTAAACTCTTAGAAAATTCGGCAGGCATTAGAAAATGAGTTTAGAGATTTCGAAAGAAATACATAAAAATCTGCCCTAAAATCCACTTATTTACTTTGTGATAATAACTTTTTGTACATTTATTTTGAGCCAAAATTCATTTTTCCGGAAAACTTCGCCATGCTTTTAAAAGGATTTTCTACTTAATCGTTTCAGCAGGCCTTGTCTCAGTGAATAAATTTTGCTGGTCGAATATTAATTCATGTCCATAAGATCAGTTGTCGGTGATAGGGTTCAGGTAGAAGTCCCAATGATTTTTATCACTTAAAAAGAATTAATTTTAAAAATAAATGATTATTTCTTTTCGAACTTGATTTCCATTTATATTCTCATAGGTGTGAAAGAAAACGGTGAATGTATACCTACACTCCCTCATATATCCACTAGGGGTCCCTATCATGAATCCCAGGGTATTTTTTCTTTCTGCTGTACGTTCAAAAATTCGAGGACTCTCTAGTAATTGCTAAAGGAGTCCACAAGGAGTCACTGGGGATTTAACATTTTTTCGAGGATTTCCTGGGGATTTGTTAAATGATTCTTGACTAGGATATTTATTTATGAAATGATGAAGTTAAATTTCAGAAATCTGTATAATAGTATACAAAGAATATCACAAATAATATGAAAAGGAGAAAAGTAGTACTACATGAATCACGAATATTAAAAACAATATCGACAAAAAACAAAAAAGGCATGAACAGCTGTTGTCGTTTATTATTGACCGACACAAAGTAATTATTTAATAGTTATTTTCTCCTTATTGCCCTATGAATAGAAGATATTGTTCAATACTGCAGGTTGTCCGACGTCGGACGTATAAGCAGACCAGATTGAAAAAATGAAAATTTTACCCTGGAATACCCTACAGTTTTCAAAACGATACCCTAAGCCTACCCTACCCTACAAGGGTCGTAACCTGGCCCTACCCAACCCTACGAGGGTCGTAACCTAGCCCTACCCTATCCTAGGGTAGGGTAGGGCTGCAGGTCTCTAGTCTATGCTATCAGACACAAGAGTATCGCATGCTCTCCTCTGTCTCTGTCCATCAATACTGAATCTTTCAAATCGCTAACTATTGTTATCATTCATTTGTTGAACTTGTGCTTGACTCTGACGTGAATATTTGTTGACAAAACACATCTTTGGTCACAATATATCATGTCAAAAAACCTATTCTGTATGATCGACACTGTTCTTAATTTTTGCTTAATTCTTTATTTCGTTTTTGTTATACGAAACATATTTGATTTATTTCTCATCGACTGATATTGGCATTTTCCTTTTCGATTTTTTTCCTATTGTAAAATGTATCATCCTATAAATCGCGTAGAAGCATCAAGATATAATCTTTCAAACCTTTTTTCAAAATACTTATCAGAAGATGTATTTCTAAAATTTCAATTATAATGTACAAAAAAATAATTCGTCGAAATGATGTTTATGTTCTAGAAACGTCTCAATATCTTGAAACATACTGATTTAGAATTCAAGAATTATTCTTCTCATACTTGAGTCTTTAGGTAATCTCATTTTAATAAAATGAAGATAAGAATTCAACGAAATTTCATATTTTGCACGTTGACTACAAAATAAGAAGAAATTTTTTTAATCTATAATACTTACTTAAGATTGAAGAATATGAACTGAAGTGTCTTATCAATAAAAAACAATGCAAAAAAATCTATTCGGATCTTAGCAAGTATTTAAAAACATGCTCTATTTTTCAAACGCGCATTTTACAATTTTTCTACTATAAATCATTAGCAAGTGTCGAACGATGGTTTCAAAATAACTTTTATTTGATAGAAAGAAACATGACAATCAAAATCAGTAACATTTCGGTGCAAAAGATATATTACAATAGTAATAAACATTATTTACTAGTATTGGTTTTCATTCTATCTTAAGTCGTAAACGATTATCATTATCATTGTCATTTATAACCATTAAAGACAGTTCTATAATAACTTACAAAATTCATAAATAAATATTTCTTAACTCAAGAAAACATAAAAGATAGAATTACTTCTAGAATAGATTGATCCCATCCACTCATTTCCCATGTACATATCCGATGAGAGTCATAGTACAGAATATTTATCTATAATATCGTCTTCATTACACAAACGGTAAGGGGTAACAGTTAACAGTTTTGCAATAATGGAAAAATAAGAATTCCAAGGATCATTTTCACAGAAGAAAAAATTAATACTGCACATGCAAAATGATATTATATTTCAAGAATATTTGAATTTATCGTCAGAAGATTCGTTAAATATTAACGGACATGTATACTATTGGATTAAATATTTGACGCAATTCTATATGTTTAATATAAATATATGAAAAGATATTATCATGTGACTCGGACTTCGAACATTAGATAATGTTAAAATGACAAACTAAATATTGTTATCAATATGATATTAATAGAATATCAAATGATCGCTTACTATTGCTATATTATCGAGTAATTAATCTTGAAATCACTTCTTTTTAATAGAACTTTCAATCGATGTTGATAACAGACATTCAAAAACAAACATGAAATTTCTTAAACGTTCTCCATCAATATTCAAAATAAACATTGTCTCAATACCACTGTTCTGATTAGAGAAAAAATTATTCTGTTGTACTATAGCAACAAAGTTTATTTCGAAAAAACGTGTTCTGTCGTGCCCTCCATCTTGACAGCCACTTTAAAATCAAAAGAAAAAAAAACAAATAATCTCATTCACAATGATGAAGCATTTTCGAACGATCTCAGATGTGTAATAAAAAAAAGAACCTGAAAAGAGAACAAAATTTGCTTCGTCTAACAAAACTGTAGTTTTCAATCAATTAGTAAAATCATCGACATTCTTAGATTTCTTTACTTTTCATATTCATGCTCGCTGTTGAAGAGTGGAGAAGAGAAGTTGATGCATGAAACAGATACGACGCTTTGTCATCGGTCTAATCTTTTTCGTCTGATTATGATGTATAGAAACATTTGAATTAGCAATTAAAAGAGTGAATGAAGTGAACACCTCAGAGTTTTTCTTTTTGAGTGTTGCACTATTTTCGATCATTCAATACCCAGATATGAACACATAGAGCATTGCTTCTACTCATCAAATTTAATGAGATATGCGATTTTCTTACAAATTCTTCATCAGGTTGAATTGTCCTTAAAATGTTTGTCAATGATTACTATTGAGTTTTTCTTTTATACTAAGTAAAATTTTCACTCCTGAAAATCATTCGATATTTACTCCAAGAAAACTAGCGATAAATAGAAAATTTTCTTTTTCTATCCAATTAGAATGTCTTATATATCTATTTATATATCCATTTATATATCCTATTGTAAATACCTATCAAAGAAAGAACAATTATTATAAATTTGGAGAGGGACGTTGCTATGAAAACATGAATTGAAATGAAACCATTTCTGTTCCTCCCATCTTCTCGTTTACATTGTTGCTTCAGAAGAAAAAGAAGAAGAGAAAAAAGAAATGTAAAAGACATCTTATACATGCACGCATAACATAATTAATCTGAAAAAAAGCAAAGAACGAAATACGACAGAATAAACTTTCTGTTCCATAGCAAGTGTGTACATCCTAGACAAACAAAAACATCTTGTATTGTAATTTTGTTCGTTGATGCAGTCAAAATAGCTTTCAAATGGCAACTATAACAACTGGTCGCAGTGAATTATGTCCAGAACTTGATCCACATTTATTTACATTTAAACCAAAACTTAATCCAAAAAGTACGGAAATGGCTCAAAACCTCCTATCAGATTTCTACCAAAGACAACTGCAGCATGTTAAACGACTTCAAGAGTTTGTGAGTGTCAATGTAAAAAAGAAAAGAAAGGTGTTTTTCACATAGTCTATTTTGTTTCTTTTGTTTCCTTAATGTTTATAGAAAGAATTAGCCGCTAGTAATTATCGCCAATGGTATTGTCGAGAAAAGCGAGCTAAGTATCAGAATGAAAATAATAAAACAATGTCAGAAAACAAACCAAATGGCGATGAAAATTCATCTGCTGATGATAATGAACCATCATCATCATCACCACCACCACCACCAACTAGAAAAGGTATTTTTTTTTTGTAGTTTGAAAATATTGAACAAAAGATTTTGCTCGTTTCGTATCTGAGATTTTCACACCAGATAAAATTCTTCTCTGGTTTTCATTTCAGAAATCAATCGAACTAATGAACGCCTAGCACGACTAGTTCGTATATATCGTACACCTATACCAAGACGGCCAGGATTACCAACAACAGTCATACATTCGAGATCGACAGCACCTGCACCAGTACGTTCTGATTCTTCAGAAATATCAGGAACAGTCGTATCGCCACCAGCACTACAATCACTACCAGTACCAGTGCCACCCTTACAACCTGCCCCAACATCAATACGACCTGTTCGACGAATATCACCAATAGTTCGTCCAAAATCACCTTCTAAAGTTGTTCGTCCGCCTGATGCACCACCGAAACGTCCGATCATCAATGATACAATCAATATTGAAAGATTGAAACTTGCAAGAGATGAAGCAGAACGTGCCATGAGAGTATGTTGTATATAAAGGAAAAATTAATGAGAAAACAAATAAATGCGCATAATATTATATTTATTATATTTAAGGAGCATAAAATATTTACAATCATCGGTCCGTATCCAGCTTTACGCGAATCCTTACGACGGTTCTTTCATGCATATTAAAATAATTTGCATTATTATATATTTTTTATTTATTTATTTTAGTCGAGGATGGATTGAAAAATTCGACCGAGGTCCTTCCTTGACATCAGTTCATGGAAATAAGAAAAGTGACAAGAAAAATAATAAAAGTGATGACGATGACGATGATGATGATAATAATAATACTGATGATGATTTGGCCGATGATGATCTTGGTTTGTTCATCATAATCAATAAATATAAATGCAATAATGTGCCATTTTGACATTTAGATGAAAATCAAACTGATGACGATGAAGATAAAATTCCTCCATGGGAAGAAAACGATGGTTATTATGGACTTTTATCACGGCTTGTTAAAACAGCTCCACCAGATTTTATTTGGAGTGTACGAGCAACCTATGATACAAGTACTTTAAATAGAGATCAAATGGTCAATCATTATGAAAGAAATGGATGTTTTACAACCAAGGTTATTTGCAAGATTTCTTTGTTATTTGCGTGTTTTTTTCGAAAGCAAAACTTTTTAATTCTCTTTTTAATTCTATACAGGTTGGCCTTTGTAGTAGTTTGAAAAGTTTACCATGGTTTCATTCGGGTTGTGCCGATGATTTTTATCCACGATGTTATAAAATAACACATGATGATGACAAAATTGCATTTATCGGTATGACTGAAGGAATCTGTTTAGTTTTTCAATATAATTAGTCTTGTTATTTTTTTTTGTGTCTCGTTTAGATGATTATCGTTTAACATCATGCATTAGTTTTCTTAAACTTGTACAAAATCGTTGTTGTGGTATAACTGAACCTGATATGAATTCCATATTAGCTATGAGTTCTGATGATCGCGCTAAACAATCAATAGATTCCGATGATGATCAACAAGTCTTGGGCACGCAAACAGCAGTGACAATTCCATCATCAGCTAAACCTATTCTCGGAAAAATTCCATCAACAAAAAAAGTTCCCTCATCATTCATCGAATTTTCTTTAAATAAAGTTGAACAATATACGTTGTCATGTGATCATGAAGATATTGATATTAATTTAAATGCGCAAAATGATACAACTGATGAACAATGGACACTATTTATTGAAAATTTCTATGCCGCTTCACAGTAAGAATAAAGAAACGATAGGTTAGAATACAGTAGAAACGTTTTTGTTTCTTTCTTTTAAAAATCTATTTGAAAAGTTCTGATATGGAAATCGAAGGTATGGAAACATATTTGAGTAGAGTGGATCAATGTCTAAAAAATGTTGAACAACATTGGCCACAATATCAAATTGATGGTACAAGAAATATTTGGATTCTTAAGCCGGGTGCTAAATCAAGAGGGCGAGGTTTGTTATTATATTTTGATTTTGTCATGGTTATGATAAAATATATTCTAACAAGTTAAGTCTTCCAACATTAGAAAAAAAAACTCATGGTTATATCGACAGAATATGAATGAGTTAGGAAGACTATGAAAAGAGTTCGTGCTTTTAGTTTGTTACTTTTAAGGTGAAGTACTTCTACGGTATTGCATTCGAGTATGTGTACCTGTTATAGAGATAAGTTTTGTCTACATATGTGAATAGTTTAGATGTTAAGATACATGAATTCGATACTATTCTCGCTAAGATTTAATTGTATCTAAAAATTTGAACTTGATATTCAGTCAACTAATTCGGAGATAATAATTTCAAGGTTTGAATTTGTATGATAGCAGGATGATCATGTACACACACGATCCATGTCAATGTCAACTGATCAGAAAAAATTGAACACCATGAAAATAGATCAATCTCATTGAGTTAAAACAAATTTGTTTTAAAATCCATATTGTATTTTCTACATGACAAGTGGTAGATGAAAAGTAAATCTAGATGTTAGCAGTCAGTGAAGTGTCTAATATCTAGAAAATATTCTTTTTCTGCTCAAGCGAAATCGATGACTAGTAAGTATATAAAATCAGAATTGATCATCAACGTAAGTGAACTTTGTATAGAATAGAGTAATCCTAACATGTGTTTGCATGTTTGGATTTCGAAAATGAAATTCAATGCATTTACTAAAAAATAACGATGGCCACTCGTTCATATGGGATTAGATTGAGAATGCCAATAGGTAATCATAGCAATGAGAAAAGCGAACATTGAAAATATTTAAAGGTTGGCAAGTCTATTTTTCTTTCGTTCCAAAAATCAAGCTTTCTCTATGTATATACGATCCCATGAAGGGTATGCACAATTTCATATTTATTGCAAATACCATCTATAGATTTGTTTAAGATCTTAGCTGATGAAAATAAAATACTTTCCACAAAGTAGCAGGGATCTTTGAACTCGTTACTTGAATTATTTTTGCACAGTTTCTATTAGTATTGTTCAGAGATTTTAATCTTTATATCAACATCTCTATTGAATACAGTATAAATCCATATCGACCAATTTTTTTCGAAAGTTTATTCATCGATTGTCTTTTGTGATTCTTTCTATTGTATATATTTTTGATTGATGACAACTGTCGTCTTCTACGTTAGATAATCAAATGTTTTATTTTGTTTTGACTATCTATCAACTTAACCATCTTGTAATAAATATAATGAATGCTAAAATCAAAATTTTTATTTAGGGATCGTTGTCTACGATCGTCTTGATGATATACTTAAACTGTGTACATCAACATTAATTAACGATAGAAAATTCGTCGTACAAAAATATATTGAACGACCATTACTTATACATAATACTAAATTTGATATACGACAATGGTTTTTAGTCACCGATTGGAATCCATTAACCATATGGATGTTTAAAGATTGTTATTTACGTTTTTGTACTGAACATTTTAGTTTATCAACAACTCAACAAAGTGTACATTTATGTAATTATTCAATACAAAAACATTATAAAAATAATTCAAATCGACATTCGGATTTGCCGGGTATTAACATATGAAAATATATTATTTTCAATGATTACTATTTTTCATTGTCGTTTACTAGTGCAAAATATGTGGACGAACTCGGAATTTATCGAGAAATATCTTAGACCAAATAAATTGGCTGATAAATGGGATTCATATGTTTATCCTGCAATGAAAGATGCGATCATATGTTCTATGTTGGTCGCACAAGATACAATTGAACCCAGAAAAGTAATTATTACGAGTATTTCTGTTAGTGGTCAATCTAAGAATAGATTCAACGTTCGGTAACGAAAAGATTCGATTTTGATTGAAGTTGATTTGTAGATCCATGCAAAATTTTATCTAGATATGAATATTTCATAGGAGTTGTTGAAAACGTAGGAAAGAAAGAATAATTACTTATCAAGAGCACAAACACCGCTTTATGATTTACTAGAGAAACAGAAGAAAATTCGACGATAAATATTTTCATTTTTAATAACAATGATATCACGTGTTCGACTCTTATATTCAAGGAAAAACTACTGAATCGATCCAGTTTAATTACCTTAATTACCAATGAAAGAACTAGATTAAGAATCAAATGACCGCAGTCATTTTTTCGTGCCAACAGAAATTGATCGAACAAAAAGTAGTCGAGATATTAATAATAAAATAAAATAACTAAAGCCTTTCTAGCAAAATAGCGTTTTCAGCTATATAATAAAACAAATCTCAACTAATGAAATTTTATCTCTTCTTCGAAATCTTGTGATATTACCATGCCAAGTAATGTAAATTCTACCTATGTTACAATACATTATCAATAATGCGTACTTGTTGAGAGACATATTCTTTCCACGTCTCTACGCATACGCACTCGCACCGATATTCACATCATAGACTAAAGCGAATAAAAGAATTTCGATACCTTTCGGCTTGGAGAATACCACACTGCAGAGCAAAAAAAGATGGAAACGTTTCTATTTCGATTCGGTCATTGACTCATACTGCCATGACTTATAATGAGTTCTTGATGAAACTTTTATTTTGCCATCATCAATTTTTCGACTATTATTCGTGTCGATCAATTATCGCTTCTCTTTCAACGTTTCATCAAAGTAGTTTTCTTTTTAGATAAAATCTAGAGGGATACATCTCATTGGTAAGTTTATCAATGATTGTCCCTGATTGCTGACGGTTTTATTTTCGCTATCAGATTATCCTTACACTATTGAGTAGGATGACAATGATTATTTTAACAATGAACTGATTTTCTAATTATTATAATTGCAATGAGTCTTTGCCTTTCAGACAAAACTGGTTGGATAAAAATGTGTACTCTAACTTTCAAAGAAAGATATTCTTTAGATTACTAGAGTAGAGTTCACTTGATTGCAAGATTTTCAGACCCGAATAGTCAGAATTTCGAAATCGAACTTACTTGATTAGATTTTTCTGTGTGGAATCTAATTGGATGAAAAAATACTTTTATCTACTAAAAGAAACTTGAAGAAGATTTCATTCCGAATCGAATTCTAAATAAGTCATGAATAATTTCGGGAAAATTCTCAGTCGAGTAGTACGATCTAAGACTTTTTTTGAATGACGACGGGTTATACAGTAGTTGACATAAAAAATACAGAAGTTCAAAATAGCTTTTTGAATAGAATCTCTTTATAATGGTGAACTGGTTTGTTTTTCATTTGGCAATAAGAATTATATAGATTTCATCGACAATTTCATGTATAACTTAATCCAAATTTTCTAGATATCTAAAAGTTTTCTTTTCAAGGGTACTGATGGTGTGGTTAAAATTGTAACGAAACTTTTTGCGTTTTTCTCTGACCTATAAGATCTCATTACAAGAGAAAACATTTTCAATTAATCTAAACTCATACTCAGTAAAAAATTTTTTTAAATTTCTCAAATTCTTGAGTATCATAAGATCTTTTATGTAGAGTAATATAAGTAGTATATGAACTTGAGTATCGAACACAATGATAAGTTCTAACACATCGAAAACGGCACTCATTCGTCTACGAACAGATTCCCTTGCCAAATGAAATGGTCGAAATATTGCAAGCTAATAGATGGCAAGACATCGTTAGAAGTTGAATATATGGAATTGTTATTAAACATTCCAAGAACATTTTACTGGCGACTATTTCGTTCTATTAGTAAAATTTCAATTCTAATCATAGTATATAGATACTATTCGATTCACTCATACGTAACAGATTCGATAATAACGTTCTAGTCAAATCCATGAGTATTTTCAATAATAGATTTAATTGAATCGTAGATAATTCTTAATATTATTCTCTTCATCTAATAGAACTCATTCGAATTATTTGGTGCTGATTTCATGCTCGGTGAAGATCTTAAACCATGGTTAATTGAAATAAATTGTAGTCCAACAATGGCTCGCTGTACAACAGTAACAACAGAAATGTGCGATAGTGTTCTTGAAGATACTTGTAAATGTAAGAAGACAAGCAAAATTAAAAAGGATGACAAAAATAAATTCATATTTCTATTTATTTTCTTCAAGTAATAATTGATCGAAAATATAACCGAACAAATGATACAGGTCGTTTTGAATTAATACATAAAGGATTACCTGTATCCGTACCAATCTATATTGGTATTGACCTTCGTGTCGAAGGTAAACCTTGTAAAACTAGCCGAACACATAACAATCATTCAAATGCAAATGCAACAAATAATAATGCAAGAGCCACTACACCTGTTTCTTCAACACAACATATGTCTTCATCCAAAGACACTCTAACGGATAATCATTCTCCATCGCAACATGCAATAAATCGTCGTGATAAAATAAATGATGAATCATTGGGAAAAGATGATGAATTAAATCCTCAATCACACGATTCCAATGATTGCACAGTATCAACAGATTCTATCGTAGATAAAACTGATAGTATTCAACATAATTCTCATTCAAACAATAAATCCAATCAAATGTCATTATCCAATACAAATCAAACACGACGCAAACTAGCAAAGCAACGTTCAAATCGTATATCAATAAATACACTTCCATTTGAACCATACAATCGATTGAAAATAAACGAACGTATAACATCACCCAAAGGTAAGTTAATTAGTTTAATTGAAGATGTCGGTTTTGTTTTATTTTTACAAAGAGTCCTAATAGAATCATTGAATGTAAATCGTTTACCAAAATTACCTCATCATTCTCAACATATCAATCGTCTAATAAGACAAAGATTAATTGCTCATAATCGAAGAAGTCGATTATCATTTCTAGATAAACATATGCATTTTCCTTCATTAATTATTTTGAAACGAAAACTTGTTCAATAATAATTTTCTTTTCTTACTTTCTTTTACACGCACCGATTAGAGTTCTTTTTCTTTTCATTTTACTTTCAAGCATATAAATAGAACAAAACAAAATACATGCTGAAATGCTGTTGTCTTTTGAATATTAGATAATCGCACACTGGCTCTTTATCGACGTGTCGCACGCTTGAAACTTCCAACAGGGTACACACACATGCATACACGCGCGCATCTAGCTGCCAGCAGCTTTTTCTTTTATTTCATGTTTTTACATTTTGCATACCAACAATATCTAATCGTTTTGAGTGTAATGAGTAAAACTCTTCATTTTTACATTTAACTATATATAGGAAATAAAAATTCGAAAATTTCAAGAGTGAATCTATCGGAATTTCTATTCAAAGATACAGGCAAGTGTGTGAATAGAAATTTCATACTAACTATCTTGCATGTGTGATTTAATGTCAACTTCATAATAGATTGTCTTTGTTATGTTCATATTCAATATGACTATTTTTATATTCGTATATTTAGAAGTTAAAAAATTCAAAAATATTCCATCATTTCGCCGATTACAACAATCATCATTACCTCGTGGATCGCAAGAACAACAAGCGGATGTAAGCGAATCCAATGTTTCACATCTGGCGAAACCAACGTCGGCGAAATATGATTCAACTTCATATATTTCTATGCCATCCACAGTTACGACAAATGCTACCGATATTGAACCATCAACTGTGATTACAGTGGCTTAAATTAGAAAAGTATTTTCATTTAATTGAGCTCTTTTTCTTTTTAATCAATATGTAATTTATATTTTAAAACATTAGATTCTTTTATGTAACGAATTTGCTTTTTTAGTAGTTGTTAACAAACATTAACTGACTGGTGAAAACACTGTAACTTTTGTAAACCTCAGAGAGTTATTATTATTTAACAATAAAATATAAATGATGCAGTTTTTATTGCACATTCAAATTTTTTTCACCTATATTTGATTGACGATGGACTCATTTGTTAAATTGTAAATGAAACTCATGTCACATATTTATTCTTATTACAACTAATAATATCGATGATTGAACGGCAGTTGCCCTTATCAATATCGGTTTCAATTATAAATAATTACAAACATCGCTTTTACATTCGATTCCGATTTATCTACAAAGACAATTCAGGTTCATCGAGAAAGAAACACTTCCGTATTATATATCATCTTTAATAAAAAAAATAAAGAAAAAGTTTATGTCAGAATTCATGCCAATCCGAACTCTGCCTCAGATGCATCAATGTTTTGTTGATAGAAGTAGAACGGATAGATTTTACTAGTTTTAATTGCTCTGCCCACATTGAGAGCAAAACCTAAGTCAATCAGCACATCAATAATAACAATGTGAACCCCGAAAAATGAACACTAATCTCATGTCTTTTAGTAGTTTTCAAATTGCGATCATCATTTCTTCTCATTGAGTAGCCAGCAGGTTTAATTGAAACGCGTGGATGTACATGATGTTGTACGTATGAAGAAATGAAAAGCCCACTCCTACCCTACATTGTTTTCTACAGTAGTGACAAGAGAACACCATTCTAAAGTATAGGCAGATTAATCAATAATAGTATTCATCGTATAGAAATACTTTTTCAATCGTTGACTAAGTAAAGTTTGTATTCAGAGTTTGATATGCAGCATGATTCTATATTTTTTTACCATGATTACATATTCATTCTTTCAATAGAAAAGAACCCAGAATTTAATTTTTCAATAACTAGTTAATCAAAGTGATCGCATTTTAGAAATCAAACAAAATTGTGATCAACATAAACTACTTTGTTTCGAATAGCGATCACTACTGGATTGATTAACTTAATTTATTGTTGATTATTTGGAAGCTAGATTTTTAATAGACTATAAGATTATTTATCGGTTTTCCATACACAAACGGCCGTATACCGAACGACTTTGTCTGGTTTGAATTGCGCGAGAAATAAATATATGATTAAATATAGATATCTTTGACTTTAAAGATAGTATTTCTAATTATAGATAAATGGATTGATTCACAAAAGACATTGTTTCAAATAAAACATTTATTTTATTTCGATGCATAAATTACTTCTATATACAAAATCACACACTAGCTGTTATCCAATAGACAATCTATCATACTTGTTTGTCAATAGCAGGAAATAAAAGAGAACAACTAACAACATGCATAATTCATAAGAAAGCATAGAAATCGCATTGATTTCAATCTCTTATTATGTGCATGTGTTTGTCAAAAGTGAAAGAAAATTCAAATTAGATAAGTAAACCGGACAATAAAAAGAACGATACAGATCTTTTATAAGAATGAAAATGTAAAATTTATGGTAACGAAGATGACGACAACAAAGGTGTATACGGTGGAGGTGCATAATCCTCATTGTGTTCAGCATTTGATTTAATTGCTTCTTCATATTTCGGTGGTGAATACATCTATAGTTAAGGGGAAGAAATGAAAAAAAACAAGAAGCAATCATTAGTTCATAGTGATACTACTAATAGGAAAAGATTTACTTCGCCGGTTATTGTTTCTGACCCATCACTGCTTGTTGTAAATGTTCCAATTGCATGTGCGACTGTTAATGCTGTTACATAACCATAACAATACCATATAATTGCTGCAATATAAAGCTTAAATAAAAACGAAGAAAAATATTTTTCATAGTCAATCGAAAAGAAAAACAAAACAAGATATCTTTCATACTTTAACTAGAATAAGAAATAAAAGAAATGAAAATATAATAAGTTGAAGTGTTTGTGCATCGAATTCAAGTAAATAATTTTTATATGGAAAATATGGTTGCATGCGAACCCAAACTCTTATGTCAGGTAAATAAGCATAAAAGCCTAACATTGATATTATTGCAATGATGACATTGAAGACTTTTATTAGGAAATATGGAACTATATATGATGGTTTATTCTAAATGAAAAAAAACAACAACAACCGATCGAATAATCATATAATGTTTCATGCTTATTTAGAAAAACGTACAGTTATAACGCCACAAATATGTGCCAATATGAGAATTGAAGCCGAAAAAATGATGATAAACACAATGCATTTATCCTCTAAAAAGATGAGCAATAGTTAATTAGTATAATCTGTTTGACGTTAATGTCTAATTGCTGTTGTTGATTACGAAAAAACAGTATCTATCATACATAAATGAAAACGTTTCTAGAATGTCCGAAACAAATTTGAGAGTATGCCTATTAGGAGAAATGACGAATTTCCTTTGGATATATTTGAAAATATCTATCAGATCGTTTTTACCAAAAAATAAAAACAATGCAATAAAGCTTCTTCATTTTAAATTTACTACATAAATAGAATCAATAATAAAATATAAATCTTAGTTCAAGCGAGAACACTCCATTAGAATAAATGCATTCATTTCAATTGTGAGTTGCAAACTAAAATAATTACTTGAGAGAATTTTAATTATTTCATGTGTGAAAATAGAACTGACATTTAAACTATGAATTTAAATAAATCTTAGGAAATTTCAGGCAGAGAAATTTTATTATTATTTAAAATTGTGTAACCTACGTTGACTTAGTGCTTGTATCCATTGTATAGTCATAAAATCCCAATGTGTATAGAAATTTCTTGCATTTATTTCTACCATTGGATATGTTCTATTAAGTTTCTCAGGCATAAAATTAAATAATTCTTGATTTGAAATCATTTTTTTCTCATCTGTTACTACATTTGATAATGGTTCACGATAGTTATCAAGAGATGCACTTGGACTTTGTCGATACATTTTATTATTTGCCGGTGTAAATTCACTCATGGTTTCAGATGTTCGTCCAAACATAAATATAAGAGCACATAGTGCAACCAAATGAATCAATAAATCCCAACAGCCAATTAATAAAGCAGCTCCTCTATAAAGAACAAAGAAAGAGAAAAGGAAAAACAAGGCATTATTTGATACTATCTCGAAAACGATCATCACTTATCATGTTACAATCATAGGTTTTATATGGGAATAAAAGAGAATTCGAACATATAAATATTACGATATGTGCACAATCTGCAAGACAATCCGTTGAAACATTTTTCAATATTTTTATATATATTATTTTAAGAATGACATTCATAATTTATGGAGATTTTGTTTTGAATATCAAGCAAAAACCACTTAGACACTCATAATTTTCAGAGTAAACATACATTCAAATACAATCAATATTCAGATCTAATCCACATCTGTTTTCATCTATCCAAATATATATAAAATAATTAATTACAATCAGGTGTCAACAGATGAGTAGACATGAGTGTTTGGATATTGTACACGTGTCTTAAGTGAAGATTTTATATTTATCTAACAATGAGACACTAATGTACATCTACTTAAAAATATTAATAATAGAAATCTCATACTATAATGATTTTAGATTTCATTTATAGAGAATCATTTTATGTATAAAACAGAACATTTATTTACAAATAAATCGAATCTAATTTATGAACTTTTGGGTAAGGAAGATCTTGCATAGGAGGTGTATTAACATTTTATTTCTATGCGTAGAATTTACAAACTAAAATGTGTTGTTTTCTCTATGGTAACTGTTCATTAATTTGACTATGTTGCACAAGCAATTGAATTAAGACTAAATAGGAGTGATTAAACATGAACACAACAGATGCATCCAGCAGTGCATGTGAACTACACTTGATGAATCCATTGAAATGTCTACGTCATGTTGTAGTTGTGCATGTGTGCATGTTGAAGTCGCAAAAAGAAACAGAAATAATTGAAAAAGTGTTCGTCGTATTTCATTAAATGTACGATGTTCTTATTTAAATTCAACATAGTTTACAATCATTTACAAGGAAATTGGGAAGCATTCGTTGTCTTGCGTACATTATTCTTATTGTGATCAGGCATGCTTATGATATTCTCATTTGTGAAAAAGTCAAGGTCAATTTTTCAAATAAAAATATATGATAGTAGCTATTAGTAGGGTTAAACAAACATGGAAGATTGATGACGACATTCAGAGATAACATATCTATGATAGACAATGGATGTTTTGCAAGTCGATAACATTTGTTTCTTTGTTTTTCGAATATGTTTATTCAACTGTGGTATGTCATATTCTATGTTCTAATTGAATTCATAAAATATCTATTTGACTTATTTTTGTTATCATCAATGTCGTGAAAAATCGTTTTTTTTCCTGTGATTATCAAGCCTTTCAAAAGATAGAGAACACTTACTTGATTCGAATGCAAAAAAGTACTCGACGATTGTATCGACGTCGAACATCTCGTTCCATATTAATGGTAGTTATAACCATTGTTTAATAACAAAAAAATATAGGAATCAACTATTGGTAAAATCTATAACATAATAAAAAAAACATTCGTTTAAATATAAAAGCAATAGCTAATTTGAAGGGTCTCATAAGAAAATAAAATGTACTTTCTGAAATGATATTCAATCAATTTGATTATGACTCATCAATCAAATCACATGAATACATGTTGTTTACTTGAGACATTGCAATAGAAAGTAGTTTCTAGAATCTAGATATAGTACGTATGTCTCCATGACTTCTGTTCTCAAGCCTCCGAATATAGTTTCAATTTGAATGTAAGTCAAATTCTAAACATGACTAGTATTTTACTCATTTCTTCAAACTTCAAATATCACTGCTCAATATACGTCGGAATCGTATTGCGAAACTAGTGGCATCTAGAGACATCATGATACACTGCATGCTTGAGAATGTATAGTACTAAATGTTTCATACGAGCAGGAGAAAAATTATTAAACTCAAGGACTTCTGTTTAAAGAAAAAACTAGAAAACTTGAATTAATATTGCATTTGTCTAAAAAGAGCTATATATCACGCGCGTTACTCATGGCATAGAATCCCGTTCCAATTACGTAAGATGTTGATGGATTATGAGTTGAATTGTTTAATCAGTATTATAGAAGATAGAATAATTTCATACTAGACTAGGCTTTAAGACAAACTAGCTTGAATGAATTCCATATCATCTCAAAAGAAAGGAATTAAAAGTAGAAAAAATTACGGGTTGATCAACTAGTAACTCTTCATCTATTTGAGGGACATGATTAGCAGAATATCAACATTTGAAATAGAACTTATTACCATTCGGCTATCTAGGATAAACTGAAGTTCAGTAGATTTGCTTCATTTACAGAATAGCAAGACTTTTCCCTTTCTTTAATATTAGATGGGATTCCGACATTTTCTCGTCGCCTTCTACTACAGTATTAGCATGAAACTACTAAAAATTTTGAGAATCACTCACTCTGAAATCATAATTTTATCTTAGCTGTTTTCTTTCATATAAAATTAAATAAATATGAAAATTTTATGAAATACTAGCTTCTACTAAAGATTATCTCGCATTTCTATATTAAAGATAAATTCTACTGATGAATTCTGATAGAACAATATGACATCGGTGTAGATGACGCAGATAGAAAACGGCGTTTATTTCTAAACAGAAACTCATAATATCGTAGAGTCCTATTCATATGAAGCATATAGAGTCTATTGAAAAATTTCTACTGAATTCTAAAAGTTAATTATCTTGTGTACACGTATGATTTTAATCAATCTGAGTTTCTTTGAACAGTTTCCATCAACTGTTCTTTTTCGACGTCATAGTGTTTTGTTTTGTTTGATCGTCTCGGTATTACTTGAAAATTGCTTGATCCTTTTCACATGCAATAAACAACATTGATCAAAATAATACAATCAACAATAACATTTCATCATAAAACAGAAATTTTAGTCACTGTTACCAGTTATGTTATCGTTCGTATCATAATTTCATTTTCAATATTGAACAATTCACTAATTTCTATCAACTTTCCTTCGAATGGAAATCGATTTTCAGGATAAATTTTCCCCAATCTTAAGTTATGTTTTATTTAAAAATCAAAAAACAATATTTTTTTGAACAACAAATTTTTAAGTAATTCAAAATCATCATTGTTACATATGGCCAAGGATGTGAATGACTCTAAATTTAGGAACTAACAAAAGAAGTATCCAACTGTAAAATATGCATATTTTTATGCATTAGCCTCAAGTACTTTGTTCATGGTTGAAAACTTTGGAATATTTTTCTAAAGTTCATCGTCAAGATTTATGTAGAGAAACTTCAATGTGCTATCCGATGTTTCGCAGCATGAAAAACTAACCTATTTCATTTTTCTATACTTCCTTTCAACACAAAAAAAATTCTTTTGGCATAATCATTATTCCTATCTAAGGATCTAAGCATCTTTTTTCCTTTTCCATAAAACAATGGATATTTTCTATTCAATACATCAGCTCTAACGTGAGTACTTACATTATATATTCCATAGACACATTCAAAACATAATTTTATCGAGCAATGAAATGATTTAATTATATTATACGTAAAAGGTATAGCATTTTCTTCTCCTATTCAAATGATAATGTATCGTTAATGGATAAAAGACGATATAACTTTTTTGTTTTTTCATTTGGAAAAAGCCAAGAGAAACAATAATTTTACAGAAAAGAAAACAAAATGTAACTTCTTCATTTTCTATCAGTTGGTTGTCGCCTACATACATGGTTGTCTAATTATTTCTTAATGACAGTTAAAAAAAACCATGTTGGCCGGTCATTTTTTTACAATCTTGAATTACTGATAATTTCATTAGTCAGACTTAAACCTAGATAATTCTTGTGCTGACTGAAAAAAAGCAATTATAAAAATCTCAGATTGTGCTCGACTGCGAAAAAAATGAATGATTACTGAAAATCATGCTCGATTATATAACGAAGTATAAAAATACACTGAGAGATCGTGGCTGTGAACTCACAACAAGTCTGCCTATCAATGGCAACTTGGAGTAGTGTAATACTTTTATTGATATTCTACAATTACTATGAAAATCAACACAAAAACTATTTAAAATGTGAATAACATACAAATTATTACATGCATCATGAATGACTACAATATATATGTGAATGAAGAAACCATACGCACTTTAAAAGCAAACATACCTTCATAGAAATGATTCAATAGTTTATCATTTTATCTATACTCATCGAACTGAGAAAAGTGAAAGCAGTATAAACGATATTAATGCATGCATATTTATTGAAACGTATTACGGATATTTTCAATGTTTTGAAACAAGATATTGATTTATTCAAGATTAATTTAACACTTATTCGCATATCTAACATACGATACACAAGAAAAGATATTTACCACTATGTCTTTACTTTTCTGTAAGTAAGACATTCATCTGAGTGATGCCAGGAAGATTACTAGTCTTGAAAAGAAAACACTGACACGATACTGATTTTATAATTCGAATGAGATTTTTTTTCCCATTCATAACTGTCATTGAGACAGAGAATAGTCTTGATCTCGATGCACACAATGAGGAAATCTGCACTGTCCAGTATTATTTGGTAACTTTTGTTAGAATAACTGCTCATTGTTTAGAGTTAACTGTTGTATTCTAGATAGAATGAAATTTGATCAGATATGTCGTCCAATAAAAAAACAAATCTTTATTTTTCAGATACATCTTATTTTCAGCATTAGTAAAATAATTCGAATCGACGATCGTTTATAGTCAGTAAATCCAATTTCGCCAAGTAGCATCAATTCACAAATGAACTGCTGAATTAATCGTCTATTCAGATCAACATAATTCAAGACCAAATGTAGAAAATATTATTTTGGACTAGATTTTTTTCCTTCTTAGAAGCCATCAACAGCAAAAAAAACAAACCATTATTATTATAGAACACACAGATATCATATGCGGTATACTAATCGTTAGCTCTGACAGAGTCAACTCGATATTGAAACAGGGCATCGTGTTATCAGAGAATTTCTGATAATATTGGATAACTGTGCTACAGTTCTAAAGAGCACATTGTTTTCAATACATATGATAAAGATTCTGATTCGATCTATTATTCTAAATGACATTATTCTTTCATACAATCTTACTGAAGAGATAAAATGTTTAAAAAATGAATCCGAAATCATTTTTAGTCGACTATGAATAATCATAGTTCATCATAATCAACAGAAATTTTCATCATCATTCATCTCAAACAACCTAGTTATATACTTGAAAGTCAACTAGAGACTTCATACTCATCTAATCCAGAGAATGGAGTTAGTGGCAATAAAGAAAAACCATTTTTTCAATTGTTGTACGACATTACTTAGTAAGTTATCCATTCAAATTCCCATTCTTCAATATCAAAAGAAACTGAACTTTATTTCAATAAGATGTTCATTTTTTAGCATTTCTTCTGTTTTTTTTCGTTCGCGCGGATAAGTATGCCATCTATAGTTTTTCAATGGAAATAGGGTGAGTAATGGGAAGGTAGAGTACAGACTCGTGGTTGCATGAGAAAGATGGCTGTTCTGTCCTTCTCTTCTTTTTCGTTAAATACGTAAGTTTGTTTTCAAAAAAAAATAATCAATAGAATTTTTTTTTGATTATTTTATACCTTGAAAAGTCGTATTGTTCATATTTGCTTTGCATCGAAGATGTCTGCTCTAACGCCCGACACGACATTTGACGACTATTTAAGCGAGCAGCTCATCAATTGTTTAAATCTTCAAACTAATGTCATACAAAATTTATCGCAATATTCTCAACATATATCGTTTCAATTGATCGAAATCAAGGTTTAGTGTTTTTCTTTTATTTCTTTGGATTTCTTTCATTTCTGTGATTAGTATAACATAAGATATATATTTTTAGAACGATGTTGAGATTCTAGCAAATAGAGTCATTTCTCTTCAACAACTACAGCAGCAACAATCTCAATTTTTACCTTCATTTCAAATATATATGCCACCACAATTACCGTCCAATCCTTTATCATTTTATCAACCATCATCACAAATTTCTCCTCCGTTCAATCAATCATTCTTGCCAAATATTCCTGAGTTCACATCACCATCAGTGTCATTTTCATTGTCGACGAAAAACACCGAAGAAGTATCACGTAATGGTAAGATACAATAGATATTGAAAGATTCGAACTTGTTTCTTTTTTGTATCAGCTCCGTTCATCTTCAATCCAATCAGTATCATACATCGAGAGGATAGCACTGAAGATGCAAATGATGTAGAAGAATCACCTAAATTTGATAAACCTTTTGTACATTTACCCCATGTTGAAACGAAAACAGGAGAAGAAGATGAAAATATTCTTTTTTGTGAACGTGCAAAACTTTATCGTTTTGATTCGTCAACAAATGAAATGAAGGAACGAGGTATTGGCGAAATGAAAATCTTACAACATAAAATGACAAATGTATGTCGCGTATTAATGCGTCGCGAGCAAGTCTTGAAAGTGTGTGCAAATCATTATATAACATCTCAAATGAATTTAAAACCATATCGTGATACATCCAACACATTGATTTGGTCAGCTATGGATAGTTCTGATGGTGAAACGAATCACGAAATATTGTGTGTGAAATTCAAAACAGGGGAACAAGCAACGAAATTTGTGCAAGTATTTGATCAAGCAAAAGCAATCTATCGGAATAAAATAGATAATTTGTCGTCAATGAAAAATATTTCATTAGACGATGATGGTACTATAGAAAGAAGCGTTCATTTGCTCAATGGATTCTTATCTTGTTCTGTATTTAGATATAATTACTATTGGTGAAGTTAAACCGACAATTGAACAAATTGAACGAGCGAAAAAACTTCAATTACCATTATCATTTTATTTATATGAAAATAAAAAACCATGTAATGGTTGCCGTGGTTGTAAAGAAGATTCATCATCGACTCTGTCACGTGAGAGTATGTTTGATTATATGTTTATTTTTAATCATTCGTGTGAAATAATAACAGTGAAGTAAGTTAACGTATTATTCTAGTCTCTAAAAAAATCCAGATGAATTCGTATGATGCTACTGCAGCTGTTGTAACAGAAAATTTGTCTAATTTCCCCTCTGGCTTCTTTCCAAGTAGGTCGTTGATTTATTCACATTCAAATGATGCTTGTTTTCATCGGTCGGTTCTGCTGAACATTTAGAATCTTCTATACCATCGTTAATATCATTGATATCGAGTCGATGTTCGACAGGAGGAGATTCGCTTTCTCCATTTCAAATGCAGTCTCCTCCAAAAGATTGTCGAATGATGATAAAAGCGAAACGTTATTTACCAAGTAATCGTGTACCACCACCACCGTCAACACCACCATCATTTCCTGAATACGAGCAAACCTCGGCTGGTATCGATAGAGGAGAAGAAACAGCAGCAATTCAAACGCATCAGAAAAAGACACGAAATTTTTCTTGTAATAATACTGACCCATATTTACTTAACAATTATGCTTCACAAGTATCAGAAACTATTTTAGAGCAAGTGAAAAAAGAGCTTTGTAAGTCAATTGTTGTTGATTTATGAAATAATATCAAAATGAAACACTTGTTTTTATAACGATTTTATTTAGATAAATTAGTATTTGAGCAAAAAGTAATAGAAACGAACAATAATAAAGGTACTATATCACAAGATGACCATGATGATAAACAATCCAGGTTTCCGGACACGGATTCTAATCCATCGATTAAAGAAAGTTCAACAACAGCAACAACAACAGATAATAATAATAATAATAATCATAATGTCATTGATACAATATTTGGTAGTTCAGCATTGATTAAACCATTGAAGAGTGGATTTTCTTTTCCTGCTTATGGTAATACAAAAACATCATCAGATAATTTTCACTTTTCAATTCCATGCTCATCAATATCCACGAGTAGTAGTAGTTCTTCAACATACCAAAGTGAATCAACTTATGATAGGCCTTTATTTGGTAATGTACCAAGACTTGATTTTTCTACTATTTCAAAACAAACATCAGATTTTAAATTGACGACTAATAGTACTGAAACAAAAGGTAAATCTTGCGAAAACAATTTTTGTTGTATTCATGACCAAAATACATTTTATGAATTGTGTAGTTTTTCCTGGGCAAGGTATGCCGATCTTTAGTACCAGTTTTCAGGATATCATACAGAAAGAAGATGACAACAATGGTAATGATCCAGAACTTCCGTGTGAACCAACAAAGGAATTTAGTCGTATCGTATATTTGACTCCTGTGGAAACGAAAACAGGAGAAGAAGATGAAAATATTCTTTTTTGTGAACGAGCAAAACTTTATCGTTTTGATTCGTCAACAAATGAAATGAAGGAACGAGGTATTGGCGAAATGAAAATCTTACAACATAAAATGACAAATGTATGTCGCGTATTAATGCGTCGCGAGCAAGTCTTGAAAGTGTGTGCAAATCATTATATAACATCTCAAATGAATTTAAAAGAGCATAATGGTAAGGAAAATGCTTATGTATGGTCAGCGATGGATTATTCTGATTGTCAATATAAACATGAAACATTATGTGTAAGATTTAAAACAAATGATCAAGCTAAACGATTTTTTCAGCAGTTTAATAATGCCAAAAAACTTAATGCTAATATTGAACAGTGATAAACAAAGTATCCAAGCAAAAAAAAACTAGCAACCAAAAGTGTCTGTTATTCTTATTTTACGTAAATAATTTCATCTGTGCAGTTGTTTTCTTACTACCAATTGACCAATTTTCCTTTGTTCTGAATTTTTTATCACTATGTGCTTGTGTGCGTCTGATAACCTTGTAAAGTAAATAAATTCAGAAAAATAAAGCCATTTAATATTAGATAAGAATTGAATAAAACTTCAAGAATTTCTTTTTTAAACTGCTGAAAAGACATGGCATACATGTGATATTGTTCTAAACGATTTATATTTCATTCTCGTGATAATTTCTCGATTGAAAATGATTTATAGTTTATATGTATAAATACATATATCTATATATTTATTCAACGAAAATATTTCTATGGCTGTTAGCATTGCTATCATCTTCTAGGAATAGTATCACAATCAAACTGCAATCGCACAATGTTCGACAGATGGATATTTTATTGCTGTTGTGAATATGACATCGTTCGAAAACTATAAGATTACTAATTCGTCTTCTTAGTAATGATTTTCATTATTTTTATATATTGAGATATTAAATTTCTAATATCAAAGTTTGCAATGTGAACATTAGTTTCTGGCATGTCATTTTTTCTTCTGTTATGAAGATTTGTTTGGTGAAAATAAAAATGTCAGATGAAAAAAAACGATTCTGAGTGAATTGCACTTTTTCCACAGACAAATACATTAATATAGTGATCAAGTAAACATAGAAAACTGTCTTTCTAAAAAGACAAGAGAATATCAAAACTACATAATAAAGCGAAAGAAAAGCCATGTTTTTCATCGAAACTGTTTTGAATAATCTCAATAAATCTGCTACAGAGAATAGACTAAATTCAATCATATGAAGACAGTAGACATAAGAATCAGAAATATTAGATATCGTCAACGCTCTTTATAAAATCTGTACAATAATCAATGGAAAATTGCGAACGATAGCTTACACTGAAAGGATTAACACTAGATAAGTAAATAGAAAACATACAATTTAATCAAAATGTTTCAACGGTAACCATTGTATTAAATCAAATAGATAGGACAATATCGTTGTTGAACTTCTAACGCACAGATTCTTCATATTTGACTGCAATACCAATATTTTCTGAATAAAGCATAGAGTTATTTTTTATTGAAAGTTTAGAAAAAAAGAATAAATGACAGATAGCCAGCTTGTTTGCTCTGTGCCTATTTGAACTTCTGTTTCATAGATAGCTAACGATTATTACGTCTTTAAGAATGAGTCTGAGCAACGATCTGAAATCTATAAGAGAAAAAAATCGGTCATGCTAATTTTTACATGTGTTGCTATTGTAGACAGACGTTACATAGAGCAAACAAGATCAAAGGATTTCGCTTGATTCTACATATATATCACAATATCGATGTTTTTGTCAATTAAATGAACTATTACCATCTATACTTTAAAAGTAATAATCGTCTATCTGACAAAGAACACTGATTCTTATATAATGACTAAACTCCAATTACATAGTGTTGATGTACGTGTCTCATTTGGGGATCGACATGATATCAGAATGATAACTATATGCCCGATTGATATTACATATCTTTCTCTTACTTCATATACATCTATATGGGATAGTAATGGTGATTGTGGTTATAAGAAAGAAAAAAAAAAGATTGTTTTTTCTTTCATGCATCTATCCTGTTTTTTTTCTTATGGACGTATGCATGTAGGGTTGCCGAACAGCTACTGCCAAAGTTGTAGAACAACAACAGACCTATTAAGAACAACAGAAATCATAGTAGCGACTCTATATAAAATATTATGAGTTCTCTTTTTACTAACTAATCACCATTGAAACTATAATACAAAGTTAAATTGAGGCAGAAAAGGAAGCCGTAAAAAAGTCGTTAATGTAATGAAGTACCTGCCACGTTGTATAAATGCATACAGAGACTACTATTCGTATCTACATAAAAAGAGCCTAAAAAATACGAATCATTCGAGTTTGACTCTATAAGCTTTTTCTCTGCTTAATAGTGTACATTTCTAAGATGATATCTGTTCTATGCGCTGTTTGATTTTGTTTTCGAAGGTGTGACTCATTAACAATGGGTAAGATCGACTAAACAAAAAAAAACCGAGAAACCAAAAATTATGCAAGAAACTGGGACACATCAAAATAGGAACGCTACATTTTTTTTCCTTTTCTTTTTTCGGACGATGATGCAAAATAAGAAAAGAAAAGAGCATAGATTATCACCGGGAAAATATCATCCGAGATCATTTAGATGCATCTATCACCAATAGCTGTACATAGGGCTGTTTTCTAGTTTGCTTTTTTTTTCTTTGCTCTCTCTCTCTCTCTGTTTCTCTTCTTCCTTTCTTCCTGCCTTTCTTTCTATATTCTCTAGGAAAAACCACAGTATTATCATAATTATTATAGTCGTTGTCTTCTTATCCAATATGTTTATTGGAGTACTCTGTTTCCTAGTATTTTTCCTGTTTACTTCAATATATGTCGAACTAGAGAAGTAGCGACAAGTTTTTGTTTTTTCAATTGATTTTAGTTCCAATTGTACTTGAAAAGAGTCAGTATGAAACATTATTGTTCAGTCTTTTTGAGTCCTTGAGATAGAAGCATAGCAGCGACAAACAATACTTTTTAATAGAAGTAATTCGCGTGTTCGTCAAACAAATCAACATTTCGAAACTGTGTACATCTATCCTTGAATTTCTTTTTCAGAATACTGTTGTAGATTATTCTTCTAAGCGCTCTATAGTGTGACAGAAAAATAAAATCGAGACAAAGTTAATTTTCCTCTCGTTCTCCGGTTAGTGCTTCAGTTTTAAATGACACGTTTATGGATCATTTTGTTTTTCTTCCTTTGACCTTTATTTTTCATCATATACCGATTGTATTGATATACTTATTTTTGTGCTTATGCTCCTTCCATTATCCTTGTCGGCAAAAAAATCCATAAGTAGAAAACCACCCACAAGTGCATAAACATACAGCGAACTTTTATCCTATTTCGAAGTTTTGCCAGATTTGCGTCAGATACTTCTTACTATATTCGAAATCAATGAGTGATATCATCAGAACATATTATAGGATAATAAGCATATAATTGGTAATTATATGTTTGGTTTTAGTAATCAATCATAGAGTATAGTTAGAAATGAAACTATTTTACACATATGTAGACATCTACTCAGAAAAACTTGTCTAGTGGTTGAGTTCTTGTAGCTCGCATTAATATTCATTGGTTGTATACTAGTTATCACAGGTGTTTATTTTAGCTTAGTCAGCATGCCGTCATAGGAATAGCTTACTAGCAACAGCCGCAAGTGACTTTTACAAGGTCTGATCATAGCCAATAGTATCGATTTTGAAACAACGTAATCAATATGCGACAAGGAGCTCTACTGAGTCGTGTTTTTGTCTTTTAAAAGGCATTATTACCCAAATTAAGAAATTCGACGTCCCAATCGAACCGTGACATCTTTTAGTTGTCAAGCTCCTCAATAAGCATGGATCGACTAGTATGTAACATGGAAGTAGTATCTCGGATTGGATGTTTCCGCATCCTTTCTGTCGGTTCTCTTGATATCCATTTTGTTCTCGATTCTGCATTCATATGGTTGGGCAACATAGTTCGCGCGTTGCATCTCATCACCTATTGCTTGATATTGCTGGAAACAGATCCAAAACAAAAATTGTCGCCCCGAGAATTTCGCTTATGAATGCATAGAAACAAAAGATGAGTTTCTTTTTTAGGTTTTCTTTTTTTTCTCATAAAGATTAGAAGCTCGTGATCATAATGCATCTTAATTGGTTACTCGTGACTTGTTTAATTGTTCTTTTGTCAGTTGGCTTGACAACAAGAACAGTTGATGCAAGCAAGAAATCAAAAGAAGAAAGCGAAGAAGAAGAATCACGCTCAACTGATAGTGATACTGATACTGATACAGATGATGATGACGATGATGATGATGATGATAAAAAAGGTAAAAATTAACGAATTAACTTTGCTGCTGCTTTGATCATTAAATAAGTCTTCTATTTTTGATCAAAAAAGAAACATAATATAAAAAATAACCATCAAAGAAAAAGATCGTATAAAGCAAAGTTTCTTCATTAGTATTAGTATTTAATTGAAATAATTGTTATCAATGATAGCGTGTGTTTTCGTTTTCTTTTTGTTAACCTCAATTTCAGTAATGTTCATCCCACGTGAAAGAGCTTCGATTTTTCTCTCCCACAAGGAATGTGTACGACGAATGAATTGTGGAAAATCACGCAAAGAAGAATGCAGCGAAGAATGTGCCGATGGTAAGTTCAATATAATTTTAATATTAAATATTTTCATTCATCATAATTCATTAAATGTTTTCGTGTTTGAATTTCTGTCAAGGTAATACGGAAGAAGAAATGGAAGAATATACGGAAATTTTCGAACATATCGAAGAATATCGATCGGATATGAAAAAGAAATCATCAAAAAAATCAAGTAAAAAACCCGAATCATCCGATAGTGATGATAGTGGAACAGATTCAACAACAACGGATAATGAAAGTGATCCAAGTAGTGAAGACGAAGCTGTAGCAGATGATAAAAATAAGAAAACCAAACCAACAAAAAAGAATTAAAATTTTCTGAGATATATAAACATCCTATGTGACTTTGAAACCCATCTATGTTTTCTTCAACTATCTTTTATCTAATATACTTTCGCTTAATTGTTAGCTAGAGCTTTCTTCGTATTCATTCAATGTATTGTCTATTGCTCATCGTTATAATGCTTGATTGTTTTTTTTCTCTCAAATGCTAGCTTCATACGATCTTTCTCTTTCTTGAAAGATGCACACATTTATATATACACTACTAATAAGACACATAACTGACTTCTCTATGTCAATCGATGTCCAACTTATCAATTTTAGCGGTCTTCATCCCACGTGAACGTGCTTCAATCTTTTTATCGTATAACGAATGTATGAGGAGGATGAATTGTGGTAAATCACGACGTGAAGAATGTAGCGAAGAGTGTGCTGGAGGTAAGAAATGACATGATAATTACAATTCTTCTGATTGATAAATTATCTATGATTTAAAATTTTTATTTTCAAAGGAAATACTGAAGAAGAATTAGAAGAATATGCTGAGATCTTTGAAAATCTCGAAGACTATCGTAATGATGCTAAGAAGAATCGACCAAAAGGAAAAAATGAAGTTTCAGACTCGGACACGGATGACGATGATGATGATGATGATGATGATGATGAAACCACCGACGATGAGACAGACTCAGATTCTGATGATGACAAGAAGTCTGATGATGAAAGTGACGATGATGACGAAGATGATGATGATAGTGAAGATGAAGACGATAGTGATGATGATGACGATGACGATGAAGATGAAGAAGATGATGATGATGAAGAAGAAGAAGAGGAAGAAGAAGAAGAATCTGGAAGTTCAAAAAAGAAAACCAAGAGTAAAGCCAAAGCCAAACCAAGCAATGAAAAATCCAAGAAATCCAAACATCATAATTAAACAATCAAACCTGTTTATGTTCAAAAGATCTCACCTAAAAATTCTTTTTTTCTCACTAACATTCATGCACTAAATTTTTACAAATGCCAGGCACTCTTCAATGATAAACTCACATTTTATTTTCAAATTTATCACCATCATACACATAAAGAAAAAAGAACAATTTTCTTTTTCTCTATTTTATAGCATGTAGTTAGTTAGTTATCTGTACGTTTCTTTTTCGTTTTAACTAATTATTTGTTTTCTTTCTTTTCTTGTCTTTTTTCTGAAACCTAGAAGTCACATTTGTTTTATTACTTAAAGGACAATATCATCGTTCCTTTATTTAGAGAGAAAAAAAATTACAGTCTATTGTTCTTCGTCAAATTGTTCTTCACCTTGTATTTCTAAATAAATGAAAAAGAAAATTACTTTGACATGTATCCCTGATTTATTTTATTTTTTGATTGAATCTACCATCATTGTCTTTTCGATTTTCATCAACATCTTCATTTCCATCGAACGTATCACCTGTTTCAGCATTCATCTGATGTTCAGAAGTATCGTTATCTATAGCGAGAAAACAAATCGACGTTGTTGCCATGGTTCGTTTTTTTTAAGTCTTACCGAATATCATATTCATTTTGTGCAGAGTATCGTGTTCTAAAGATAATCATAGAATGATGTTTATTTTCTTTTTTTATTGAAATTTCAACAATGAATAATATGCAAAAGTTTTTTTAGCTTTGGAAACAAACCTTCTTCACTAGTTAATTGTTTCCGTTTAAACTTATCAATTAAGGCTGTTTGAAAAGGATTTCCAAGAAGAGATTTTCCAAAAATTCAATGGAAATTTTACCTTGTGTTTCGTCTGTGTCTGCTCGTTCATCGTCTCCTTGATAAGGTTCTTCTTTTTCGACTGGTGTAACGTGATGAGCAATCCATTGATATTGTACTTGAGCTGGAACATCAGATTCTTCATCAACAGTCTAAATATTAATTATGTTTCATGTTTAGTGTTTTGGTACAAAGAACTTTCTTTGTTTACCGATGATGTAACATGAAATTCGCCATGTTGTTGATATCCATTTTTGAATACAAATTTACCTTTACCCTTGGGCTAGAAATACATAAAAAGAAAAACTTCTTTTTGACGATGAAAACGAACAACTGCAGATAATTTTATGCTAATAACTCAGTCGATTTATGAGTTTTTGGGATTGATACAAATAAAGGAAGATGTTGTTTGCAATGTCTTACATCACGTATGTAAAAAAAGAAAGACAAATGACTGATATACGAACAGTAAACTATATCTTCCGTCAAATATGATGACAGATAGACATGCATGTATAAACTGTAGAACAAACCGGGAACTTATTATGTCGTCGCTATAGAATTTCATACTCATACATACATAATCAGTTTCGACGATAAGACAAGTGTTGCTTCTGGAACACTTAGTCTCATAATGCTGGCATACAGATGGTGATGGATTTATTTATAAGAAAAATAATTATTGTTCTCTTGCTATCTAAATTTTTTGGCAACATCTTGATGGAACAATGCAGAATGTATTCCTCAACGAAGTCAAATAAGAATGATTTTCTTATTAACCAATTTACTTGTGTAGAATTCAATCATAAAAAAAGAACATTTGAGTATTGTTTTAAGAAATTCTGCACTAGTTTTTTGTTTTCATAGAAAAAACCTTCAGCGACATTAGGGGAAAAATTTACAAGAAAAACAACAATCGAACTGTTCAAATGTTGAAGACAGCTGATAAAAAAACAGAAAGCATAGATCAATAAAAATTTGTCTTGTTTAGAATACTTCAACACATTGCTGTTACGTTTCAAGTTGCTCTTGATCGAGAATAAAAGTGTAACAGAACATGAGAGATTCAAGGCAATGTGTAAAATATTTTTTCCATTGATCTATCTTCTCGAGGAAATCATATTCATGATGCATGAATGATAAGTTTTGAATTTACAAAGCATCGATTCAGAACAGTTTGTTCTCAAAATTTTCAATCTATTACAAAAATCACGGAACCCTATACATATGACACATGAGAAAGTGTATCTTTCTTGCTTTTGATTTTTCTATAAATACTTTACTTGAAGCTAAACATTGATAATAATAGATATAACGTAAAAACAACAGAGGATTTTTGAAGACAAATAAATCCGTCTAGATATTTGCTGGTCTTACTGGTAGGGCAAAATATTACTTCGGTCGGCAATTAACACTGACGTATCGTCTCGTTTATGTGCCAAAGGAAAGAAAATATCACGACCGTAAGTGTCATTGGTATGTCTTTTTCAAGGAACAACTGTTCTAGATAGTACTTTTACTTTTAACATACATAATTATCATGAAATTTGCCAACATATCTATAATGATTGAACTGCATTTCTCCTGGACCTTCTCGTCTACCACTGTCCCATGTACCAATATATTGGGCTTCTATAGGAAAAATAAAAAACATAAATAATTTTTCAAACATGAAAACAAAATCGTCTACGAATTTCTAGCGCGTACTTGTAGCTGCATATGTATATGTGCCTTTTCCATGCCTTTGATGTTGTTGCCATTCCCCTGTATATGTATCATTATTTGGATATGTGTATGTTCCGTGGCCTTCACGTACGTTTTCGCTCCATGCACCTTCATATTTCGATCCATCAGGATAGTAAAAAGTACCCTGACCATGCCGTTTATTTTTCGAATAATCACCTAACATTAACGAACACAAATAAATAAGGCGACAATTGAAATCAATTCATATATGAATTCATCACGACAAACCTATATAACGTGCACCATTTTGAAATCGATACGTTCCAGTTCCATGTCTTTTACCATTTTGATATTGTCCTTCATATGTATCACTATTATGTAATTTGGCTTTACCAAAGCCATGACGTTCATTATTTTCATTACGGTCACCTTCATAGGTCTTTTAAAAACAACCACAAAATTTTTAAACAAGAAGATAACAATAGATAGAAATCAATGTTTATACTCCTAAGTTGTTTGCGTTTTCTTCTTCGCCCACTTCTTCTTCATCGTCGGCCATAATTTGCTAACTAGTCAAACGTAGTTTGTAAAAACTAGATAATGAACATGAATAGAATTCGAATCGCCATTAGTATAAAAAATAACCTTAACGACAACCGTTGTTACCATGATAGCAATAATATGACTTCAATAGAGGCCGTAGCATAGAGAACGATTGAAAAATGGAGAAAAGAATTGTGCAAAGAAAAAAAACCTATCATTAATAAATGTCAACTAACGTACAGGTAATTTAATTTTCATGGACGAATCGATTTAATTTAATTCTTTTTTTATAGGTTACCACGTTTCTTCCTGGTGGTAGTGGTAGTGAAAACCAACCGGCATTAGCATCACCATACATCTTCGTAATAGTACTTGGTAGTGTTATTATCATTTTTCTTCTTATTCTAATTATTCGAGAAATTTTAAAGGTACTAGTTGTAAGAAAAATTTAACCGTGGTTTTATGCCTTTCTCTTTTTCGTTCGAAGTCTCATGGTGTACTTCAAAATTGTTGCAATTGTGAAGTTGACAGTGTACAATGTCTGTGCTGTCAAGAATGTTGTGCCTCATGTGCAGAAGCATGTGATTGTTGTCGTACAACATCAATTGAATCATGTTTTGATGCATGTTGTCCAAAACGAGGAGTATGTTATCACGAGAAGAAGAAATACGCAAATAAATCTATTGTTTGTTATTTTTCATTGAACAGTCGATCGAATTTGCAGATATTATTACATGTGAAGCTTGTTGTTCTGGACAGTGTTGTTCGGTAAATAGAATATTTTATTCTAATTATTCTTTTGAAATACGCGATGATATTTGCTGTATTTTTAGTGTGGTAATATGGTTTGTGTATGTGCACCAACGGATGTTAGTACCGTCAATTGTTTATGCTGTGCCTGTGAACAACAATATCCTGGACCTGGCTATGATGACAGATGAAAAATATCAATATGTGCAACAAACAACAAATGTATTTTTGTTCAGTGTAATATTGCAATAGCCGTCGTCGTTTTTTTTTCTACTTAATTGGGTTAGCTTGAAGATTTTTTTCTTTTTGTATCTTGAAACTTAACCATGAGTTCACTCATGACAGAACATCTTCGAACAGTGTTCAATATTCTACTTGCAATAATCGCAATAAACACACCTTATTAGCAATATTCTATTGTCTTTTTCTAAAGAACATCGTTAACATTTGGTTTTGAACATGTTGAGAATTGAAATCGAAAATAAGATGGTCGACGCTTCAATATACATGTGAACGAACATGATAGTTTTACTAATTTTGCAAAACTTATTCCGGAATAAATCTTTCACGTGAGAAAACAAGACGCATAACCTACGTATGAATAGATTTTCAAACGAATTGGAATGTACATGAACTTGTATCAATTAAACATGGCCTACTGAAAATTTATTAACAACAACATAAAAACGTTCGATATTTTTAGACTTTTAAAATTATTGATAAATTCAAATACACGTCGAGAATCAATTGATCTTGATTGAATTATTCAAACAGTGCCAATTTCGATCTTTTTTTCAAGCGAACATTAATCTATTTCAGTTCGATGAACCGGCAAAGACGAGAAGTTTTAACTTAGAAAGTTCGTGAGTTGAAATACGAAATTCAAGTTTCACATGCTGAAATCAGACGATGATATTCGATCTGCACAAAAAGCGATAAAGAAAAAAAATCTTCAAACTTGAGATTTTATACATCATTCATATTGACTAGTACTCTGATAGTAAAGAGTTGTAAAATAAATTGCCGATTTTATAAAATCAGTTCGATTACAATTAGCAATAATATAAAAGAATATATATCATGACCTTCGTTTGATATCACATATGTCTAAAGTTTGTTTAGGATTTTAAATCAATTGCAAACGAAATCAAATATTTCGATTAAAATGTAAAAGAAGCATTACTTCGATTCGATTTCAAACAGGATGATATCTCTTTTGTTGATCATCATAGCTCGTTTGTCTCATGTTGAAAGCTTTCTTTCGATCAATTCAAGCTACAGATATGTATTTTAATACATAATCTAATCTTTCCTTTCTTTTTACTTTTTTTTTCGAATCGTTTACCGAAATATACTTATATCATTAATAATAAAATAACATAAACAAAAAGAAAACTATCGTCAATGAACACTCTTAGATATGTTATACTCATTATTTTGACATTGGTCTGATTATATAATAGACATGATAAAACCAAACCAAACCAATAGATATTTTTATCATCGATCAAAAAGTAAAATATTAGCAATTAGATAATAAGCATATTCACATAAATCAGAATAAGACTTGATTTTTAATGATGATAAATTTCATAAAATTCGATTTTTATATTTAACATTTCAGATAGAAGAAACACTTGATAAGTAATTGATATCAACAATGATTATCTGACACCTTTGTTTCTTTCTCGTATTCACAAGATGACATATCTTTTTTTTTGTCTATGATGATTATCGAACAGTCGGTAGAGTTCGTATTGTGCACTTGTCAATCATCGTCAAGACAAACTTAAAGTGAACATTAGAACAAGTTCATTTTCTAGATTGTTTTTGCAGTCAATGTTCATTTCTTATATGCCTTTCTAATTTTCTCATTCCTTTCTCATCAGGCACCGTCTGTCTATTTATCAGTGAGTGTCCGTTTGATCACTGCATGTTCTATGAATTTCCTAATTTGATAAGCTTGGGTCAAATGCATACATTTCTCTACACACAAGAATGAATAGGACAGGTCAACATTATCTCGAATAAAGGAGAAAAAAAAGAGAAACTAATTATAGAGTGATCATGGCAGGTGAAAGTGTAAAATAAGTAGGATAGAGAAAAAGAGGGCATTTTGACGGGTTATTGAGCAAAGGCGTCAATACATTTAAATTACAGCATTACGTGTACGTATGATGAAATAGATTCGAAAAAGTATGTATGTCGAAGATGACGATCGCATATTTTATTTGTCTAGTATCAATTCTTTTTGATAGTTTATTCAATGTAAAAGAAACCTTTTCTTTCAATTAGAATTGACGTATTTATGTACTTACTTACAAAAACACATGAGAGTAGAAGATTGGTTCGATTGATCGTTTCTTATTTTATTTTTTAAAGTTTTGTTTCATACCGTTTGATGTTAATCAAGCGGCATGCCTTTGGATTGATAGTCTCTATTTAATAACTGTGAATAATGATACGTGAAATGATTTTTCACAACTTGTTAGATAAAGCACGTTGAAATTTAATTGAAAAAACATTAACCGGTAAAGAAATTTAGTCAAGACCCGTATATATCTATTTATATGTATGTATTTAGCATCAAAATATGCCTGATGAGAAAAAATACTGATCGTATTTTCTGTTATTTTATCATAAATGTCAACACATACTTTCATGAAAATTCGAGAAGATTCGTTGTTTTTCTCGTGCTAAAAACATTGTGTCGATTTGTTGCAAGAATTGTACCTATACGGATTTAGTTAACCTCTTCTTCAACGATCTTGACTAGGACCCATACCGTCTCATATGTCATCGATTATTATAAGAAGAAAAACTAGAGAGCAGATCCGCGTAGGTACTAACAACTATTAACAACATCGACCTCCCCACTTACTTTAGTTCTTCTAGTCTATGATAATCAGTAGAACTTATCATATTCGTACACATATTCTTGCTGACATTTTTAAGGCACCACTCATCAAGGTCTTCTATCGTCATGTCGTCATTATGTATGTATATATGCGAAACAAAGATTCCACTTGTATTTATGTTGTGATACTTGCATCTGTTGATACGCACACTTCATTCATTATATAATCGTTTCATACACCCCGTCATGTATGAAACACTAGTGTTGTTATTCTATGAAGGACATTCTCTGCAACCTTCTTCTATGTTAAATAGGTATATGAGCATGGTATGCATATATATATATATATATATATATACATAAATATCGAATATTGACGCGACGTCTTAGTAAAGTAACTGTTCACACTTTTAATAAGTTGACCTTCGATGTATGTAAGTAATTTACTTTTTCTTTTTTCATGATTATCTATTCATCAAATCAACGTTCTGTGATTGTGAAATCATTGAGAATCATAATAGAATCAGGTGATTTTTCATATCAGCAAAAATATATACGCGTCGAAAGATCGAATTCGATCTTTGATTGATAAATAATAACAAGAAAATACTGTTACTATTTCGATTGAACAAAAGATGTTAAGTCTCTTTAATATGTATATACGCAATGGTTTTTAGATAGATGAAGAGGTTATGTGTGCGAATGCACAAACAATACCCCGACTCATGAATTGTATCTGCATGACGAGTGAACAACCGTTAAGCAGGAAATGTGTATGGTGTATAGAGGAAAATGTTGGTGTGCGTTTGTCAGGTTAAATCAATGTTATATAATTCGAGCGAAAGAACATAGATTGTCTCTCTGTCTCTTCTCGTCGTTTTTTTTGCTTTTCTTTTCTTCTTTCTTATCCATCGGTCGACGATCGCGAGACCGAAGATTGTTCCTCTTGATATATGACGTTGAGTAAATAGGTATCGATTAATATTCATAGTAGAAATTTTTACGTTCAACAAGTTACAATTTGATATTGTGTTGTACATGAATATCAATTCATTCATTTTCTAGATAAACAAAATGTTTAGCTCGCCAAGACTATCTCGTACATCGATGGACATAATAGCAACTAAACAAATTCTACATGAAAAATGTCAAACAATTGAACAATTAAAAATTCATATCGATGATTTAAAAGTACGGCATGAAAAAAAAGAACATGAATTAATAAAACAAATCGGAATACTCTATAACGATTTACAGCAGAATAAAAAGAAAATGGCACATCTTATACTTAAATATCAACAAAAGAAAAAGGTAGAACTTTTTCGTCTTATGAATTAACTCTATTCTGAATTCTACGAACATTAAGAAAGTATAGATTGCTCATGAATTGAATGATTAATCTTTTTCTTTTATTGTCTATGATTTATTCTAATGAGAAAATATTATGAAAAGAAGCTTTTTGTCTACTCTCGACAAGTAACATAGTACTGTTTTCTTTTTAAAAGAAAGTTAAATGATTTGTCTAGAATGTATGATGAAAGATTAGATGATAGAACACCTCCAGGCAACCAGACGAACATGATCGTATTAAACGAAAGTTTGATCACGTTTATTTTCTCTTAAACTTCTTTTCGATAAATTAAGCGAGTAGAAGCACTAGAATTTGATTGCGTATACCTAAAGAAGGTGCACAGTTTTATCTTACGGCTTTTTAAAAATAAACATAGTTTGTTTTGATAAACTTCTTATTGACTTTTTTATGCTTTATAGCTCAATGAAAATATGAAAACCTTGAAGGATTTCTCATGTCAAACAGATGAAAATAATTCATCGTTTATATGCTCAAATTGCTCAACACAATATAATGATGCTCAATCTTATTATTTAACACAGAAAAAGACACCTGAAATAGTTTGTATACAGAAATATTTAATTTTAGCAATCAATCATTACTAAAAACTTCCATTGATTATTTTTATTTTTATTTAAGCGCCCGAAATATTATACGCTTCAACGAGATGAACACATTCAATATATAAGAGCCATGGCTCAACCTCAACCTCAATCCCATCATTCACTATCATCGCCCTCTCTCTCGACAACCGATCCATCATCAATAAAACATAATGAAAGTAGTTCAAGTGCATATAATACAGCTGAAAGTTTGCCCAGTAGTTCATATTCAGATGAAAATGAATCTCTTGAACGTGTTTTAAATGCTGCTTGTACAATGTATACAACACATGATAATCTTGAACATACAATTAAATTGCAAGAAGAACTATTTCGGCAACGTTTACGTTTACGTGGCATTGATCTTAATAAGGAGAATAATAAAAGCAATAATAATAATAACAATAATAATAATAATGATCATGATGATGCATCGAGTGAACATTATTATGATAATATTGATAGTGACACAAGTGACATTGAAAAACAAACAACGATATATCGAAATCGAACATTACCATGTTACGAAAAAAAACCAAAACAACGAACTGTTACATTTAATTTAAATAATGACGAACGGCAACAAGAACAACCAGTAAAATTAAAACCAACAATAAATAAAGTAAGATTTACTGATCAATATTATTCATTGGGTAAACGTAAAAATTTCAAATCATCATTAAAAGCAAATCTTTCAAAATTAAATAATAATAATAAAAAAAGTTATTATCAGCATTCAATTATAACAAATAAAAAACTATTATCATCGAATATGTTAACTGTAACGATAACATGAAAAATTCCTTTTGTTTTTTGTTTTTTTATTGTTTTCATTGGAAAAGAGGTTCTTTTTTTCTTTCGATTCGATATGGAAAAATATATTTAAATAATTCAAGTTTAGATAATAAGTTTTTTTTTTACAATAATTTCATCGAACTATTCACATAGACTAAAGAAAAAACAAACCAACGACATTCGAAGACCAGCAAATGAATTAAAAAGTATAACAATCATCGCCAAGATCAAACTTGAGAATGAAGAAATACTTAACGTAGTTTTTCGATGAAACTTAAAATATTTTACTAATCGGATGTGAAGGATAGATCATCGTTCGAATTAGATCATAGACCTTCATTATAGATATGCACACATACATCAGTGACAGTGAGATATCTATCTCTATTACTGATTGATAGAGTCATATTGTTTTAATGAAAATTTTCTTTTTTTATTTAAATATCGTTTGACTTGATCATTACATGGAGCACAACATCCTCGTATCCGCTATCTAATAACATATACAAATATCATAAGGTTTTTTTTTTCATGGCATGACTCGTTCTCACATATTTGGTATAAAAGTAAACGTGTGATAATTCTTCTTCCAAAATGCAAGAAGCAAATGATATATATTTTTGAAATGAACATGAAAATTTTCAACTGGGGCCACGATTTCATTTTTATGACTCATTGAATCGATATTTCGAGTTTTTATGGCTTCGTCAAAATTAATAAGTATCTTTTCATAGTTAGACATACTGTAGAAGTGAAGTGTGCCTGTAGCAAAGCTACATTGTTATGAAATCTCAATATGAAAGACGTCAACCATTATGTATTATAGATTAATCGAAGTGAAAAGTAATATTGTATAGAGTTAAGTAGGTAACTTGAAAAAGAGCATCATGTGTAGAGAATTCGAACAAGCATTGAAACGAAACAATTATATATACTACTATTGAGCACGCAGATGTCAATAACGAGCAAATCTCATTGATTATCTATGCAATAAATATTTTCGAAGATTTTTAGTGTAAAGATCTAAATGCTATTGTTTTTTGTTTTAAGTAAAATAAAATTTATCACTGTAAAACAGATCGTAAATGCTTTTAGAAATAGTCTGTTTCAATGTAATATACAACAAGAATATATTTCGTTTTCTGTTTATATTTAACCGTAGTATCTGATGTTGAACAACGGATCGTGTTGAAAATATCAGTCAGTCGAAAGAGACATATAGTACATTATTTATTGGTTCATACGCATGGATCTTAATCTTATCATGAAGTTGCATTTTTGTCAATGAATATAGTGCGAATGTACTATTTAGTATTTCAACAAATCACACGTGATTAATATTGTCATTTGTTTGTCGTTGTAAGACTTTCATGAAAAGAGTAATTAACAACTAATTGGAGCTGTTTCCAGGAAGTAAGAAGTGAATCAAAGTGAAGTCTATTATTTGTATTGTATATCGTTTACGGGACAGTCGACGGATTAACAGTATTTAAAAAAACTCTTAATTTTTTTGTTTATATCTCTGTTATCGAGATAAAATAATTGCTTGATAATTGAATTAGTGAAAGAATACTATTAGCAGCTTGAAAAAAAGTCAAAGGAAAAATAAAGAGTAAGAAACATACTAGCGGGATATTTACAGAGATGTTTTGTTGTTGATTATTTAATGATATGATATTGAAATTTATATCAGACTTGATGTTTACATATCATTCCATGAAAAAATAACTACTGATTTCAGTCACATGTACAATATAGAATGACAATAGAGCAGATGCTAGGCTAATATTTGACGTAATTCTATCTGCATTGTCACATACAATAGCGTACGCTGATACTTTCGAGACGTATCAACGGAAGTATGAATCAGAAGATTGTAGGTGACTCGTTTTACGTATCGTAAAACATTCTCTTAAAATGACACTGTATGCATTGTGTAATAATTTATAGGCAATTATATCCTAAATGGATATCAGGGAAAGAAAGTCTATAGGCTACTGTATACTTAAAGATTTCTTTGAACAACCATAAATGGTCGTTCTGGAGAACTTAAGTTTCGTTCGAAATAAGCATGTGCTTTGTCATGATTGTAGTTGGTATAGTTTTTGTTATTCGTCAAGTTTTGATGAATGAGATCGATGTTGAGTAAACTGTTGTATCGATGAAAGAATTTGAGAGATGTCTGTTACTAAAACATGAATGATAAACTGTTCGTTAGTCTAAATGAAACGTTTCTTATTTATTGACTTCAGCTTAAGGATCGCTCACACTGATCATAGAAGCCATAAAGTTTCGATTAGAAAATAAATGTCGGAACAATCGTATCATCTATATATGTTCATCTGATATTAGTATAACATTTAAAAGGCCACCATATGCTTTACTACACAATGAAACAGAAAAAGAATGAGCCAAACAATTACCGTTGGAAAACATTTCAATTTCGAATATGTTGACATTTCATATTGTAAAAACGACATACTCATCAATGGAGTCGAATGCAACGTAGTATGTCCGAAATAGTCTGGTTTTGAATTTCGCCAACTTCTGATAACAAAGAAATCATTATATAGAAAAGATGAGATCAATTTGAAACGAACGGCTAGTTTTTTTCTCTTTACTCTACCGCTGACTTTCAATTTCAGCACTAAAACATTCTCTATATATTCTAACGACAACGTTACGCCTCGACTTTTTCTTTGACAATCAGATGGTTTCTATTCGATCCGAAATCGAATGTATTTCAGCTCTGTAATGTATATTTCGATGCTTATTGGCTATTTATAAACTGTATAAAAAAACTACTATCCTATCAATACATAAAATAAGTTTGAAAACTAATCAGATAAGTCAAGTAGAATATTTTGTATTTAGTATTTGAATAAAAAGTGAAGTTATTAAGATCGAAGAAAAAATAAAACATAAAATATCGAATGAAATAAATATTCATCTGATCGATTTATGAAGCATGGTGAAGTAGTCGGAGATTCCAATCAATCTGTGGATACGACAATGAGTGTATGAGAATCATTAGCACATGTACTATAAATACTCTCGAGAATGAATTCACACTCCTCACAACAGCAGTGAGCTAAAATTTGCATGTTGCAGGATAGCTAGTTATGTTGTGTTTTTCATTAGTTCAATTTTTATGAATCAAGTACTTTTAAATCTCGTTCACACATATATTTACTTGGATTTTACTCTTATCGATGGATAATAAACTATGAATTTATTCCAATACTCTTTCAAATTAGGCCTCATCTTGAAAATTATAACGTTGCTTTGTAAAACAAAATTAGACTCTAAGTTTTAGAATACTAAAAATAAACAAAGAGAAAATAAGTCAGTATTCATATCATGGAAAGTTCATTTATTTACTGTTCTTGTTTGTCACGAATAAGATAATCGAACGATACATTCCCATTTAGAACTTGTACACTATTGACGATAAATATTAGAAGTGTGCTGCCAACAGAGAGACAATAACTTTTGGATTAGTGGCAATATTCATCTATCAAGTCCTATCGATGGGTACTCATTCGATGGCTATGTGTTTCGATGGACATGGATAAAGGTGTGTCTGTATGCTCTAGATATCGCGCACTGATAACGTCAATATTCAGTAAACTTTAACTAAACACCATCATACATGCCCTTGAAAATCTACTTCTAGTGGACAGAAAGGTCTTAACTCATATGGATTATATTTCAAGTTTGTTTTCTCTCAATAACAAGGTTTTTCATACATTATTTATTTGGAGATTTAAAGATAATGTTTTGTTTTATATGGAATACCATGATTTCTTGGTTCTAGAAGAGAAGTAGATCTTTTCATAAACAGAAAAGTACAAAATAATATGATCTAAATATGATTGTATTGACATATAAGCACATGATCGTATCAATAACTTATCTAATCGTTTTGTAATCGAGCAAAAATAATATTTATACTCTTATAGTAAATAGAATTAGGGATATTAGAAAATCATAGGATAAAGAAAATGAATTGTTTGACTTTTTATTAAAACTATCGATTCATAGACATGTGACTTTTGTACGAGCAAATCAATGAATTAAAATATCGAACAAGATATTCATATAAATGCCTTTTAACCTCGGTGTGAGAAACTTAAGATTCTTTGGGCTTATGATTGCATCGAATGCTCTTCTGTTTGAATTCTCGTATGATTCTATTTTTTTTCCCAAATTTTCATAATTATATTACTGCCATTGATTAATAAAGTATGTATTTCGTTCGTATCTAAAAGTTTTCAGATTCTATCACAATTCGAAATACAAAGTTTTGATTTAGAAACAAATGCATGTTGAACGAATGATATTGTAACGTACCTCATAGTTCATAGTTCGTTCATAACTAAGACTCATAGACAAGATGAAAAATCTCAGATCTTCCTTTCGAACCCGAAGCATTTGATTACATTTTTAGTACTTAATCTAAAAATTGTCATAGCATTAAATTATCTCTAATATTCTACCATAAAACAACTAGTCATCGTTTTCTGTGATATAGATAGTCAATTTTTAATGAGAAGAAAGAAACCTGAAATATTGGATCTATTTTACAAGCAAGCTGTATTTCATTTGAGAATTCGTTATTGAAGGAGTAAAGAAGCTGGATGAGTTACAGATGTCCGAACGCAGTCATTATCATAAAATCTTTTATTGCTAGGCATTAGAGATAAACAATTTCAGACATTGAGTGTGATACATCATATACCATGTGATGGAGCAAATTCATGAAGGATTGGATTGCCATCTATATACTACGAGTTTATTGAGAAGGTTACTCCTATAGAGTCACATTGGAATACTAAATTTTTGATTTTTTCTAGACATAGTAGTGTTTCGAACGGTGAGAGAAACTGACAGAAGAGAGCATGACACGTCTCCATTATCCGATGTTCTTATAGTTTGCTTTCTTCTCAAACTCTTTACTGTGAGCGGATAGATTGAGACTGTGATGACTATGTGGTTTTGATTTACATCGAGTTGTTGAGTAAAATGCCTTTAAAATCATCGGAAGACGATCGTGTTAATCGCTAAAGATCGGTATCTGGAATCTAAATCAAATTGAAAAAAGAAACTACAAAGTATTTCAAGTTATCGAATTCTATTATTATAGTACCCATAACATTTACTCATTGAATTTATTGTTACTCGAGGTAATTTTTTCATCTTGGTTTTAATTCTCAATTTTCTGCAATTTTCTTGAAAGACAATATTAAATTCTTGTTTTTTTTTAACACATACAATGAAAGACGAAGAATTCTATCGAAGTAAATATGATTAGAACTACACGATGAAAGAAATTCTACACGTGAAAATCTTCTCGGTCTTTTATGGAAAATTCTAAAATTTTGCTAATATATCATAAAAAATTCATTTGACGAGATGCATTAGGTAATTCATTTGTTAAATAAATCAAATTCTTTCGATTGAATGTCAGCGTTTTAAATTTCTTTTCATCATCAGACAATCAATAGCAAGACAATCTGTTGTTGGTTCTTAACATTTTACCAGAACCTTTTCAATGTAAAGTCAGAACTACAACGTTTGTTAATCATTGTCATTCTACTACGTAGATTGCATAACTTGCAAAAACGTATCAAACAAGTGAGATTTTGATTTCTTGTTCTTTTTACAGCCGATTATTGACAAAATATTATTTTAATCTTGAAAAAGACAACCCAAAGAACTAGTATTTGTGACGCAAATATGCATTTGTTTTTGTATTGATATGTGATATACGTATGAGTAGAAAATAAATGCAGCCTTTTTATCGAAATCACTCTTCTTCTCTTTTCCATATTTTATGTGGACAAAGAAAAGGGAAGAACATTCTTTTACACTTTTTCATATGTACTTTAAGATCTATTTCATAGAAAAAAAAATACCATAAGTTTCTAACATGCATCTTTGGATTTTTTTTTGAAATTCCTGTTGACGTAGGAGAGAAGAAGAGAGAGATAATATCGTAGCATAGTTCTTACACTCATATTTGTTCATTTTAAGGTATCATTAATAAGACATCATTTTCATATTTTTATATTAAAACAATCGACGAATTCTAATACCGAAACATTTGATAAACAGTTCGTATGCAAAGGAGCGCAATCAAAGAGACCATTTTTATGGTTCTCATCGCTTTGGTTTTAACAAATAAATCGACGGGTAAATATTCTTTAATTTTAAATTTAATTTTACTTGCATCAACTACTTCTATACGTAAATATCATAAATTGCATACATATTTCATACTTAATAGCACAAAACTGCCAAGCAACAAGATGTGCTCCTGGCTTTTGTTGCTCAAAATGGGGATTGTAAGTATAGTACTCAAGTCATCGAGTCGAAAATCTTTTTTCTACTATTAGTTGCGGTAACACACCACAACATTGCGAGGGTCAATCAAATATTGGTTCTCCTAATTTTTGTAATCCGCCATGTGGACCAGGCCTTTGTTGTTCAAAATGGGGATTGTAAGTTCAAATCAAAATATCGATTTATATCTAACCATCAAAAAACAAACGCAACTAATTATAGATTGATTTATTTATTTTTATCGATTTCAGCTGCGGTAATACACCTCTGCATTGTGAGGGTCAGTCGAATATTGGTTCTCCTAACTTGTGTAATCCACCGTGTCAACCAGGTGTTTGTTGTTCAAAATGGGGATTGTAAGTAGTTTTGGCCTTTTGATCTTAAATTCGTATCTAGCAAGTTGCTTATCGATTTCTTATTTCCAGTTGTGGTAATACACCATTACATTGTGCAAGTTCATCAAATAACACTTCCGGTAACATATGTAATCCACCGTGTGCGGCAGGGTTTTGTTGTTCAAAATGGGGATTGTAAGTCTCGTTCGAAAATGTGAATGTATGTGTGTTGACTCGTTGAAATTCTTTTAGTTGTGGGAATACGCCACTTCACTGTGAGGGTTCTGTAGTTGTTCCGCCTGTTGAAGTTGGTCGGTGTCCACCACCATGTCCACCTGGCTATTGTTGTTCACCATTCGGATAGTACGCATTGAATGATTTCACTATTTCTCAGATATTTTGTTTTCATATAATTAATCGAACTTTTTCTCCAACGTTAAGTTGTGGTAATACACCGGAGTATTGTAATGGTCAAATCGGAGGCAATAATTCTAGCAGTCTAATCACTCGACAACAATTCGATTGCATTTTCGATCAATTGGATCCAGCTACCAGGAATAGACGTTGGCAAGGTAAGTGTTTACTTTGGTTACAATTTGGAATGCTCCTGTCATAAATAAAACGACTTTAGTTTTGTGTTAGTTACATGTACACCTTGTATCATTTTGAAATGTTCCATGTCGATGTTTATTTGATGATCTTGAAACCACCAATTTATGTGTTTTGCTTGAGTCTAAAATCAAAGAAGCTAGTACAAAAATTGAGTAATTAATAGATGAAGCTCGTTAGTTTTTTATCTCGAACATCAGCTGAATTTCAAGATACAGTGTGTATCTACCGGCTTTATTGTGCATGTAAATATTGAATTAACATTTTGGAAACTGGTTATATCTAGTCAAACTTAATTTAATAGAACTTTTCCCCTGCTATCGTAGAAGTTCCAACTGATCGAGTCATTTTTTGTCTCTATTTTTTGACATCTATTTGGACTGAAATTATCTTGATTTCAAATGATATTATTATCCTTCATACTTTCAAATCCTCAGGGTTACACGTCAAGTTTACTACATCGTTTTATCAACGATTGGTAGGTTATTTATGAGGGCCATCCTCTAAAACATATGTATCAAGTTTAAGACAGAGAAATTTGTCGAAAGAGAACAAAAAAAGTAATCAATCTGTTTTATACTTTAGGTTTTCAAGATGCATTAGCAATGATACCATTTCAAGGAACAAGTATAAATGAAATGGCGATGTTTCTTGGGCATGTATCTTATGAGTCAGATGGGTTACTGGTATATGAAGAATATTGTGCACAAACAGGTGCATGTGCTAATAATTATCAAGCTTCGTGGTGTCCACCAACTCAAGGAGCACCTGGTCAACAGTATTTCGGTCGTGGTTGGTTTCAATTATCATGGCCATGTAATTATAAGGCAGCTGGCGATGCAATCGGCTTTGATTTATTGAATAATCCTGGCCTAGTTGCTTTGTCGGATACAATAGCCGCTGCAACTGCAATCTGGTTTTGGAATGCAAACAATATGGGTCTACCGGCACGACAGGGCAATTTCGCTGGAACAACACAGATAATTAATAGCATCGAATGTGGACCGACAGCACAACAAACCATGAGAATTGCACATTATCAAAAGGTTCTTAAATGTTTAGGTCTTCCAGAAACAACGAGTAACATAAGATGTTGAAAAAGGAAAAAATGAAATCAAACTGAATGTTTTAATTTACCTTCTTTTACTTGTTCATCACTTTGGTTTTTGTATTCGACATGTATGTAATTAAGGTCTCAAATATGGAACATTAACTTCAGTAAAGTCTAAGCTATAGTATAAGTCAGAAACTTCAATGATCCTTATTAAAATACGTTTGTTTTTCATTTATTTTTGTGAAACATAATCTATAACGTGTATTTAAGTATTCGAATAAAAGTTCGTAATGATCTCACAACCGCCAATAGAACGTGATGGATACACTTTGCATTTCCTTACAAACTATGAGAATTAATAAGATTGTTCTACTCTGATTAAATTGTTGTTGTTCGACCACGAATCATATAACGATAGCATCTGGTTTAAATTCGAATATATTAACTGAGTGGTGAAGTGACCTATTGCAAGTTTTGAGAATCTAGTCAAGAAATCGGACAGGATTCAAAGTGACAGTCTGTTTTTCATCAATGGTCAGTATATGGATTGCTGTAACAAGATGTCTGGTTTCATTGAACATGAAAAGTTCGGAAATTTATCCAATAAAAAGTTTTTACTACTCGATACTAAAATTCAGATCTATGCTGTTTGCTAGAGAATACTGAAGAACATTTTTTCGTCATGAGCATTTCAATGGCAAAAACCTTCATTGAATAATTGAGTAGAAAATTGAAACGTCGAAAGGAATCCATGAATGCATATATCATTTGGAATAAAAATTTAAATTCTCGATCGTTGGTACCCAAGCAGACATAACTTTTCGAAAATACGGTTTCTCCATTTTTTGTTAGCATATGGAAATTGATTGAGATCGCAGGTAAAAGAATGTCAATCGCCCAAGTAATTGCTTGCTTTTATTTCACAAATATCTGCCGGTAAGTTAACAATGCAACACTACTGAATCAATTCAATGTAGTCTTTTGACATCGAAGTAACGTCGATTTCGACGATCACATGAAAATCTTTTCTGAAGTGACATATGTATATAAATTTATCATTGTGTTGCGTTAGCTACTGACGGAACAAGAAATAACAATTGAATGAGACTTATTCGCGAAGACTTGCTGGCCACGCTTATGTATATAATAGTGGCCATATTGGTTGACATGTTGCTAAGAGCGGCTTGTTTCCTTTTATCTATCTTTCGCAATCGTCTTTCTAGCATAGAGTGTCCACTTGTCACCTCCTCTCTTCTCCTCCCTCTTAATTGTGTTATCCTTTTGATGTTGTCTTCTCCCTTTCTATTTTATACAGAAATGATTAAAATACTCGAAAAATAGAAAGTTGTATTCGTGTTTATTTCTCATCATCCCAATAATCAAGCATAAAAAGATTATGATGAA
>OENT01000012.1:0-31330 GCA_900239685.1 Rotaria macrura
GGGTAACCGGTCGGACTGGGGTATCGGTCCGACTGGTGACCAGTCGGACTGGGACCCAGTCCCCAGTTTTTAACTGGCACTGGTGCATACCTAATTGTAGTCAGAACGTGATTTTACTCATTAGTTTCTATGCATAGTTATTTCTTCGCCACTGATATTAGATTTTTTAGATATGTTTTTGCATTGATTGCTGGGGTCGGATTTGACCTATAATATCTATATTTCGAACGCTCTACAGTACCACATATATGAAATACAATCTTCAATTCCTTTTCTACTACCGAACAGACTAAACGAAAAGTAACTGACAATTTTAAGTAACAAATATTCATACAAGGAAAATGGTAAGTATAAATGTTTTATTGCTGTCTCTTATACGTACGCGTACGCATATGTATGTATGTATTGATGAAACATATACAAATAGGCCTATACGCCACATATGTTAGTTTCTACATTAGCAAAAAAACCTAGTTTCTTAAATTGTTGTGTTCAACTAAATTATTGTATATTTTATGAAAAAGCCATAACTAAAAATATTGGCTTTCATTCTAGAATTGAAATGCCAAAAACGGACGAAGGTCCATAGGACCTAAAATTGGTACATTGGCATTTTTCCTCATAAGGTCTATTTTATTTTATATCTTCGGAAAGAGCATGTTGGGGCGAATATTTCGATACCAAATTTATGAAGTTTCGATCGAATTTCGAAATTGAAAAGCTAGAAACAAAATAGCTCATTTCGGTTATTAATATTGAATAATTGATCATTGCGAAGTAGATTCAATTCCACAATAAAATAAGACTAATCGGAACTTTAATTATGAATTTGATTGCTCTTGAATAGTGCTTCAATTCTATATATAAATTATTGATTGATTATTTAGTTCCATGGGATAAAGATCCAATGCATTAAGAACTACTATTAGTTTACGTTCAATATTTTTCATGTATCCTCATCCTTCAGCAAATCGTTTAATTGAACCTTTGATGGTAGTTGAACTAGATCTGTGTAATGACAGAAAGATATGACATAAACATCTTTAAAAAAAAAGTTTAGTTTGCATTATAATTCGATTCAGGAAACGTCTCAAACGGAAAAGTTAGAAAAATTGGATTTCTGATATATTTGTCACTTTACCTATATTTCAAGAAAGCTTGATCCTATTTGAATTCCTATTTTGTCAAAAAGTCGTAATCTGAGGTCAGTTTTACATCAATATTATCATGTCTAATAGAGTAGATGAAATAGTGCCGTAGTAAATTGTCCTTGTTCTTTTATATCGCATGGATGTCTTTGTATTTCTTTTTGTCAACCTTGAAACGATAAATATTTATGATAAGAACGTAAAAGAAACTTGTTTTTGTTTCGCATTCGATTTTTTCTTGTTTTTCTTGTTTGAAATCGACGCCTGCACAAGAAAAGGTTTCGCTGGCCATTCTAGTAGTATTCATACACATCAGCTCGTGTAATTCTTTAAAAATGGATCGAATTCAATGTCATATTTGTTTCGAAAACTTTTCCAACGATAGGAAACCTATGATTATATGTTCAAACGGTCATTCGGTGTGTCAAGAGTGTTCTAATAATATAAAATCGTCGAAGAAACCCGAATGTCCAACATGTCGGGAGGAATTATTATCAGTGCCTATAGTTAATCGTGATGTACTTAGTTTAATTGAAGCTGTTTATGATTCCATGGCTGCAATACCAGTCATCAAAGCCGAAGAATTAACAATGGAACAAAAACCATTTGGGTTCGGTGGTAGTGCAGATGTATATCGTGCTCAATGGAAACGACACACCGTAGTTGTAAAACGTTTACGAACAAATACAACTGATCCGAAACAATTAGGTCAATTGAAAGGTGAAATAAGTATACACGTAGGATTGAGGCATCCTTGTATTATATCTCTATATGGATATACAAGTAATGGTGATGGTAAAGAAATTGTTATGGAATATGCAGAGCGTGGTTCATTGAATCAGAATTGGAAAGATGTCGATCAAACACAACTGATTAATTGGGCACTTGATATTGTCGATGGACTACAATATTTACATAGCCGAAGAATTTCCCACAGGTATTTTGATACATTTTCAAGATGAACGCGATAAAGAAAAAACGACATCTACTATTACACAAAAACTATTGATTCGATTTCAATTCATAGTTTAAACAACAAACTATCTAAAACTTTGTTTCCAACGAACACATCAGAAGAATTACGTGCAGAGCTTTACGGGATCACTAAAAAGTAGTCGCATTCTATCCCGCCTCATTTGGGCATAACTTTTCTTTTTCGAGGTATTATTGAAAAACGTCCAGCAAATTCATACTTTCTTCTTTAATATAAATCATTTAGTGTGCTGAGAACTAATTAATTTCGAATAATACTGTAAAAATGAAAAGCTGCATAAAAATTAGAGGTTTAGAAACTGCACATCGAGTAACTGAACTGAGAATGAATAAGACCTTTTCATTGGAGGATACGTGTCGAATAAGAATAAGAACTTTTTTAAAATCTAGAAGGTTCTGTAAACCCTTCGTATTGTCTTCACAGTACCTATAACTCTGCCTCCTCATATACACTTGGTAGGACAAAGAAAAACATCGATCATGTCCCGTCCCGTATCTCGTGAAGCTATGAGTACTACAGTGAATTTTAATTTGTATTCTTCGTTTACGCAGAGATCTTAAGCCTGAAAATATTTTGATTGCACAAGATAATCGAGCAAAATTATCTGATTTTGGTATGGCAAGAGTATTAGCTACAATTCAGCACAATACATCAGGCAGCGGTACACCAGTTAGTATGAAAACTTGTTTTAACTGTGACATGTCTTCCTATTCTTCCTATTCGATTAGAAATATACAGCTCCGGAATTACTCGATGCTGATACTAAATATGGCCATGAAGTTGACATATATAGTATAGCATTGATTCTCTACGAAATGTTTTCTGGTAAAATAGCATTTGAACATTTGAGTCCACATCAATTACTTACTGCAGTCTATATCCATAAAAAGCGACCGTCTTTTGATGCAACTTTTCCAAAAACTCTTCGAGAAAAAATTGAACTTGGATGGTCTCATGAAGCAAAAGAACGTTGTAAACTTGATGATTTTCTACAAGCTTTATTAGAAATGAAGAATCCATCGCTATGTGCATCTGATCAACAGACGACATCACTCAACACGACTATTCTCGTATCAATGGTGGAACAAGCCGATAATACTCAAATGCAATTATTAGCCTATTCGCCTATGACAGAAATGAAATGGACAACTCAAAGTGAAGAAACGAAATTGTTAGTCGAAAAAATGATAAATGATATGCGTAAATCATCGTCATTTGCGAAAATCTTTTCTGATACACTCATGAATGCTATGCTGCAAGTACCCAAACATTTATTTGTTGATATGACTGTCTATAAGAATGTTACCAAAATAAAAGAAGATAAAGAATGTCTCAAAGCAATTTATAATTACGCACAAGCATTGCGTGCTAGTCAAACACAAAATATGAGTTCAACAGAAATAAGCGCTGCTCAATTAAGTTTAATACCATTGAATTCTGGTGATCGAGTTTTATTTCTTGGAGCTAAAGGCGGTTATATTCAAACTATAGCAGCTCAAATAGTTGGATTTCAAGGTCAAGTATGGATATGTTCGCAGGATAGCCAAGGACTACAACATGTTGATAATGCTCTAAAAAATCATGTACCAACTATTCTTAAACAAATTATTAAATGTGTTTTAGTTAGGAAAATTCAAGATGTTGATCAAGTAAAAACTGCATTGGAACAACATATTCAATCTACTGAACAATATTTTAATGCTATTCATATTTGTGGAGCCATTCCAAAAGATTCTGTAGAATATTTTCAACGGCTGTTAAAAGTTGAAGGACAAATTTTAGCACCCATCGATATAGATGAAAAAAGTCAAAAATTTACTATTCTGCATAAAACACGAGATGAAACTTCTGGTCAACTCACTGTAAATAAACGAATACTTAACGATTGGGGTATTATATTTTCGCCTGTTCTTTAACGAAACATTCTAAACTTATCTTATAAGACTTGGCTTTTCCAAATTTCTGTCTATATTAACAATAGTAGAAATAAATTACTAGGCGAACAATTTCCTATTGAAGTTTTTTATTTTTCTCATCAATTAGGAAATATATATATATATATAAATCGCATGAATTGTATAATAAGAAAGACTGATGCGAAGTCAAAGGACAATGCAACATCGTAAATACTTGTATTTCTAATTAATGACTTCATCAAAAAACTGATAGCTATAGACGTTATTCTATTACAAAAAACATTTCTCAAGAGGACTAGTCTTAAACGATTCAGAATTCCTTAGTGTTTTGTTTGCATATTTAGCAAGATTGATATTCTTAACTCATAGACTTAAGAATTCACTGTAATTGAACAATAAAAAATCATTCTGATTCTTGTCAAAAAATAATAAGTGCCATAAGAGTTTGTTCGATGAAATGATAGAACTCAAAATGATGTATACGATGTCATATATAACCGTTTGTAACCTTATTATTATTCAAAAATTTATCGATACATGTATTTCTCGTATGATGTCATCGTCTTTTTTATCTTCTTTAATCCTAATCACATATTTTATACTCATGCAAATAGGTACGTATGCACTAATAAGTAAGGCATAAAGAATTGTACTGCAAGTATTTTCAAAATTTCTGTTCTTTCTTGAACTTGATCGAACTGACTTTTTTACTAATAGATTCTTCGTTCAATTCTTTACAAGAAGTGTATAGCATGTTATATTGTAGAATTCAAATGTGTAACAAACGATGATAAACTATGAGAAGTACGAAACAGTAGAAAAGAATAAATGTATTTTCTCAGATAGACCTAAGTTTTTCGATTTTGTTTTGCAAGCACTAGAGCACCGTTTTCAATATGCTCGATCTCCTCGTATGCAATGCAAGTTATTTGAATCACAGCATTCGACGTGCAGAGATTCGCTTCATAACAATCAAGCGAAAAATAACAACACTTGTTACTTGTTCTTACATTGTTATAAACGATTAAACACTGGTTTTCAAAATAAATTAAAAAAATCAGCCTGATGCCTACACGATGGTTAGTTTCTCTCTCTCTCTCTCTCTCTCTCTCATAAAATTGTAACCAATAGTACTCAAAAACCTGGTTTTTCAACTTATCTAGGTTTATGTTTTTTGCTCCATTATGGTAGTTCTCACGATTGTGCATAGTATTTAAAAACAGTACATTTCTTTATGTACGATCCGTTCGATTGCCCAAATTTTTGCATCACATACTAAATCAATAATAATATTGAAAAGAAAGGATTAAATGTGTGAACCTCCGCTGGATTCGTCTGTCTCATATCAGAATGAACCATAAGAAATCAATAGCATTCAACGTTGAACATCGTGAGATACATTTTTCATTTGATTCACTATCGAATTGAATCTATGCAAGACTAATAGAAGAATAGTAAATATACTCTTGAAACGCTTGATTTCTGGTAATCAGCTATGTAACCGATGTCAATCATTCTACGAGTGCTTTAAAATAATGATTACATAAATCTATATGAACGATTATCTATTCAAAACTCTAGGACTACAACCATAAGCATGTCTATCGAAATTTCATGGAAGTTTTTACTTGAGAAAAATAAAATTTTACAGAATTGTATACTGCATAAATTGTTGAGAACAGAAACATGATACGTATGGGTCACAATCATCGATTTCATTTTCTACGAATCGAACGTTTTACGAAGAGATTCTACGAAAGATTAATTTTGAGCATTTATATATTTTTCAAATAATAACAAAAATACACAACATTTTTTCTTCTTCTCAAATGATTTTGATGAACAAAAAAAAAGTCTAACTAATCAATGATTTATTTTCTTTGTAAAATTTTTTCATCGATTTTTCCTAGGATTATTCGATCACTTTGTACTAATTCGACAACATTTTTAATTCCACGATGAATTTCTTGTAAGATATCTTTAATTTGCTCGATTTTTTCTTTATCGAACCGTAACGATTCATTGCTATTAAGAACGGATGACCATTGAATTGGAGCTAATAATGTTGGATTCATACGTATTTTCATAATTAAATCTTTGATACGAATATTTAATGGTGATTGCGATAAGGTTTGTAACGAATGAAGATTCGTCCAAATCTGAATTTCGGTTGAAGTTAATTTTGGTTCATATTGACGACGACGACATTCAAATTGAATGGTAGACTTGAATGAATGAAGAAAATAACATTCAAAACAGAATATGAACTTTTCAATAATGGATTTTTCGTTTTTAATTTACCTTTAGAATTCGATGTGAATATTCAAGTAAATTCGTTTGATAACGTTTCATTGTTAAACGAAATGCGTCGCATTGATCTTTTACAGCGCGTAGCTGTTGACGAATAGTTTCTAATTGTTGTTTTTGATCTTCATGTTCAATAAATTGAGATTTCATACGATCACGTAACGCTTTTTGAAGAATAAATATAATGATGTATGAAAATGAAAGCACGAAAACTAACAAAGTCAATTTTCCATTACCTTTTACACCAATAAGTGGTACGGGCAAAAGTAATTGTGGCTTAGGATTTTCTTTTTTCGCCTGTTCCCATACAAATGCCGTTAGACCTAAATGAATTTTGAATTTTCATCTAATATAAAATGAAAATTTACAAGATGAAACCTGGTGGTATCGTATCAAGATATTGTTTATAATCTTGATCGCTTAAATCTGTTCTAGCAAAAACTTGAACAATACCCATACTATCCAGATGTACTTTATTTGGATTTATTGGTTGTGCAAGTAGTGTTGTTGTTTGTTGTTGTGGTTGTGGCGGTTGAAGATAATTAACAACATCGGATGATTTTACTTTTTTAATTGATAATGTTCCTGGTTGTTTCTCACTGACTACAATCAACATCTAAAATGAAGATTTACGTCAAAAATCTGAATTAAAATGAAGATTTCATTTGTTTTACTTGAGTGCGATCATCGGCTAACGGTGAAATTCCTTCGAGTTCAATAATACAGTTCGGATTGTTATTAAAACATAGTCGATGAAGAGATTCAATGCGTTTATCTTTTTCTTTGACAACATCAGCTAATTTTTGATTGATAATCAATGCTACAAGACCATCTTCATCTCGAGTTTTTGGACGAACACTGTATGAATATGTCTAGAAGAAATGAACAAATGTCATTCTGCTTATTTTATTCACATAAGCGGTAAAATTTACTTTAAAAACATGATACGGAAGGTTAGCATCAATATCATAGGATCCTGAATAATAAAAAAACAGAGAATATAATTCTTCGGGTTCGTTCTAATAACTACAACGGTTACCTTGATGACAAAATGTTTTGCCAGTACCATAAAAAACTTGTAGAATATTCCATTTAAGAATAAGTTCATCTCTTCCATCGTTGAATAAACGCGGTGCAGTTAACGATGTTATCAGTACATCATCTGGACGAACTGCACCGGGATTTGTTCCGACTACTGTGTTTTGAACAGGCGCAGCACCAATATTAGTGCCCATACCACTTCCAAATGGCTGTGTCAAACCTTAGAAAGATAAAGAATTTCAATGAAGAAAAGTTAGCATGTACTCTAGTGTAAGGGATACTAACCACCACCACCGATGGTAAATGCAGGCGCTGTTGTTGTAGCTGGTGCCGTTTGAAATCCGAATCCACTGAAATTATTTGGAGCTGCACTGGGATTTGACATACCAAACCCAAATCCTTGCGTAGTTGTTGCACCTGTGCCAAATCCGGTAAATACTGGTTTGGCAGCCGTTCCTGCAGCTGTAGCTGTTGATGCCGGAGTGCCGAACCCAAAGGCTGGTGCTGCCGTCGTGGCTTGTGTTGTGAAAGAGAAAGGAGTCGCAGTGGCTGTCGTAGTTGCAACAGGAGCACCAAATAAAGGAGCTGTTGTTGCTGTTGTTGTAGTTGCCGGTGTACCGAATGTGAAAGGATTAGGAGTTCCCGTTGTAGTTGTAGTAGTATTCGTGGGAGTGCCGAATAGAGTCGGCCGTGTCGCAGGAGTTGTACCAAATGAAAATGCCATCTTAACAGAGACAATTATGATGTTTCGAAATTATTTAGAAAATGCAAAATTTTATTTCAAAGAACCCATAGATATCAATAACTACTCGAAAAGCACACACATAGGTTCTTTCCGTAAGAAATAAAAATACAGAGTCATTTGAAAAAATAAAGAAAAATCTTTTATTCTTTGCTTTGAGTATGGCACAATAAAAGCGTAAGTTGTAATGCATAGAGTAAACCATTCTTTTTATTCATGCACACACACAAGCTATGAATGTTTCAATGATTCGTTCTTTTGGCGAACGTATAGAATGATGACATTTGATGAGGTCGCTAGAAAGCTATATATTCATATTGAGGTCAAATCTCATTTTGGTCTCGTATAAATCATATTGTTGTTTTGAAATATTAAGTTTAAATGAAGACGTTAGTTACTTATTGTATACTCTTGTGCAAAAGCATATGCAGAGTTTCATAAGAATACATATTTGTCAACACTAATTCATTATTATTCTACATCTCCATTATGCTTCATACGAAAAGCATCTACGTATCTCACGAATATCAATCGCATGTTTGAATAACACATGATACTAAATTATTTGAAACATTTAAGACCGGGTACAACTGCGTAATTCTTGGCATATCGAAAATATTAGTTTTCTGCCTTCAAAAAATTCCCCTACATTCTATCACTTTTTTCAATGAGCAACTTATACTGAATGAAAATATAGTTTTTCATACCTAATTCTTATTACCAGTATTTTTGGATTCATCATTTCCAGTTTTTTATTGAAAAACTTATACTATAAAAGATAAATGGCCAATCGGCTACTGAAACTGATTCATTCTTCAATTGATCTTTAGACAAGCACACGAGAAACAAGCACTTATCAATACACTTCTTTTACGCACTTCGAAATGACAATGATTGATCACGACGCATAGTATAATACTCGATGCATTGGCTATTTAAGAAAAAACGAATAAAAAATCATCCATTGTGCGCATAAGCACACTACTGAACTGTACAGTATCGAAATATTTTCTTGTTCAAAGGTAATCATGTTTGACATTTACTTTCCTAGTCTCATATTATTAAGGTTAAAGTATGCATGTTTCTAATAAATGACTTCTTTTTAGATTGATTGATTTGCTTTAGATTATTCATTAAACTGAAAACTCAATGTATAACTTTTTTCAGATACGTTCCTACCTTTAATTGTCCTCAGAAAGGAACACATAGTCATGTTTGGCATGAATAGAAAAGAAACAAAGGAAATCAACTGTTGAGGTTTTATATTCGTCGCCGAAGAACTTGAGACACGTTGACTGACATTTTTCTCTATTTCATAGATTTAGTGTACAGTTTTCTTATGGTCAATGGATACTTTAGGATAAAAATTATCAGCAGTTACTAGAATGTAGTTTCTTGAAACTTTTAATCGATTGGCTACACAGAACGTCAGTATTTACAAAATATGTGATGCAAAGTTCTTCGTAACAAATGTCAAACTGTCTTAGACCGTCTCACTAACTTATAAATCAAACATCATTAAAAAATGGGGTTTGTAACTTCACTATCGAACAAAAATATTTTCGATTTTCGATTAGATGTTTTGCTCAACAGAACAGAAATGAGATAACATGTTAAATGAAAATTTTTTCTAGCATAAAAATGGTTTCTTGTTATGTTATATTAAATTTACTATTTTCTTTTGTATCAGAATATATTTTTCTCTAAAAGAGACGGGATCAGTTGAGTGTTCTAACTACCTGACCGTTTCACAGTAATAAAAAACATTTTTGTTAAATTATTTTTCTCTACAAAATTTCTACGGTCTAACATATTCCGAGCGAATAAGGTAGAAGCAATTCAGTTCAAGCGTGATTTCGGAACATGATCGTTGATTATTTTGCCAAGTCATAGTTTTTACAAAAGCTTTGATTTTACGGAACAACGTCATGTTGAGAACTTGTTTGATTAGCTATCCAAAATGTATAGTTCAATTTTCACTCTTTCCACTGGCAAAAGATTTGATTGGTTTAGACGTCAACAAGATAGTTTGAATTTTTTTCAAAAACTTTTGCATGGCATGTTAGTACACGGGTGGGGATTCTGGGAGCATTGCGTGCTGAAATATCAATAAATTGTCAATGTACCAATCCGATAGACATACGTTTTAGTAATTCTTCAAAACTATGATCAACAATTTTGTTTCTTCTTTTAAAAATTATGATTGAAACTCCTATAGATAATGAGTTCTTTTTCTGTGTAAAACTTATCAAAATAAAAAACGATGCATCGTAGTATCTGATTATGTCTGTGTAAATGAACTGTGAAAAAAAGAGAGTGTGCAGATAACAAAAAACAAGTTTTGATACGTTCACTCGATGTTGATTTCCGAATATTCGTTTGCCAAATGGTTCAATATTTATTCGTATACTAGAGAACTATTCCTGAAAAGAACAAGTACGAAATTGATTTTCTCTTGAAATTTTACTGAAAATATTATACTAATCATATTAAAGTAGGAAAAAACAGAAAATAATAATGACTATTCACAACCAAATCTGAAACCAGTTATCACAAAAATCTGCTTGAAATTCTATATCGGACTGCTTCAATCGTGATGAATATTCAACGAGCCATTGTTTAATAGATACCGAAGATATATCATGTGATAATAGTCCATTTATTGTACATACAATTAGTTGTTTACAGTTATCTATTATGGAACCGATTGTGTTCGGTTCAATAAAATGATATTTGTTATATTTGACTTTTAACGAATGTAAACCACTAAAAATTTTTGATAATCTATAAACATGTTCACTTTTAAATTTTGTATCATTATTTTGTCCATCAATAAATAAATAAAGAACATTTGAAAATCTTAAATCTTCATTAGAACTTTGAAATAAGTTGATAGCACATTCAAGATTAATGCACAATGTACTGATATTTTCAGCTGCTAGAAATAATGTTTTAAAATGCTGCCAGTTATCAACTATTCCAAATATAGATAAGATTTCAAGTTTTTTCAATTTCGGAAGTTTAACAATTGATTGTTTCTTTGTCGAAACTAGAATAGAATTTTAAAATGATTTGTTGGGTACAAATTTCAGTTCATAGAATTTTTGACAAGCACATAAACAACTCATCACATACGTTCTGTCGTTGTCTCATCCTTAAAAAATCTATTTCTTTTCACTAAATAGTAACTAGACATACGATAGTAAGAAACTAGACAACAAGCGAATGCATGGGAAATAAGGTATTGTATGTGTCAATTATCGGCATCCTTGTTCTTTACTGTGAAATTGTTTGAAGAAATATAATAACTGACCTAGAAGATCATCAGATTTCTCATCGGAATCAAGGTAAATGATTACATATGATGTCATCCTATGCAACACTGTCATGTCTAGTTACTAAATAGTTAAACTAAATTTGTTGATGAGAAAGAAAAAGCAAAATTCTTTACGGCAAACATTACTATCGCCACTATTTTTCAATAGTAAATGTATTCTTTTCTCTACCTGGCACTTTTGTTTTATTTTCATTTATCTGAATATTTAAATCTTGTATTTTTCGACAATTTTGTATGATTGTAAATGTTTCCAGTAGAGTTTTTGCATGACATATACATAAATATCGAATATTATTATATATACGATAATCTAGATTAGTGGCAAATTTATTAGATAATAATGAATGTAGATTAAGAAGAATCGATGGATATGGTAATGTATGAATGAGTAGGTAGGCTTTTCTGTCGTTTCTATTCATCGTATAAGCAATCGAACGTGGATTCCATGATTCTGTAAGACTCTTTGAATCAAAACAAAAATTTGCCTGCGTAGAATAATATACAGCATACTTAAATAACTGTATGAGGTTGTTCTTATTAAATAGTTGAGAAGAAAAGAGTGTGAATAAATGCCGACCATAAATAAGACGTTCATCGATCGTTGCAAGAGTCAATGAAAGTTCTTTAACAGTTGGTATTAGTCGAAATACTGATGAAAGATTATCGAATGTTGAATAGGAATCAATAGCATCAAGAGAGAAATGAGTAAGACATTGAAATGGTACTATATTTTTATCCATCGGTAATAAATCTTCTATAATAACATGCAGTCGACGAATATTTGGTATGACAATGGCAAGAGATATTAAATCATTAGAATTCGACAATGAAATACTCATTTCGATGAGATTTGTATGATTTGTAAAATGTTTTTCATTCAGTGATAATTTCATTGAATAACAATCAGGCTCAAAATAAATATATTCAAGTTGAGTATTATTATGTATTATGTCAAATAAATATTTTTGATCGTCAATAATACTTTCATATCTAGCCTGTCGTAAACCACGAACAATAATTGTTCGAAGGTATCTGAGTTGAGTTAAATCTTTTCCAATAAAATTATACAATTCCTCATTTTTCCAATCATCCAATGCTAGTCTATTCAAATTAGGAAATATCTTATTCATTTGAAAACTAAAATTGATTAAAAAATAAGTTTGTTGTAATCGATTTATTGTTAATGATATGATAAATGTACCGATATTTGGTAAAACATTCGAATTAATATAAAGAAATTGTTTATAATTTAATCGACGAAGTGTAACATGATGACAATAATCCATCATTGCATGATTTAAACGTAAATTAAGATTATAAAACGAATAGAGTATATGACCGCAATGAAGATATCGATATATTTTAAGAATAATTTCATCTGGTAAATATTCGAACTTCGATATTGATAATTTATTCATCTAGAATTATTCGTAGTTTTTCGTTTGAAATCAAGATTTTTTGTTACAACCATTATTTTAACTATTCGTTACGACACTCAACTCAGAATCTGCCCAAAGATGTGACGAGGTTTACAATCAGCTCAAAAACTAATTCTCAAAATTTCAGCATCGATCATATCATTTGAAATTTTACCATAGATATAAAATCAAACATGTTCTTTAAATTCGACTATAAGGGATTTCAATATATTACACAGGTGACTCATAATGTAATGTTACATTTATAATAGAAGTGAACATTCGTTCTATTTAAAATATTTCTATGCTATTTAATGTTGATTTATTTGTTTCTGGATTTTCTTTAATAGTACTCTTGTCCACTAATACGAACAAAAAAAGATTCGATGTAGGTCAATGAAGACGACCATATTAAATAGATAATCTAACTAAACAGCTGAGATCAATGCCGAATACGCATAGATTTTCTGCAGTATGAAGTTACTCATCATAATGATAAATACCAAATGGAATATCCTGAATTATTCGAATGTCGAGGTGGCCGCAACATACAGAACTGTCATTGATTGTTGTTTATTATTATTCTTACTATTGCTATTGACTTGTAACACGAGAAAAACAAAACTAATACATGATTCGAAGAAAAAACTCATGTTTCATGCGTGTGCGTTATTTTTTAAGCTAAGTTCACAAAAGCAAATATTCATAAAGTAAAAACGTCTTCTTTACTTGAATACAAAAGATATAGTTGTGTAACATTTGCTTGGTTGAATTCTTCACCGTAAAAATCAAAACTATTTAACAACTATCTTGACATTATACCCAGAGAACAGAAAGAAAAAGAAATAGAGGATTACTCGAGCAAATAAGGTAGGTGATTGCATGAGCAGAAAAATGTCACGTCGTGATTCTATAAAACATTATGTTACGCTTTTACATAGGAAATCCATATAAACTTCAATCGTATTTAACTATTTTGACTGAGTTGATAAGTTACGCCATAATAAATTTGAAATAGCAATAATTGTTATGTCAAATTTAATACGATACCAAGCATCTCCTCAATTGTTAATATACTATACGTTAGTAGCATTCAAATGTAAGATTTTAATGGATTGACTTTAGTTACAACTAGTGATTCATTGAAAAAACTCTACTATGATAACTAAACGAAATAAAATGAGTACTGTTGATTGAGATTTCTCGGCTAAAACAATAGATGAGCTTCTTGATGAAGGCAAGTTTGCTCGTGACGACTATTTTACGTACTTAGTTAATCTTCAGGTGTTAGAGTTACAGAAAATCTCAAGAACAAATAGAAAAACAATTGTTACATTCTTTTCAGACTATAATCCTCTTCATTATGGAAGGAATAGCAGTTGAATATTCCAATTCAATTAGATCTTTTGTATTCTAGAATATTGTTGTATTTTTTCAAGGTACAATGACACTTATACTCTTGTAACACCATCAGGTACTACTATTCTGAATGATCCGTATGTTAAATAGTTTCTATACCTGTTTTAACATGGAGTTTTTTAATTACTCTCTATAGAGTGTATGATTATTATATGCAGAAAAGCAGCATTCATCAAACGAATAACTAAGCAATACTTCTAAACTTGACGTTAAAATAGTCATATCTTTTCCATAAAAAACAATTAAATTATTTCAAACTTGTGTCGATACTTTGAAATAAGTATCGACAGATCTATAGAGTGTCATCTACGGATCGAATCAGAAAGAAGAGAAAATCTTCTAAGTTGATAAAATTAGGAGAAAAATATCAGAGGTCTCTAAGGGCATTAAAATATAGATAAGACGTTTAACTTTGGATCTATCTGATGATGTTCATTGTCCATTGACTGTTATAGATTCATTTTCTGTTTAATGTGTTAGTTTACATACACATGCCCAAATTGCCCTACTATAGAAAAATGTACCCGAAAGATGAATTCTGTTATAGGCGTTTAAATTTGATCGATTTTCCAATAAATTTCATACACATCTTAACTCGTTCTTATTTTAAAATGAAATGGACTGTACGGTAGTTTCTGAAGAAATACTTGTTTATCACTATCACTCACTCAATAGACAACAACAATCGATTCCCGTGATGTTTTCTTAATAAGATTTATTTCATACTGGTCACTGTGTTCATATGAATAATAACGAACAGCATAATTGACTTGTTTCGATGCTACAGGACATATATACTAAATTAAAATCATACGTAGATAGTATGGAAGAAAATACTTCAATCGAAGGTTCGAGATTTATCATTATCCAAAGAGGAACATCAATGAACAGATCATATTGAATTTTGTTTTTTGGTAACATGCACGACATACTACTGCTCTTACTAATGAATTTTTAACTGATAAATTAAGTCGATGTTAAATAGAATGTGATTGGATAAGTACGGATGAATCCATTAATGTAGATAGTATATGGCTTTATACAATAGTATTCATAAAATAATCTAGTTGATCGAATGAATCGTAACAATAATAAAATCAAGTATAATATGATTTTAAAAAAAGAAAAAGTGCTATTCTTTCTTGTTGATGACCATGAGAACTTTTCTATAACAAGCGGTTCTAGATATTGCATTGAAAATGTTAACGAACCATAACAGTTAATATTCATTTGTTCAACTTGTTAATGTGTTCAAAATTTGAAAAATTTATACAAGATCTAGTGCTTGAATGAAGATCAACATGATGCTCAATGTAATGGATGCTTTGTTAAAGATAGAATAGATGAAACTACTTGAAGTAGAATATATTGATACATACAGAGCTATGGTTTATATGATGCACGACGAAACCATAAATGTTGGCAATAAGATTTGATTGATTTATTCAGGCGAGCATATAAATCAATAGCAGTTTTCATCTAGTAAGATTTCAATTGTTGTGCTTGAATAATTTAATACGAAAAATTAATTTATAACAATCGGCTTTCTTTTCTGTATGGGATTAAAGTCATTTGTTCAATTATAGACAAGGTTTGATAATACCATAATAGAATTTCTCATTAAAAGATTAATTAATCAATTTCCATAAGAATTTTTAATCATACTTAATAGTACAAAACCCAGCTTTTCTCTAAAGTTCAAGTAACAAGTTTTTATTCGATCTAAATTTATGATTTCGCTCTTATCTTTTTCTATTACTAGAGCAGATTACATGTCGAATAAAAGGATTCTACGAAAAACTATTTTCTGTTATAAGATCAATCTAGAATACACACACAGGTCAATAAAATGAAAGTCAATTTTCTACATTATCTAATAAACAGTCAAGATTTTGATGAGAATATAGTTCTTAGATTTCATTCTGATTCAATATGGCAAAATCGTAGTATGAAAGAAAAGTCTTATTATATTCTTCGAATAGGAGATCAGATATGAATGATAAATTGACCAAAATCAGTGCTGATAGAAAACAACGAGGCTTATCATATTTCGTATGAAATTTTACAATCTAAACATTGAAGTCATCAGGTAGAATATATAGTGTCAACGAACGAACTAACCAACCTAACTAACTAAATAAAGGCTTGACAGAATGACTCATATATTTATGTTCGGCTAAGAGACTGGACAATTATCCAACAATCAATGAACAAGAGAATATGGCGCCGTTTCACCTAATTTTTATTTATTCTGTTAAACCTGAAGTAACTCTTTTTTTTTGGAGGAGAATTTAACTTTTTCTCTTTCTCATAAAATAAAAAGTTTATTGTATGGATCATATATTATTATCCAATAGAATCTCTTGATGAATCAAAACAAAAGATGGAATCTTCCATTTAAATTTACGTATTCTGAAAGAACAAGAAAATAAATATGCTCATACTTGAGTATTTTACCTTGCCAATAGTAAACCTACTCGTATCTTTTCTACTGTGGATGGCAAGCTAAGAAAAAGATATGCTGCAGGCAAGACTGAAAATCTAATTTTAACCAAACAAGATAAGAATTCTACAAATGACTTGACAGTCAGATTTTGAAATTACATTTACATCATTGCATCAGCAGTATCAGAATTCAACTAAAATTCAATTCATAGAAAGAAAATTCAATTGAATTACGAATAGAATCATCACTATTTTTGGTATTTCAAAATAAATTCTCATTGTACTAAACAATTTGCGACGTACACTACATTGATTCTGTTTTAGTCGACATTCGTCGAGCCATCTGATTTTCAACAGTATTCGATCGAGCAAAACATCTTCATCTTATTGTACTTGAATATCGTGCATCAATTTATTTTTCTATATCATCATGCGTGTGCGTGAGTGCTCAATCCGCCTCATACATGTTTTCAATCAGATTTTGACATGAAACGCTACGATGACGTTGCTTATTAGCACGATGTTGAAATTCGGTCGATGAGTGTGTTCATTCCAATCTACTTCGAACGATGCACACGACTATTTACATTAAAATCTAATCGAATTTTTTCTCCATAGCAAATACTTATCAAGCCGTTTTTATTGAACGACCTTGCCATTGTTTACAGAACTCTAGCTTATGCAACTCGATGATTATTTTCATTCGAGAATGTAACGAATAAAAACCTTGAAATTCGTAACGACTGATGTCTAACATTTTAAAATTTTTTAGATCAGCATCTTGTACAAAATATTCTGTAGTTTTGCGTTCTTTCCATCAGACTGACGTTGGTTTGGTTATATCAACCACCGTCAAAGAAGATTTTCTTCAGAATAGTAAATAAGATTTCCTGTCATGCTGAATATGTTATCGTAATATGATTTTGTCTAGATTAAAAGCAATTCAAACAGAAATATATTATGTTATGATGGGAAATAATCTAATGAATATTGGATTTTAGCAGATCAATACAAAGTAAATAATCTATGTCTATTTAGATTTGATTGAAATTAATATTTTAATTTTTACTTTAGGATGATCTGCATCTATAAACTATTTGCTATTTATGGTTCGATCAGCATCCCAATTTGTTTTGAATTATGTTAGCTAACAAAATATTTAATCGCACATTAATTTTTAATTTTTTTCCTTCACTAAAATTCTTTCATAACACATGATTCTGTTCGATCGTTTCAAATTCGTGTAGTCGGCAGAGCACTGTGGTTATATATCGTTTCCATCGTCCAGGATTTATGAACATGTGTTCTTTTTAACGAAACAAATGGTTCGAAATAGAATATTTATTGAAGTTCTTCATTTTCTTTGTGCAAAGAAAACCGTTTTGTTCAAAATGCTGACATTTTCGAAAGATTCCTTCGGCTATCGTGTTTTGTTGCATACATAATTAGAATGTGCATCCTAATAAAAATAAATTGAATGATAAAAATACGTTTAGTATTATATTTTATACGTTCTTATGATCTAGAAATGATGATTTATTCGTTTTTGTAAACTTTTTTACTCGATGCATATAGTCAAATGGTTTTTATTAGATTAACCTACGCTATTTCGCATGATATGCTCTATTCTCATGACTTGTATGTTACATTTCAGCGTAAAAGAGCAAAAAACGAATGCATACATCAATTGTTCTACAATTATGACTGAAAGAAGTACTCGTGATGAAATAAAAACATTTTCGCATGACCTCATTTTCATCTAAATACCTTTTTTTTCTATACTTTTACGTTCGATATTTCTTTTTGTCACAATATTAGTTTTTTTTTGATGGATATTTGCATTATGTTGTCTCGATGGAATTTTCTCCTACTTGTTCGAATGTTCCTTTTGAAAGTAAGAGAAAAATTTCTTTCTCGAAGCAAATGCGGAATTGTCCCCCATAACCCCACCCCTTTTTTTCTTCTCTACTAGTATCGTTCCTTTTCTCTTCGTGTAATGTTCTCGTCTTTCTATCAGTTGACTCGTATTAGGTTTGTTTTTTTGCGCACAACTGCCATAATTTTGTAAATGGTAGCGGCAATAGAGGGTGTGTCGATAGAAACGAGAAAAAAAAAAGAAAAAATTACGAGAAACGAAAGAAACTAGGAGAGAAAAATGCGTCAGTATGCAACCAAGGTCGTCTGAAATAAACATAAACAAGACGAGAGAAAAAAAGAAAGGAAAATGCAGAGAAAATGACGTGTATTCTGACGCTGTTCTGATCGTCACACCCTCTCGAATGTTTTCGTAGAAAAGGAGAAAATAGATAGACACACATAAACATATATAAAGCTTATTCTCTCATTTGTAACTAGAATTTCTATTATATACAAAGCTTTTGTTTCTGAAGAATTATTTTCCTTGAAATCAACAGTACCCAACCGAATGGCTTCAAAAGCATGTAACCGTTCACGTCCATGGAATTTCGACACAAGTACTTCTCCTGAAACGATGTTTCATTTTCCGATAAGTCCCGGTGAGCCTGGAAAATTTGATTTTTATCGGTAAGAAAATAATTAGTTTATTTATTCTTTTCTATATTTTAAAATAGTACACGCTTATTTTTTTTTAAGAGTATATCTCGCTAATCATGCTTACTATTCGGATTCAAAACTTTCTGGTAATTCGGACGGTAAGTAACCCATTAGCCACAGTAATGTTTAATTTGACACAGAAGAAAACGAAAAAGAAAAAAAGATTTTTCATGTTGATAGATTTCAAACAACTGACATAAAGAAAAGAAAATGATGACATCACTATTCGACGGAAATAAGTTTTTACATGTACTTTGACCTCTTCGGTTTCATTTTTCTGCTGAATAATCTATTTAATAGCTTTCTTTATCGGATGTCAGTGAGTTTATTAGTGTTTTCGAGAAGTTATCCATAGTTTACCTACTACTGGACTGATACAGACTCTATGATATACGACAACAGAAAAGAAAATGAACAAGAACTTTTATTTTTAGAACCTTCTCATTTAACACGAACGTCATCATCAGTAGGAAGTAGACGATGGACGCCATTTGCTCATCTTGTTTCATCTGACGAATCCAAATCTTCAACATTAACAACTTCACAATCAACAGATTTAATTACGGCACCTAAATCACAAGCAGTGTGTTCAGCGGATTCTAGTGTTATGTCAAACACTAGTGATACCCAAAAAGAAATAATTCAATGTGCTCAATCCTTTCCATCGCTGACTGGTCTCGTTAAGAATGCTATAAATAAAAGTCATTCAACTACGGCAAATTCAAATCAAACTCGACGCCCATTTACTGGAACAACTCTATCTTCGAAAGATCTAAATCATTTATCACCTCAATCAATGTAAAATGAAACAAGCAATACATACAAGATAGAAGCATAGAGAACAGTATCTTCAATATATATATATTCTTTTTCTTCTATGTCAGATAAATTAAAAGCACGCTTTTTAATGTCTTTCCCTAGTTATTTTATTTATCAATCTTCTTCTGTTATCATCATGTATTATCGTTCGTGTCCGTATCATATCTTGTTCTATCCTTGAATAATATGACACTGCTTTCAATTGATTATCCTGTTTAATCCATATTAAATTTCAGTAAATAAAAATTAACGAAGACTAAACGATATAAAATATATTCGTACATGTTTTTGCACAACATTTTGTAACGAAATGTAAGACAATAGTCTTTTGAAAATGCCCATCATTTTCATTATACAATATATAGTTGTTGAATAATACGATCAGAATGGCACTATTAATCAAGTTCAATGTACTAATTCGTCAAGGCGAAATACCAATTATAAATCAGGCAGAGAAATGATTTATTCAAAGAATAAAAAGTCCTGATTATTATTATTGTTATTGCCGAATCTGACGTTTACGAATAAGTACGAAGAAAATCATGAAACTAATAGAGTAGAGCAGACATTAAAACTAGGAATATATACACATACATATATATTTATTCATGTTCTCTTTTTGTTTGATCTCGTATTTTAATCATATGATGTTGATTCAATGGTTTCTACTCTACAAGGAATGCATTCGATGAAAGTTCGAGATATATTCATATGATTGTTTGAAAACATGACAAAATTCTATGGTATGAAATCTGTTTTCATACCATAGTGCTCTGTTGAATCAACAATATTCATGGTTTTCTGCTTGCTTAGGAATCTAATAAAGAAATAGATGAAGAAAAAACAATCTATTTTAGGGAATTAATAAAATATTCTCATCTAATTTTTTCTCATATTTGCTAAAATAAAATATTACATATGATTTTTGTTCCCAGCGAACGATATGCATGTGAACTTTGATTACTTTCTATTCATTAATAATGGTATAGAAAATTAGCAAGCTAAAATTTTATATGAAATGAATAGATTATTGTTTAACATGTCTCATGAAATGATTCATTAACAAAATAATTTACTTCCTAAAATTACTTTATTTGATTAATGAATAAGTAATATAAATATGAAATTTTATGACTGTGTGAAAGTAAAAACAAATTTTTCTTTCTCTTCCCAGTTGTAATGCATGATATGCAAAATACTTTTCTCTTGAATGACTTTGAGATATGTGTTGAGAGAAATTCTATTTTTTTTTTGACAATTCTTTGTTCTCGCTAGCAAATGATGTCAGTTTTGATAAGGACACTTCATGAAATATTGAAAAAAAACTTAACTACTCCATTTTCATTTATATTATGGACGCTAGTCAATGATTGTACTGCTTGTTTTTGTTTTCGATTTTGACTGTCAACCAATAATTTAGAAATTGAGAGAAATTTTCGTAATTGTACATCTAATCAGTTTTTTGATTACTCATTATGATTAGTATAAATCGATCGTTATCATTCATCATTTGATGTCATGTTTCTTTTGAATAGTGCATACGATAAGTATAAATCTAACATGAATAGTGAATTCAAACAAAACTCACGAGTATTATCCATGGAAAATCTGTATGATAATGAAAAGTACTGACACATGTAGTTTCAAACTACCGTAGGATTGCTCTACTTGGAATCGCATTGGTTATGGTTTACAATAAAACACATTATGAGAAAAAAAAACTTCACCTTTTCATCAAATAGTATATAAGTTTTGCGTGTTATTTAGTACTTTCGATGAATTCGCTCTAGGATAACAATATCATATTGACATTTTAGAAGAGAACTCGCTATACAATAATGATTTTCTCTTATGAAGCGCCTATCACATTGTTTTATACGATTGACTAATACAATATACTTTTAGTCTGTCATATGTTGCTGATGGATCATGAGGAGCGTATAAAATCGCATTGTTTATCCAAATTCTCTAACTAACTTAATTATTTTATCGATTTATTCATGTCAAAAACGATTTTCTTTGACCAGACCACTTTTTGTTTAGAGATGGAGAAATTGAGTTGAATAAAAAATAACCTAGAAAATTTTCTCCGATCTATATACACCATTTAAATCGAATTTTGATCTCACATAGTTATCTTTCAATGAATTTGAAACGAAACACAACTACAATTTAGTTAAAAATCCATTCATTTGTCGTACAACTCATTTATGAGAAAGAAAATATTTTGGATATGTTGTTTTTCATTCATCAATTTATATTAAAATGAAATGTATTACAGTAACGCATTTCACACATGTTGCTTGAATCATCTTTCAACAAACCGTACATACTATGTATGAATTTGATAATTGATTGTCGATGTGTTGAAAGCTTCTTGCTATGAGATGATTCGAAAATAGGAAACGATTCATTTTTTTCGAATGTTCCTTTAATAGATTGATCAATGTTCGTTAGAACTCATAGAAAGACGGATTTGATAAAAATGCTAATCGACTGTTGTATTCTTACTCTATGAAAGAGACAGCATCGATTGTTCGTATGAATAAATGAAGTACGTCATTGTTGGTATGTTATGCTTTTTGTTCTTGTGAAAATATTTATATTTAGTCTCACTTCATTCTTATCAATATCTTTGGAATCGATAAATGTCAATAACAATAACATGTAATGTCTCTGTTCGATAGTCGTTATATTTTCCTCTCATTCGACATATGTTGCCTCCTTAGTACTCGTCCTGTTTCTCTGTTTGACACTGAAAACAACTTATATCTTTCTTACTAGTCAAAACAAAAACGTACCGTTTTATATATAGACGTATTTTAGATATGAAGTGTTTAGTATAAAATGAAAATATATATGTAACACTTGCTATGATTCTTAGATGGATATTATTCTGCTCACTGTCTCGGTGATTTTCAGTTTCCATCACAATTGTTGATGACAGAAGGTCAGAAAGAAGAACACGCAGAAGAGAACTTTGTAGTCATTTTCTATATAACGTTATAGAAGTCAACCAAAGATTCTAGCAGAATGTAGCAGACACTAATCAAGGACCAGATTTGTAGACAGTGGCAGATGTTATTTATATATCTCCTCTGATATGACATCAATCATATGTGTCATATAATACATCGACTGCGACCTTATGGCGCCGATGGATACTTCAGCAAAAACGGATGAAGCAGTAATATGTTCTACATTAGAAAAAAGTACAGTTAGCTTTACGTGTTTACCATTAGCTACTACATCGTACTTTCAATGAGAATTTCATAGTTATTTTACTGACATCTATCTGAAGTAAATTATATATGATTTACTTAGCACTTCTTCTATCAGATCATAGTTAATAACAATAAGCTAATTTAATTATAGTGATATCATGTATATAACGGCTGTACTCTTTGCTTTTACGACTCCATTGATTTAAGAGAAATAAGAGTACGCTTTTATTTGAATTATAGCTCTCGTGTAACGTGTTCGTATTTGAGAGACAGACTGGATTTGTCTAGTTTATTCTTCTCATGTAGAAATTAAAAAAAAACCTGTCAAGCCTCTCATTATAGTAAACAGAAAGTACAGGTTATCCTTTCTACAAATATACGCACGCAGTCGTACACGTAATTTGAAGTCTCGTTTGAACTCATTGAAGTCATGCAGAAAATATTACGATTTAATGAATTCTAGTTAGTATAGAAAACTTCCTAATAATTCATTAAAATAAATCTTTCTGCTACGATACATTTAGTAATTGGACTAAATTAGTATAATCTATCTCATATGCAATATTACAAAACTATAAAAGCACAGCTGAAGTTCGATGCATGACTTTATTTATTGAAATAAATACTATGAAAATTTTAGTGCGCTTGTATTATTTCTAATTTATTGAGGATGGGAAATATTTTCATAAGAAACCTAAATGAATCATATTGATATGATTATAAATTCTATACAAGAAGACTTTTTTCAAAATAAGTCTTGTCGAAATAAAAGCACTTTTAACATTACATTAATTGAATCGTTCTCTTCTTTACTTAGTATAAGTCAAATTATTAAAATAATCGAGTACAAAAGAAAAATATCAACTTCGCAATGGTTTTATTTTCATGTAAGATAATAGCAATACTATTGATCCGATCATGCAAAATTTCCACAAACGTATATAGAAAAATATCTATCGTCCTTTTTTACATAATTGTTATTCATGTAAAAACATTTTATAACTCTGAGTAACGCAACAAATTTTTTTTTGCGGGCAATATTATACATGAAATGTTAAATACATATCGAAATTTGATATTTTAATTATATATCAAGAAAGATATTCTCATGTTTTCCCATGTGTAGATCTTTGATCTGGTACTATAACTTTATGGATGTTTAAATAAAAGCATGGTTAACAGGTACATATTTTTTCTTACTGTACTACTTCACCTTAATCAATGCTGTTGTTACTTGTTACTTTGTTAATATTATTATGCCCATGCATTTTCTATTTTCCATATGTACAGCGTTAGATTTAATCGATTTTGAAAAAAACATACATGATAACATTTCATGAGGTATATCTCATTTGTTGTTTCTTTTCTTTTGATACAATCTAAGGTTAGTCGTGACTATTAAAAAGGCATCAGTTCATACAGTGTAGGTTTGTTTTTATCCAAACTTGACATGTTTTTTATTATCCGAACATTTCTATCTCTGTTGAAAACGTCAGCATCATCCGAGAAGAAGCAATTATGATCGGTGACAATATGCGTTGTTAGACTAGAGGGACATATTGTCTTTCATTATAGTCGTATCTGTTATTTTCATACAACTGTTTTTCAACAGAGACACATTCGACATGACTTGTTTTGAATAGATAGAATTTGCTTATAGGGTGAGATATGAATTAAACCGCTCTTTATTTTATCTAACAGTCAATAGATTGGACATAGAAAACAAAGACTCTTAATTAGTATTGACTGACTAATTAGTTTTCTTCTTCCGTCAATGAAATGTATCGTAACAGTAACGTGAAATATTACTCACTTTCTTATTATATGAAATAAATTATCTTTATAACTTGAACATAAATATGCACTTTTTTCCTATAAAATGCTTAGTTCTCGATTTCAAATCAACATTGTATAATGTACAAAATTCGTAGAATTATAAGTATAGATAATGCTCTAATAAATGTCATTCATACATGTTGAATAATTCAAGTCCTGAGCATTGCTATCTCTGTTTAATTCAATCGATCATGGGATTTCCTGAACAATTGAAAAGAAAACATGTTGACGTACAAGAATCTGTGTGAAAGAGTAGAGGGAACCAACTGCAGGATGTCTATTGTGCAAAAAACATATACTTTTGGACTACGGTAATTTATATTTGCGTAGAAAAATATTGATCGTTTTGCATGTCAAAATAATTCCATTCAAAAAATGTTGAACACAGAACGGAAACAAGTGCTTATAACTATAAGACACTGTTATTGATTACGAACATAATATGAATATTGTAAGAAATTTCTATTTACTAGCATGGTTCTTGATATTATGTTCTCCTTGAAGTTTTATTGAAAAACATTTAGCTGCAAGTTAACAAGAAAAGCTCACACGACGATGCTAATCTACAATGCAGAAGATTCGTCAAGTATAAAAGAAAATAGAAGAAAAGTCGACAGCGAACACGAGAATGTGTACCCAGAAGATTGAGAGAGAGTCAAGGAAAATGGATGAAATTAACATTCATGAAGTTTCACACTCGACTATTCTTAACGTCTAGTCATGAATGATAGAACAGGAAATAGTGACTGTAATCAAATTTATATCTTAAAATTTTTTTCTGTAATGGTAAATTTTGTTTTTGATATCGACTGATTAAGAAAAGCGAAGCAATAGTCAAGCATTACGGATAAAGAAAAGCAACTAGATAATATAAAACCAAGTATGATAATTAATACTAATGTGTTTCAAATATTTTGGCATGAGTTACATATAGAAAGCTAAACTTTCAATAATGTGAGAAGTACCTAAAATATAGATTTCACTTGCAACTCAAACTATGTAATAAAAAGTACTTCGGTAAAAAAAGAAAAGATCCAGCAAACATGATAAACTTGTTTTCTGTTTCACATGCTAATTGCGTACCATAGAAAAATTTAAATACTTCCCTGTTTAAATTGTGTATTGTGACTATAAGCAGTGACTCGTCGACCTGCTTTACTGATTATATTAGCTCTTCATTTCACCGAATATAAAGCATGCTACACGTCATTTACTCATCGAAAACGTCATATCGATGTTTTTATGTGCAGAAAATGACTGCGACAAGGAAAACTTGACTAAAACAACAGCAACAATAAGATAACGTTTTTTAAAGTGAGATAAACACGTACGTAAGCAAGAAAATGTTTCGAAGACCTGTGCCATGACTAAGTGAATGTTTATCATAATTTTCTTGTCAACTCTATGAATATATATGTTATTGACTGTGATTATTGCTAATTTTTATTTCTTACTGACTTTTCTATAGTGTGTTTACACCCAATAAAACTAATTTCAGTTGAGAATCATCCAACTATTGAACTTTATTGTAGGCAAGTTACTAGGCAACAGATGTGTCAACAGGACACGGTTACCCTGCCCTGCCCTGAAACAGGACAGGGTAGACCAACGGAAATTGCAGTTCAGGGCAGGGTGTGGATGACAGCTTTACCCTGCAAAATGAAAACCCAGTTGTTTGAATTTCCGGTTGAAAAAATACTTTGTTTAGTTTCTTTGATTTAAAACTAAAAAATAGACTGCAGAGGACGATACGAACTAGTAATCAGGAGCTCCTCTAGATATTGACTGCAGAACGAACATAGTAGAATGAAAACAATTATATAAAGTGGCCATAGAAGAATGTATTAAAATTTATTGTTCAAGTATTTTTACAAAACATTACACCATGAGCTCTATATCGCTTGATTCAGATGATGATATTTGTTTGATTTCTACTGGTGATAGAACTACTACACCAAAATCGTCTTCATCTTGTCTGTCGAATGTTTCTGACTTATCTTCTTCAAACAACTATATTGTCGAAAGATTACAACAAATGTTATTGAGTAAAAACCAAAATGTTCAACTTGAAAACCATGAATCAACAAAAACATTGACTTCATGGTAACGTTCTTTTGGCTATGTGGCCGTTAAAAATAAAAATTTTGAACGTATTGGTGTCACTATAGCTCTTTCAAATGTTGTCATGTATTTCTGTATGGGTCTACAAGTGGAACAAAAAATTTTATTAGTAAGATCAACGGTAAAACACTCCTATTAAATATAAATTAACTATCTCTTGTTAGTTTTCTTCTTGCTCATTGTAGTACTCTTATTTTCTGCTGTTACGCTTCTATACTTTGTTCTACAGAAGTTCTATAGTTAGCTATTGTGAGTCTAAGTTATGCAATGTGTACCATTCACTTTACTTCTTGTTTCATGATTATGTATTGTGTTATTTTGACTGGAAGTTACAATTACTGTATAATTAACTTAATGTAAATAAAAAAAATGTTCTATGGCACATTGGGTAAAATGCCTTTTTATTTTGAAATATATTGAAAATTACAACATAGACAATGTGTCAATTCAGCAGGGTACCGTGCCCTGTTCGGTTCTCTGACCAGGGCAGGGTGAAAAAGTTCACCCTGAGGACAGCTCTGCTAGGCAAGACATTTTCATTGTCATGGAATTAACTTCTTGTGATCTCTTAAAACTTTTATGGCATGTACATCAACATATCTCGAAAATTTGAATATTATTCATGGTAATGTAAAGCCACGAAATCTTGTCTTTGTTCCAAAAGGAAAAAAAACATTTTGTATTATATTAATCTATTTTGGTACTAAAGAAGCATTCATTGATGTTTTACGTAATCAAGTAACAGCTGATACTAGGAAAGGTTATATTTACTTTTTCTATTTGTCTAACATTCATATGTATCGGTTCAAAAACTAAATATGTCAAGATATTTGCAAGAACAAATCGAACGTATGGATTGCAGATGTTATGTTTTATAATTTACCTTCTGATAAATTGCCATGAAAACATCCAAATGAATATGAAGATTTTCTTCATCATTAATATTCGGGTGATGTTTCGATATCTAGAGATGATGATTTTAAAATGATTATTGAACTTTGATGAATAAAGACATCTGCCGAGCGGTGAAATACGAAAGAATCACTCATGTAATTAAAAGCAAATTTTGATAGATGAGATTCAGTACATTCTTTCGCTTTCGAATTCACTCTTTTTTCAGTAAAACAAAATGATAGAGAATCAAATATCTTACATGGACTTTCAGTTACGTAAAGTTCGGCATTTTGATTATCAAGTTTCATCATAGTATATTCAAGACAGGGAGATTAAAATAACTCTTATTTACTGAGTTTCAACATTGTGCTTAAATAGAATTTCTAATTTCAACTTCTGACATGGCTCAGCAGTTTACTTAGTATTAACGTGTTAATTGAATGTTATTCAATTGAATCGACTAGATCTGAGTAAATGTTTTTAAAAACTGAATAATAAATTTACAACCTACCTTGCTCTTGCTATCTTATAAATACTGTTCAAATTGAATCAAGATCAAGCAGAGATTAGTATAAGTATACAAAATTAATCATTATTTAACATACTCATGCTATGTTTGTTTGTTCACTTTAATCACTCTCCACAGAAGAAGTACGTCTTGCGTGTGCATCCGATCTCAATTTCTATAGGTATCGTGTGAATATTTTTCAGCATACATTTGCTCATCTTCTACATCATTTCTACATAGGAAAGATCTTGATAATCTTGCACAGCATATGTCCATTCAGAAGGTTCACATAATATATATCATCGGAAGTGTATGTCAGTAGTCATTCTGGTAAAATAAAATCATGTCATGGAACTGAATACAATCAGTAGATAATTACTTCTTTTTCATCTCGTCTATAACTGAAATTTCTTCCTTTTTTTGTCAATTTTCAACTCGTACCATTGGATCACTTATTAAAATAAATATATATATATCTAAATAGTCAACTATTTTGAAATGAAAACGGAACTATTGAACCTAACCGATGTTTTTACAAAACTTCACAGCATATCTTATTCAAATATAGTTTCTTTTATGCAAGAAATATCGATCGAGAAAATTATCAACAATTTTTACATCCAAATGATTATGATTTTCAAGAAAAGAAGTCATGTTGATCTGGTGAGGCTTGTTATAAATATGAAAAAAAATATTAACAGTCTAAATTGAATAAACAAAAACTAAGCTATTTTGACACAATATTACAGAATAATTTTAAGGAAAAAACAAGCCATGTCTTTGTCACGCTATTCATTGTGATATCTTAACTCTCGCCTTACTCAAATTACTGAATGCAAACATAAAATTAGATAGAAAATGATGAATCGAGTTAATGACTCTCGTATTAAATATTTTGCGTATCAATTTTAGAATGAATTATTCAAAAAGAAAAACACATATATATATATATATATATATGTCATCAAAATCATCAACAATTAGTATTTTAGAAGTAAAAATTTATTTTATCACTCATGTATAGAAAAACTCTGATCGGCATTGTTTTTCTAATTAATTCTTTTAAATCATTCAACCAATACTGCGTCTTCATGAATAAAAACGACTTCGTTTTTATTTCTTCATTAGTTGAACTAGTCTCCCAACAAGATGGATTCATAGTCAATAAATAAAAGAAATTCCATGATGATCGTGAATCATGTAACAACCTTTTGTTCTAAATGAACAAATATTGTTGTTATGATCTCGATCATCATCGAGGAAAAATGTTCATATTCGAATGATTGAAATTGTGATCAATTCAAAAAGTAGCAATGTCACTTTGGAAAATCTTGTACAAAATATATTCTATTTATTTTCTACTTGAAAAAATATTTGTATGATTGATTCTATCTAATAAATCATATGACGCCATTTCTTTTCATGACACAGATATGATTTTCAACAACAAACGTTGATTTTGTTGATTCTTTCAATTTTTATGATTTCAGATACGATGCATCTAGTACGAATATTGAAAATAATTCACTCATCAAAAGCTTGTTGTTGTTTAATATGAATCTGTTTAAAGCTGTAATTTACATTCTATTATTTGCATATAATATATATATATATAATACATATAGATTTAAATCTTTGTAGACTAAACATTCATAAGATTATTCAAAACAATCGACTAAAAAGAGAAGTTTACAATGTACGGACACATAAGGTTTTGTTTGTTCTCAATGAAAAATAATTTGTAAGTCTATTTTCTTATTCCATCTCTGCTTTATTACAATTGGCGATTACCACGAGCAAGCATGATAGGTCGATTTCTATTGATTAAAGTATTTTATTAAATTTAATTGTTTTTGCTAATTTATTATCAACCTCGAATAAAATTACACGATTTCCATGTGAAAAAATTCATGTGAAAGTTTGAGACGTGGTCCATTCAAAAAAGAGTCAAATGTAACTTATGATTAACTTCATCATTATAAAACAGGATTTATCCTACAGAATATGTTTACATCTAATGTTTGTGATTGAAATCTATGGACGACAAAAAAAATGAAATCGACTCAGAAATAATAATGAATTGAACTTGATTAATATGTTCTAATGAGAAATGTCTTATTTTATCTTCAATTTAGAAAATAAATATACGATACATGATTACAGAAAGATCTTTTTTGTGCTCTATCCATAAATAGACAAATACTTATTTGAACAACGAGATCCATTGAGAATTGTCGTGTCTTACAACTAACATTATTTTAACATAGACGTAAAAAAAATGTCTCTATAGATCATTCTATTCATAGCATCTTAGTTTGTTTTTCAAAACTATTCCGTACAATTGTAACTGCATGATTTACCTATGTGAATGCATACATGCATTAAACACTAAAACAACCATAGACCATCTCTCTTTCCATTTCATTCCCTATTTTCCAATCTTTTTAATGACATATACAGTGGGTAAAATAATTATTCGGACACGTTTATTTTCATTCTTTTTTTCTGCTTCCGTAACAGCTATAACGAATCTAAAAAGTGATTCAGGTAGAGAAAATCGTTTCCGACAAGAATATGAAGAAATAAA